>VZRE01013517.1:431853-482711 GCA_013396775.1 Cephalopterus ornatus | reverse complement strand
GGTCTGCACCACGGGCTGCAGGGGCCTCAGCTCCGGCACCTAGAACACATCCTGCCCCTCCTTCTGCGCTGACCTTGGTGTCTACATTGTTGTTCCCACATTCCTAGTCTGCTCTTCCCTGACTGGAATTCTTTCTATGCAATGCCTTCTGGTTTTAAATATGTTATCACAGAGGCATTGCTATTACTCCTGATTGGCTCGGCCTTGGCCAGCGACAGGAAGCCCATCCTGGAGCTGGCTAGCATTGGCTCCACCAGGCAGGGGAAGCTTCTGGCAGCTTCTAACAGAAACCACCCCTGAACCACCTCCTCATTCTTCAGCCTGCCCCTGCTACCAAAACCCAGCCACAGAAACCCACTACAATATCTAACATGGGATCTTTGGATACTGTGACTGAAAAATGAATTGTACAATTCAGAAAAATCTGTAGAAAAAAAATAAGTTCAGAAAGCTGAGAAAGAGAAATTGAGAGGAACACCTCATAATTGCATTCACTATAGGTAAAGAAATAATATTTCACTGTCAGTTTTAATCGAGTCACTCTGTACTCTCTGGACAGACAATGACTGGACTTTTATTAAAAAAAACACAATTGAACAAAGTAAAATACAAAATATGTGAGCGATAAATACCATGTATCAGTTCTGGGTAAGAGGAAAAATACTTTTCCATTATTGATATTGTCTCACGCATTTCCATATCTTTTCCTGTTTATGTAATTGCAAAAACCAATATAAATGTCATATAATATTTAAATTTTAAAAAATAATAGTATAGAAGAATATCTGCTAATATGAATACCAATAAAATTAATTTGGAAGCAACTATGGCAGAGATTAAAGAATTTTAAAAAATTAATTTTCTTGTTAGTAGTATCAAATCTTGTTAAGATATAACCTGGAAATGACCAGGATAGACAATTAAAGATCACATATCCAAATGAAAACCACTGTAATGTGGAAAGGTTTATATGACTTCTTTTAATTTATTTTTTATTCTAATTAAAGGCAATTTTGCAGTCTTTATGACGGCTGAAACTCTTCCTTTGAATATCAAAATCAAAAAAATAAAAGGCAAAATTAAAAAATGTTTTGGATTTCATTGTTTCATTTTTCTGAAATGTATTCTTTAATTTAAAAATCCAATTTGAAATTCAATAAGCAAGCTATTTTAAAATGTTTCTAATACCAAATCTGTGCCTTTGGTAGTAAATAAGGCAATTCATGTAGCAATGTAATTGTTCTTCTGCCCACAGGATCTGTTTTGTTTTGTCTCCATTTCGGTAACTGTAGGAGCTCTAGTGTAGACAGCTGGAGCACTTTGGGATTGGCTAGGAACACTAAGGCCAGGTCTAGATAACTCATGGGTCAAAACTTAATTTCCCCTTAATTTCTGAACACTTGGCTGCCTTTCCTGTACTCTGCATTCACTATGCTGGTGTTGGCTGTAAAGGGGAAAAAGAATCAAGAAACATTACTTAATGTGTGAGTGGCCCAACTGCCATGGTAATGGATCCCAGTAGAATTGCACAGCCATTTTTCTTCTCCTCTGATTTTCTGTGTTCAAGGAGTTGCTATGTTTATACTGCCAGCCAGAGTGATCAAGTGCCAAAAGAAAGGACTCTGTAAATCTTTTAACACAGATAAAACACAGCATGTTATTTAGAGAGATGAAGAAAGTCTGCTCTGCCCTTTTCCATCTTGAATTGTGAGATACATCAACACAACAAGCTCTGCTCTTGTGCAGTACTTTTCTCAAGTATTTCACCACACGCATTTTTACTTTTGGGATGGGAAGCTTTTCTCAGTAACGTTTGTGAAAGAAAAGAAAAATTTTGTATAAGTTTGCTTTGTGACAATCTTCTGTTTTCTTAGAGAAGCACTACCTGTTTTCTGTTACCTCTCCATCTCTTTGACCCTCGGTACAGAAAATCATGATCCCAGGTACCATAGCTGTGACAAAATAGGTAGGAAAAAGACAGACCTATCAAAGGATAGCTGTGAGGGTGGTAAGCTAGGAGGCATTCGTCCTCGAACCTATCTTCTCTTTCTTAAGCACAGCCTATCTTTAAAGTCAGCTCTGGAAATCAATGCAAAATTCCAGTGGGAGAAGCACCACTCTCCCAGTTCTCCTGTTACCAGGATTTTAAAATATGTCTGATATTGTTTACTGCATAACTACCACCATGAAAAAGGTTATCTTGCTTGCCAAACAATTATTTTCTGTTCATGAGTAGGGTCTGTTATCAGCATCCAGAAGAACACACTCATTTGCATACTTCCCCAAGTTTTATGGAAACCTTAGCTTAACTGCTTCAAAAGCACATTCATCAAGTCATTCCTTTAGCTCTGGTATGGCTTACCATAGCATGATATAATAAAAAGTCAAGCTGGGGTAAAGGGTTACCATAACTTAGGGTCACATTTTGGGCAGTCACCTCATCCATTTGCTCCAGCATTTATGCGAAACTTAAACCTGTCACATGTGGAGAACATTGCCACATTTCAGCAAAGGCTTATTAACTGCTATTCCTCATAAGTTTAAGTTAAACAGACTTACTCAAGGTTCTTTCCTCACACTTTCGAGGATGCAATTTCCTACAGTCACACTTCTTTATTGGCTTCACCGTGATGACTTTTGGTTAATGCTGCTTATGTTTGTCATGTTTGCAGACACTTTTAATGTGGTATCTTAAATACCTAGTGCAGTCATTTAGTTCATCTGAAAATTAAACACAAGGGACACAGGGTAATGATAAATGAAATTGTGTCAAGTGGAAGAGATATCTAGTCAGCACCAAAGGAATTAAGGTTTGACTCTGCATTATTTAATTAACAGTCTGCAGCAGGGGTTAATAAATGTTAATAATACTAACAGTCATATGAGCTATTAAGAGGAAGTAATCCATCCTGTGATCTAGAAAGAGGACTGGAAGGCAGAACACTCAGTTTTCTCTCACTGGCCTTGCCAGAGAATCTGTGTGCAGTTTTAGGCAGATCCCTTTCAGTGCATCTTCTAAATAGCTCAGTCACTCATATGTCTGTGTAAATCTTACACTGAGTTTTCAGAGGCACTGAGCATCCACTGCAACTGATGTTCCAGCAAAATCAGCTGCCCTGAGCTCACAAAGGTTGTACTGAGAAACAGCTTCTGCCTCAAGTGCAGTATCAGTCCAAGATGATGCAGCCAACGGAATCACCTTCTCCTCACCACAGGGAATGAGGGTATTCAGAGCTCCAGCTGAAAACAGGTCACCTGCACAAGCTGTGCACACTGTTGGTGCTAAGTCACTGAGCAAGTTGAAAAGATGATGTTTAGCTGTGTCTCCTTTGTATTATTAATGCAGTTGTGCTAAGATATTAATAACATTTCATCAGTAGTGGTCCCAAACTGCTGTGCCAGAAAGGTCAACTACATAAAGAATTTAAAGCAAAGGAGAGCAACAAAAATCTACACTCAAATCAATGAACCAACCAAAAATCCCAGTGCTCTAAATAAGTAAATACCAGTGCCAGTTAATTTTAAATGACAGTTATATTAGTTTGGCTGTATTTATTTTAATATTTTTTTCTGTAATTGTAGTACTGCATCATTGGATTTTTTTCTGCTCATATTTCACTTGATATTTGGAGTGTTCCAAAGAGAGATGTAAAACTGCAAAGGATAGTATGGTTCAGAATGATTTTCTGAAGGATTTAGATGCCTCTTTCTGTTCATTTTATTGAATAGTGCCATCAAAATCACTATGACATCACTGATGAATTTTGAAACTGTATTTTCACAATAGTTCAAGAACAGAGTGTGTTCACATTGGTGTTTTAGTTCAGATTAGGAGTGTGCTTTTGAAGAAAATAGTTCAATCCCATGTACCATGTCATTTCTTTCACACCATGTAGCCATCTAAGATTGCATGAATATCCTTTTTGGATGAAATTAAACAGAAAAATGAACATCAAAAGCACAGCTAACTTGGTTCAAATATTAATGGTGTTTTAGTCTATGGGCCTCATTACGCCTAGTCTGAAATAACACACCTTCCCTAAAAAACCTGTGTAGGTTTTGACTTTGAATTCTCAACACTAACAGGTTCATCTCAGTGATGCAGTCCATGAAGATGAAGTTCAAGACAGACTTGGAGGAAATAAGGGCAAAGAAAAAAGGAAAGGTCCTTAGAACAAATTTAGGAGCTAACCAGCAGCAGATAAAATTTTGATTTCCTTCCATTTCAGAGATGAAAAATGGCAAGTCCCCCCAAAGCCACATAGTAACCAAATACATAGTACTTTAAAGAACATCTGATACACAGACAAATTATTGAGCGCATTTTAAAGCCACCAATATATCTGAAAACCCTCTCACTAAGATCCCGCTGCCAAAGAAACTTGCCTGGCTAGCACTGATTTGAAACAGGTCCTCTACTGTAAAACTTCATTACCCTCTCCTAAACTCATGTAACTTGGTGAAGGTCCATCTTTATTGCATCTGAGTGCTCTGTATAAATGCATTCAGGTATTGGACATGACAAAAGAGGTCCAATCCCGGCAGCTTGAAGCGGCCTCAAAGTCACAGACACTGGTTCTTGTAGGGGACTTTAACTACCCTAACATCTGCTGGAGAAACTACACAGAGAAGTACAAACAGTCCAGGAGGTTCCTGGAAAGCATTGGTGACAACTTTCTGACAAAGGTAGAAGAGGATCCCACAAGGCTCACCCCTATACTTACAAACAGGGAGAAGTGGAAGTTGGGGGCAGCCTTGGCTAACTTATGATACTGTGGAGTTCAGTATCATGTGAGGAGAAAGCAGAGCAGCAATACTGTAACTATGGACTGCAGGAGAGTTAACTCATCCTCTTTAGGGATCTTCAGAGAACAGGTCCTGGAGTGAAGAGGGGTCCAAGGGAGTTAGCTAATATTCAAGAATCACGTCCTCCATCCTGAAGAACAACACTTGTCTCTGACAACATCTTCACAGACAAACTTAGAAAGTGCGTACTGGATGAGTGGACAGGGAAGTGGATTGAGAACTGGCTAAGCAGTAGAACCCAGAGGGTCATAATCAATGGCACAGGATCTAGTTGGAGGCTTGTCATTAGTGATGTCCACCAAGGTTCAATTCTGAGCCCAGTACTGTTCAGATTGTTCATCAATGACTTGGATGAAGGGGCAGATGCCTCCTCAGCAAGTTTTCTAATGACACAAAGCTGGGAGGAGTGGCCAATACTCAGAGCCTGCAGTGTGTCCTTGTGGTGAAGAAGGCCCATGGTATCCCAGGATGTGCTAGGAAAAGCATTGCCAGCAGGTACAGGGAGGTGATCCTGCCCCTATCCTCAGTACTAGTGAGGCTACATCTGTAGTGCCTTGTTCTGGGCTCCTCAGTGCAAGAGAGATGGAGTTCTTGGAGTGAATCCAGCAGAGGGCAACAAAGATGATTAAGGGACTTGAACACCTCTCCCACGGGAGCAGGCCGAGGGAGCTGGGTCTGTTCAGCCTTGAGAAGAGACAACTGAGTGCAAATCACATCGAAGTATCTGAAGGGAGGATGTTAAGAGGATGTCAGGCTCTTCTTGATGATGCCAAACAGTAGGACAAGAGGTAAGGGGCAGAAACGGATGCACTGGAAGTTCCTCCTGAATATGAGGAAGAACTTCTTTACTGTGCGGGTGACCACACCCTGGAACAGGCTGCCCAGATAGGTTGTGGAGTCTCCCTCACTGGAGATATTCAAGAACTGTCTGGACATAATACTCTGCCATGTGCTCTAGGATGACCCTGTTTGAGCAGGAAGGTTGGTACAGGTGACCCAATGTGGTCCCTTCCAACCTTATTCATTCTGTAATTCTGTGATTCTATTTTTTAAAAGTCTTGTCAGGTTATTCAGCATGTGCTTTATTACTAGACAAGATTTAAATGGCATGTTTACTTAAAACAGATCTGCAGTAACAGAACAAAGATACAAACACCCTAAATGAAAAATAAATTTCTAAGGTTGCTGCTAACAGTTCATCATTACAAGTGCTTGAGGTTTACTAATTAGCCTAGAAAGTCTGTCTCTGATCTGACATGCTCAAGAGAAGTCTCAGAGATCTGCTTTAGCTTTGTACCATTGTTGACTGCAAATATTAGACACAGAGCAGAGTCCTAGCCCACAATGGGCAGGGTCTCTCTCTCTATCTCAATTTCTTTTGATTTTTCTCTGCTGTGACTGGGCAAAGCAAGGCCTCATAGTAGTGTGGAAAATTAAGACATCTCCTTCCTATGTCAGCCTTAGAACATCTTCATTAACATTTCCATCACATCTCTTAATTAACATATTCCCAGCAGACTTCAGGCTGCTTTTCTTTTTCAGAAGCTTCTAAAGATGCATAGGTAAAATCACACATTTCATATAACATATTATAGGGAATAATAAGTACAATGTTCTTCATGTGAACTTATTGCTATTTGCTCTCTGCGGACACCATATAAAGAGGAAGCTGACTGTGAAAGGTGAGTCTTGGAATGGAGAGCTTATGTCAAGCAACACCTTATTCTCTGAAAAATGATCTTTTTTTTTAAGGATTTAATTATAAGGAATATATATTCTAATAAACTAAGTGGTGGTCTTAGGAATTTCATTGTTCATATTCTGTTCATAATTGAACATTCATTAGCATAGTTTTGGCCTAGAAAATGAGGCCTTTCCCAAACATTTCTTGGACAAAATTTGGGAGCAAACACCAAGCAAAGACGTGTTCTCCACATGTCCCCAGGTGGTAGTGTAGCTGTTAGCAGGCTGCCTTGAAGATAAGAAAACTTAGAAATAGTAAGGGGTCCAGACTGTGTCAGCTAACCTGGGAACAAGAAAACAAGTCCTAGCACTATCCAGTTTACTATCCTACCCACAATGTTCCAGCATTTTAACGCAAATAGCATCAGCAGATTTATCTGAACACCATCCTTTGCATGACTAAGTGCTTTTAACCCAAGAGGCTATTTCTTCGGTTTACAGTGTGATGTCTGACACCGATTTGCTATCTCAGGTAGTTTCCTTTGTGAGCAGGAGCTATTGAAAGGGATGATCATGGTTGGTGCACTTCTATTATCTCCTGGAGCTGACCTCAGGTGCACTTGAAGCCACAGGTGCACTTGAAGTATCTAGTGCTGGATGAAAGCTTATCTGTTCAACACCGTAGAACCTTGTAGTAACAAACAGCTTCTCTAGCAAAAAAAATAAAACTGGAGAAGGTATTCTGGAAAGACTTAAAAGTTGTCTTTGAACAGTTTACAGGAAGTTTGTTACAAAAAGATTCTTAATTCTGTGATATTGATCTGAAAGTTGTGGGAGAAAAGTTCTAATAACAAAATGACAAAGTGAAAAAAAAAAACAAAAAGAGTAAAATAGAGGGAAAATTACTCTGAAAAATAGGTATTTTCTACTTCTGTTTTCAAATATTTGTGCTAAGATTTGTTTATATAATTTGATTATATAATTATTAATATCAGTAGGATTTATGATATGCATCTGAATCCTTGTGAGAAGCTTTACAAATACTTATAAATGCCAAATGACTGGACTCAAATAGGAAACAAGAAACTTCCCTCCCACCTACCTCTCACCAGAAGTACATTTAAAATAAATCTTAAAATTACAGGAAATTAATTTATTTTATTGGTTTTGATCTTTCCAGTTCCTTTATTTGTAATTTAAATACATCACAGAGGACAAAGTAGGATCATCACAACAGATCGGTGTGAGAAGGAGATTAATCTAGAACCAAAATGAAGACCATTCCTTCCTAGAACAAATTAAATGCTTGAGGCAGAGACCTGGCTATATGTAGATATGAGTTTGGCACAGCACACATGAGAAAGAGCATAGCTCTTCTTTGCAGAAAGCAAGCAGAAGCAGCAAACAAATGTGCATGGTAGTGAAACAACAATAGGTGTACCATACAAGAAGCAGAAGCCGACTCCTGTCCATGAGCAGATGCTGAAACAGAAATGAACTTTACAGCAAAGGCAAACAATGCCAAAACTGAAGTCCTGTGGACATAAGGGCAGAAATCCAAATGAAATCAGCATTTCATTCTGATCCACCCACTGTGCATCCAAACTAGCCATAAAGGGGCATTGCTCATCAGACTTAGTTTATATTTTGTCATGATGGACTAAAAACACAAATACTGAAGTTTCATTTAAGCATTTGGACTGCAATACCCACAAGCTTAGTTGCTTGTACACTTTGGTGTACAGCATCCTCAGTTGACTATGTATATATATATATATGTACATATATTTGCTGTTTTCTGGGCCATCAAATGTATAATGTTTTCGTAAGTACAGAGTAGAACACTAGTCATGTTATAGTAATTGATGGAATTACTGCCAGCTTCAGTGATATAGTTTGACCTACTGTATCTCAAAGTCCCTCTGAAAATATTGTACAACCGGTATTTTTCATTTAAGGGTTTTTTTTAAAGCTGATCTACTAATTTTACAGATAGAACAGTTTTCCATTGTAGAATGCTGATTCAATTACGTCAAACATTTTCTGGAATAGACAGATAAGTTTTTTTACACAAAATTTTTGAAACACTTCATTTTGACAAGGTCAAAGAACCTTGTTTAAGCAACTGTTTTGGTTTGTGATTTTATGAACATTTATCACATCCAACAAAAACCTTATTATACGTAGCTGATTATAGAAAAGTCAGAACAAGTCTAAAAGAAATTCTCTACTCTTAAAAAAATGATACAAGTCATGGGACTACTTGCATATTTCTGAGGTGAAATGATTTGGAAATGGTATCTTCAAAGAAATTGCAACATTTTGTCCCAATTTGAGATGAAAGGCGTTTCCGAACTAGAATGAAGACTAGGAATACCACGTAGCTCTTCTTCTCACTTCAAACTTCAAGGACTTTGGGAGAATCAAAAATTCATTTCACATTATTTAGAGTTCAGTACAATTGTCCATGATTTATACAAGACTCTTCTCTCTAATCAGGACCCACAAAGAAGAGTTGCATTCCTTGCTGTCAGTTACAGCAATTATCCCCCTTGCAGCTTCACACCTGCCCAGTGCTGACCTTCAGATTTGTCAAGACAAAACAACATCTGTTGGAAGAAAAGCTACCAAAATATGCAGGAAAAAATGCTGTCACACAGTTTATAAAGCTAGTGGTGGAGGCAGTGATGGGGAAATAAAAAATCTGCTTTCTTCTCTGAACAATTCTAGAGCCCTAGAGATGGAGCGCAAATGAGAAGACTGTTCCTCCAAACTTGCAGAGCTACCTTCACTGACTAATTCGGTGGTAACACTTGGTCATTATTCTTCATGTCTGGAAGCTGAAACAGGGTAGATCAGGTGCAAAGCTCAGGGTTATTAAGTCTGACTTTTAGACTATAAATACTCTGTGCTGAGTACAAACTAGACCATTGGCAGAAGAATTGGTGATAGGGTTTTGCTTAGTATAAAGCTTTATGGTCTAGTATGACCGATATTCTAAACCCACACCTCATTTTCTCATGAAAGAACTGAGCTAAATTTACAGTCAGCTTGGAATGCCCACACCTGGAAGCTGCACCACAGCAATGTTGTATGAAGTTGGCTACATGGCTCTGAATGAACATAAGTCAAAGCATAACCAATGTCAGAATCAAAAGACAGCATCTTCCAAATTCAGCCTCTGCCTTACATAGAAATTTCTGCATTTGCCCATTCAGACCCATCCAACATCCTTTAACTCTTAAAATTATTCTTCTACCTTTCTTTTAAAGAAAAAAAAAAAATTAAAAAAAATCAACAAAATAGTAACAGTTGACCCAAATGCACTCTTCTTTGGTTGTGTTGCTCTGCTCTTTAGGTCAATTTAGAGGACTGAGATTAACATAATTTCACATATGTGGGAGATTAAGTGAATGTCCTAAGAGAAAATTAAAGCATCACTATTCACAATGAAGCTAATAACTCCTGCTTGTATTATGCATTGAACTTTGTGGGAAAGTGTGCTAAATAAAATAACACTTTCCAACATTTTCAGTTTCCTGTTATACACAGAAAAAGAAAAAAATAAGTGCTTCCTTGCTGCTGGACCAATTTCACATATTTTGGAATTCTACCTTTTTCCTTACGTCTCTTTGTTAAGGAGCAGAGCTTCTGTGTTCTGGAAAGAATGTCCATAAATGGAGACTGTAAACATATTTGTGTGCATGTGTGCTATTTCAGTGACATACAAGCAAAAATACTCCAATATCTAAGGCCTTTTTTCCTATGAAAATTTAGTGGTATTAATGCATTTTTGCCTATATTCCATTCTCTTTACATTTGCTTTCAGTAAACCATCTAGGAATTAAGTTTTACCAACATGAATATTCATTCTTTCTGTTACCTCTAGTGGCTTTGTATCAAGCCCAGAGCATAACTGCAGTGTATGTACATGAATATTTACAGGTGCCAGATTTTATATCCACATTTGCAAATGCTGCACTAGAAGAAGTTTCTTCCATTTGCAGTCACAAACATGACAATGCCATATCTCTCTTTTGACCTATCACAACAGCTCCAGTCTGAAATGATGATTATTCATGGAAGACTGTGCATGATCAAAACAGAGTTAAAAAGATTTTCCAAAACAAAATACAGTGAATAATTGTGAATAATAAATTCCAGGAAATTACAGTTTGAGAGCAGACTTTCCACAGGCTTAAAAGGAACATCAAATAATTTCTTTGTCAGCTCTTCTCAGTATCCACTGCATCAAATTTCTTACTGCAAAACAGTTCAAAAAATCCAACATAATCTTAAAAGAGCATCAAACTTTTGACATTACCTCTGTAAAGGGAATAGGCGGTATAAAACTCAGACATGGCATTAGCCCCATTGCACTGTCTCTGCTGGCCATCATTCACGATGGGTATGCAGCATTTCTGTGTACAGTGTATCAATATGACAGCCTGAGATAATGCCACCAAGGCTGGAGCTGAACGCAGTTAGCTTTATGACTGATAAAGCAGGCTACACCAAAAAAAGTATATAGACAACCACACAGGCACTAAAAATAGCAGAGGACTGGAGTTACTTTTGTCTTCTCTCTTATTGCCCGTCAGCTTATGTGTTGACTTGGAAGATATTTTAGCACCCACGAGACTGCCAATGTTACAAGCTTGATCTGTCTCCTGTGTGTTGTAATTTCACTGCAATGTTCCCAGTAAAGGAATTCCATTGAGTGTCTCAGATCAGTGAATAAACAATTAAAATGTTATAATAAACCTATATAATTATAACATTAAGTTACAAATAGAGCAAAAAAAAGAAAAATATGAAATTAAACCTGGCATAGGTTTTTCTTTGAGAGTTCTCTTTTTTCTTTTTTTTTTTCCTGTTTTGTTTTTTTTTTTTTTATTTTGTTGGTTTTTTTAACTCTACACTTGACAGATGTGAGAGGGAAAAAACTGCCTTTCTGTTACAGGACACTCTCCAAATCTGCAGAACTCCTCTTTCCAAAGATGATTTTTCCTATCCCCTAAGCAGTTTACACATCTGCAGAAAAAGAAACAGTTAAGCACTGCTTTTCTGCTCATGGGAAGTAGGCAAAGACCTGGCTCCTTCCAGACTTAAATTGGTTTTATAAGTCCATGAGTGTTAATATATTTTTTCCATCTTAGCACAATCCTGATTGCAGAGTTCATCTGTCATTTAGAAAAGGACATTGGCATCTGGATTCATTCAAGTCTCTGCTGTGGCGCTGAGGAGCTTCATGCCTTCAGGCAAGTCACTTGAACCCAGTGTTTCAATTTATCCTTTTACAAAATAATTATAAATAATACTGTTTCCACTGGGGTGTTTTGAGGTCAAATTCTGATCTTGTTTCAGCAAAACTAGGAGCAACACTTTTGCAGTTGATGGAATTAGGCTAAAGCAAAATCACCACAAGTGTCTTTCATTGTAAAATTGTTTAGAAACTACCTACAATGAAAACGATGAATTGCAACCAACTCGTAGATAAAGGAGGAAGACCAGCTGGTACAAGGGGTTAAAAAGCACCATCATTCAGGGGTTGAAAAAATTCGAGGAGAATTGCTTGATTGAGAAATGCTTGATTTCAGTAAAATGATGTTAGCATCTTTTTTACTGCTCTGCAAGGAGACAGGCAGTCTTCGTGTTAAGATTATATCAGATATCTGCACATAAAACAGCAAAGAATTTGACTCCGAGTTTTTCCCCACTTTGGAATCATTTCTTTCTGTTTGGTTCTGCCACATCTAAAGCTAACAGCTGTATTACGCTCAAAAATTTAGGCTTTTGGAGTCTGCCAGCACAGTCAATCCCTAGGAACAGGGCAAAATCTTGTGGCAGTTCCACTCATCCCCGGCCCGCTTTTCAGAGGCCGGCATGCAACACACACAGCCTGCATCTCTGCCCCGATGCCCCTCCAGGTCGCACACCCTCGCCGCGCCCCTCTGCCCACCCGGAGCCAGTTCGCTCCTCTCCTTCTCTCCTCCCACTCATTTCTCACCCTTGCTGCTGCTCACCACGACTCTGATCTCTCACTTCCTCCCCATTGCACATGCACACATTAAAACATCCACAGCTTTTACAGCTGTGAGCCAGGAAGAACGGGCATGACAATTTCACTCACTGTATTTTTTACCATTGCAGGTTTTTGTGTTTCTGCTCAATTTGCCCCAGGCAGTTCTCCCTGAAATATTAGTTGCAACTAAAGAAAAGAGCAAAGAAAACATGAAACATCTAGGGAAAAGAAAAAATGTAAATCACTTATGAAGCAGTTTTGGGAACACACAGGAAACAAACTGCATGTAAATCTGAGCTTGAAAATCAGTTGCTTTAAAATGCAAACATAATTAAAACAATCAAGCCATCTTATGTTGTTATTGCAGTTAATATCAATTAATCCATAAGAGGATTACTTTGTTTCATTTCACTTCATGTGCAGACACACACCTTTCTTAATGCAGATACTTTGCTTTAACCTTCATTTGTTCTTCATGGCTGGAATAAATGGTTAATCTCTCAGGGAATCATGCATGGTATTTGCTATTGATTTTATACCGGGGCTGTGAACAGGTTGGTATCAGATTAGGAAACAACCACTTAGAAACATACACCAGCTGTGCACTTGTGATAAATTACATTTTTCCTTATGAATTTTATACATAGTTATAGTTAGTTTACAAGATTTAGCACCATATGGGCTGCCTGCTAGCAAGGTAACAACCCAAAACACAAACACTTTCATCACTGAAAGAAGCAGCCTGTAGCTGGAGACTTTTCTTTTAGAATATGATATTGCAATAATGGATTTGGAAATCATGAAAGGTTTGGCACATACCTCTGTGTTTTGGGTTTAACATAGTCACTGAGGTTGTGTGAAACAGCAATAACCAAATGGTAAATGTGATACCATTATCATGCAGAGAACTTGGAATAAATATAGTCTAAATACAGGATTCTTTGGAAAAAGTGGCAACATTATTTTTAGAGGTGTTAAAAAGAAACCTCTGTGAGTTTTGTACAGGGCAGAAAATTTCAAACTATGCATTGCATTCCAAAGATCAGTTCTACAGTGTCATGTTTAACCATCAAAACCTTTCCAAAAATCATTTGAATGCAATTAAAATTATTGAAATGTTTTGGAATACAGGACCAACTTTTCTCAGAAAAATAGTGCCATCATAAATAAAAATAATTAATGGAAATAACTTTATTTTGCAAAACAAGGAAGCCAGAAATATTATTAATAAAATATATTGGACTCTGGGCTTTTTACTTACTCTGTTATTTCCCAGAATTGACTTATTTTGTATCCTCACATACAAGGCTCTTTCTGACTAAAAAAAAAAAACCCAAAACACATAAAACTACACATATAGATATGCATTCTTTTCTCGTTTTTTTACCAGTATTATTGACCCTGGTTATGTGATATCATCACTAAATCTAGATAGGAAATGATTTGATAAATGATCAGGTGTGTTATTCCTCTGCCAGAACAAAGTTGTTGCCTGATATACATCCAGAGGTGCTTCTACCAGTGTGGTCAAATTATTTTCCGTGGAAATTTTCTAGGTCACTTGTATGCTTACTGTTCAGGCTAAGCTAACTCGTCCTGCTGAACTGGCAGCATACTGTAGAAACCTTACTTCTGTTCTCTTCTACCATGGTTAGAAGTTTCCTGGTATAAACAGAATTATCTGAGCATAAAACTAATGACAAAACTCAGACTGATAAATGGATATGTCATCATCTGTGTCATTCTAGTATCAGTGAAATGAGAAATATGAGGACTGGATTCTATATAAGTATAAATGACGGGGATATGTAGCAAATAAGTCCCTTAGTTTATGAGGATGTTCTGTAAGACTAAAGTTTAAATGTGAATAGCCATAAAGGTCCCAAATTTCAACTTGTTAATAAGGTTAAACTGCCATTTATTTGTAAAGTAACCTTACATAAAAGCACATTAAATAGCTGGACAGCATTTTATTAGCTTTTGGATTTAATATCAGGTGTTCACAAACCATAAGAAAAAAGAAGTTGCTATACTATGGCTGAAATTCATGTCAACAGATACTCCTAGAGCTGAGTGAATAATTAAAAAAATTGAATAACTTATTCAAAACTATGAAATTCATCAACTAAATTACTTGACTAATACATCTATGAATTATGAACTGACTATGCTGGGTGAATAATGCATTAATAATTAATATGAAAAATATAATTAAATTCTTCAAATTAATTACTCTGAGAATATAAGAAACCATAATTATTCTCTATACTGTACTCAAAGAATAGAATGCCTGAGCAGTCTGTATGTTCTTTAAGTCTTACAATTTTTCAGTGCAATGTATAGGGTATATCTTTACAATTATGGAGTGTTGGGGTGATATCTCAAATACCGCTTCAGGTTAAGAATGAAGAAAAATGTCATAAATGAACAAAATAACATATGTTTTAATAGAAATATGCTAATGTTGGGATGTGTAAAATGGCCTAATTGGGAAAGACTGGCTCTGTCTCTGAACAAATGCCCACCAGAGGGAACTTTGACAAGCAGTCAAGTGCTGGGGCTGTGCAAATTGCATTTGTTAATTTTGACTATTGGTTACTTTCAAATACCATCTTCTATGGTATCTGCATCATGAAGTGGGTGTGGTTCAGCTATGTGCAGGGTTCAGCCTCCCTCCCACCCTCAGTGTTGGTTCCTAGGGACTGGAGTAGGGTCTGTCCTCCAGTATTCCCAGGTAGAAAGGTCAAGTTGCAGGACCTTACTTTGCAAGGACCTTACTTTGCAAGGACCTCTGACATGCTTCCAGATCAAGCCACACTGCATCCAGCTGTCTAGAAAGAACGGAAAGGTGCACATTAAGGGGCTTGGGGCTTAGCATTCATAGGTCTGATCCAGGACTCACACGTCACTTGGCAGTACAGACCAGCTTTAGTGACCAAATGGATACTTAGCAGTGGGCAATTTGAGCAGCCTTTTCTTTTTGATTTGAGGAGAACTTGTATATGTGCCCACAACATTTGATATTAACATGAAGAGATTACAATAGGAATCCTTTTTTATTTCATTTTGGGATAGGGACCAGCTGTGCGGGAAGGGTATTGAGTCCCTCCTTTCTCATAGTCTATGAGGAACAGAAGGGAAACCAGACTGCAAGCTAAGGATGGAAAAAATTAGAGGGGTTTTACTCAAGATCTTTTCTTGCCTGTAGGTACTCTTACCACATTCTCATGTCAGACCATGCAATTTCTTCCTGTTGGACATACATCATAAAAATATACTTGTATTGTCTATGCACACATAGGGTAAGGTTATGCTAAAATATGCAGTGATGCTTAGAGTGATGCCAGTGAGAGCTGGCAGTGAGGCTGGCAGTGAGGCTAGGGACAGAGGTCGATGTTTCAGCTGGGCCATAGCATACCTTTAATGAGGACTGACACTGAGATGTTGGGGGGTGTAATTTATCATCCATTAAATATAAACAAAGTTAGCACATTCATTACACTATTATAAATGGAAAATGTCAATTAACCACAAATTCCATCTTTCTGAATTCTAGAAATCCTTCTTGCTGTCTTGAAGGCATGGTAAGTTTATAAGATTTTTGAGAGAATGAGGAAATCCTACACCTCCAGAAATGATTTTGCTTTCAAACGTAAAATATTTTAAAGATTCTGAAATAAAAACAAATAAACAAACAGATAAAAACAACTCTTCAGGGAACTGTTTGTTCAGTTTCATAGCCTTTCATACATACACACCTATCTTTCAGCCCCACAAACTGAGTGTTGTGGTTGCAAAATATGGTTCCATAAATTTAAAGTCTCTTTAAAGGATATTTCAAGCATCTTGCCAGTACATGGTCTAATCTGGCTGGTTAATTAGCAAAAAAACTGCTCTGAATACAGCTGTCCCTGACTATAAAGACAGATCCTATAGCATTTATGCCTTGTTAGGGCACCCATTGCGCTATAATTTCTAATCACTGTTTTCTTAATATCTCATGTCTGTCTCAGACCTGTCTTTATCCTCTAAAATTCCCCCATTACCTCTGATCTCAGCAATAAATTCCAAGTTTTTCCTGAGCTATACTAGAGGTCCATTCTTTCAGTTTGTGAAGGATTCAGATTTTGTGGAATAACTAATAAGATATCCATTTAATCTGATTAAACACAGCCATTTTTATTCTACATACTCCTTTCCGTTTCTAGGAATCAAACATGCTGACTAGAGAGAATATGTGTTTCTGAGAGGATAGCTATGCTTCTTTTTCAGTATATTATTATGGGGTAGGAGCCTTTAGAAATGAAAAAGTTCCTCTCCAAAGAGACATATATTTCTACAGAAACAACTAGTGATGTTTGTATATGACTTTCTGTAACCAGCTTGTTTCTTCCTTCCCATCTCCTTGCCTGAGACACAGTTCTGTACATAGGCTTGAAATTGGCAATTACATCCTAATTCTGCTAGGCACCAAGCATCCTCCCCAAAACGCTGAGCATCCTGGAGTGCTAATGTCATCAGTGGGAGTGAAAGAACTCCTCCGTTCCCCACAGGACCAAGGCACAGCTTCTTTCACTGGGGATTTCAAGTCCTGTTTATTCCTACAGATTTTCATGCCCTATCAGTCCTTGAAGGTGACACAGGAGAAAACATGATCACAACAGGGCATGACAAATCTCAGGGAAGATTTGAATGTAAATACTGTCCCGTGAAATGTAGATATTATTGGAATAACCTGAACAAATCAAGAAATTGGCTGGCAAGGGCACGGCATCATTATCACATTGCAATATCTTCAAGGAGAAATTGTGAAAGGCCTTTTATAAGATTTATTACATTTCTGAAATGAAATAAAATACTAGACTTCTAAATTTTTTTAGTTAAATTCCATCTGTAACTCCCTACATTCCTTCTCCCCACCCAATGAATTAGCCTTTATCATATTTTTGTCTGAGATAAAAATGAATGATCTGCTTTTGATTTAAAAAAATAATAAAAGAAAGAAAGAAAAAGAAACCTTCTGCATAACTTTGAACTATGAATCAGCCTTGAAGCTCTCATTAAAAACTCCCTAACTTTTAATTGCAGAACACAGTCTCTGCTGTCCCCAGACTGTGAAGTAAGATTCTTGGCAGCTACTCAAAGGAAAAATGGTGGAAGTAATAAGCATTAGTATTATCATAACTTAAGACAAAGGTGTGGTGTGAACACAGTTATTCAAGTTAGAGGTTGCATATTTCTGAACTTTGCTCCATCACTGAATTCCTCAGCTGACTTTTGGTTAATGGTATTCATTCTTCCCCTCATTTCACCAGTACAGTTTCTAGTAGACATTTACTTTTCTGGAGTATTATATTTGAACATAGTTCTACAGCTTTGAATCTATGTTTTTAGAAGCAAACACTATAATGCAATGCAAAACAATTTGAAGAGAAGAAATCTTCAGTTACTGGAGCAACATTCTTTACAGGTCTTTGCCCAAGACTACTCTTTCTCTCTTTCTTGTATAACAGGCCACAGTAATGGTGGTAAGGTTCCAAATTATAAAACCAAAGCAATTTTTAAGAAAATCCTTTTCTACTTTTTTTTTGCACTTACTTCATTCAAAAAAATTGAACGCAACATAGAAAATGTGAAGGTTCAGACAGAAATCCATGTTTCTGCAAAATTTCTCTATCATTATTGGATTCTTGAGCTGCTGCTGCCGAGGAACCTAATGGCAATTCAGAAGGGAAAATCTTCTGAAAAACAAGAAGGTGACAAACATCTTGGGAAGTTAGAGTGTGAGGGAAAAGTTAGTGTGTGGGGGAAAAGAAAATCTCCTTAAATGTGTTATAAAATGTTCTATAGAACAGAACTTTCATCTGTATCTTTGAGAATACATATTTCTCTATGTTTCTCAGGATGTTTCTGATTCAGTCTAATCTACTTACAGTTCAACCAGAAACACTTTAATGCTGTCACTTGTAGTCATATTCACAGATAATGCCATCCAAACTAACATAAAGGGATTTGAAAGTACAGAAACACAGGGTGAAATGGTGTTTGGAATTCAATGGCTGCAGACATAAGGCACCACAGCCATCTCGGCTCTGCTTTTGTGGGGTGGCTTTGGACCTTGCGCTAAGCTTGGCAATGGAGAAATTCCTCTTTTATGCTGACAAAAAGTTGACAGTGCCTTCTTTGGCACACTTTTGCCGGTGACACAGATAATCTTGGGGATTCTGGTGCTACAGAAAGGGTGAGTAAGCTGGCTGGTTAGGCAAGTCACTCCAAAAGGGCAGCAGGAGTGGGAAAGGTAATAAAAGCAGAGGGCTTTGAAGCTCAGGAAAAGGATTAGAGGTCATCACATGCTGCAAGAACAGACAGTCAAAGAAATATGGTGTTTTCTTGACTCTGTGCTCTCTACACCAGATCCTGAAGTACAAACAGGTTGACCTGACCTAAATAGTTTAGTGTAAGCATGTCGGCATTGTTTGAAACTGAGCAGAGGGCTACCCAAAAAGACAAAGCTTAATATGGAGGTTCTGATTTAGCTGGTGGGCTGCACTTCCCATCAAAACAGCACTTTTCCAAATGACCAAGTAGAGTTGGTTTTTACCTTCTCTAGAACAAACAAATTTCCCTGAATGGATGAAGAGGATGCAACTATGTTGAAGGAGTAAACATGAAAAAAAGCATCATGGGGAAAGCTGCTTATTGGGAACCACACATCCTTTTAGGTTCTTTGAGATCCTCTGTCTGCTTCCAATACCCACAGTAACTGCAGCTAGGGTTTTCACATTTCATTAGTCTTAATACAAGCAGTCATGAGCACCCATTGATGAACTTGTAACAGTTTCACCCCCAGAGATGTATAAATGCTTCAAGTACTACTTCTCCTGGAAAAATGCTGACAGATCTACTTTTACTTAAAGCAGAAGCTGAGATTAACACCAATGATTATGTGGTCATATAGATAAAGGAATGTTAAATGCTGGCTTGTGGCTGAGGTTGGCTTACTTTATTTCTGTACTTAACTCATTTTTAGCAACCCCTCTACATCCTACGATTGAAATGAATCAAAATACCAAGGGCTCACAAGGCCATTACCTAACATTTTCTGCAGTCATTTTCAGCAGGTTATGGCAGGTATACAACCAGCCAGGTATACCCGTAGGGTTCCAGCTGTGGAAGTACATTGTGTTACAATTCATCACATGGAGCCTGTACACAAAGCTAGGCATATGTGGGCCCAGTTATCAGGGTAAACACAGGCTTACATGTACCACACTTTTAAACAGCCACTGGCTGTATTAAGTACCAGCGTAAATTTAGCAACAGAAAGGGGATAAGATTAAAAATCTTTAAAAAAATCCATTTTTAGCTCTAGGTTTATTTAATCATTCATTACTTTTTACAACATCACCGAGACACCTTACTGGCTATATTGATTCAAAGCATTTTGTTAGATATTTAAAAAAGTAGCATGAGATAGTTCAGCTGCAACCATATGGGATTGTTATTGAAACCTGGAAAACTGAGTTGCAATATATGCAGTCAAGTCAAATAAATACAACGCCTTCACTTCCAGTTGTTGTTTCTTAGCATTTACCCTTCACCTTGCTACCCTTACTCTTCATTCTCCAAAAGCCCTTTGTGAATACTGAAAAAATTCAGTCCATAGCCCTGTTTCTCACACGCACACATGGGAAACTGGAAAAGGATATTGCATTGTGGAAGCCATTGTCACCTGTGAGAGTGACTGCTTCAGGCAGCAGGATAATGTTTCTGTATTGTCTGTGAAATCAACAGAGAGAGAAAGGACAACTCCACCCTGGAAAGAGTCAGAGCAGCAAAGCGGTGCTTCCAACCTCGAGTACCCCTCTGGAGGAAACCATTTGTCTCCATTAACAGCATAGGGAGCCCAGGGAAGCAAACCTCTTCACTGATACATCTCCATTACCTAGTTAGAAGGTAAGTGATGTGAATAAACATTCACTCTCCTCCTTCTGCTCCCTCCACGTTTTTCATTAGCAGTATGTTGCAACATCGAGGAAGATTACAGGAGTTAGGAAAGCTACATAAATGCAGCAAAGATACATAGTACCCAAATCCACATTTTTAAGATTAAATTCAGCTTTCTAGGATTTAATCTTCCCTGTTTCAGGACATAATCTAGCCACATATTGGTCACTAAGAGGCAACGTTTTTCTGGATCTATATATGGCATAAGTGCTCTACAAGCTTAATTTTGCTTTCCTCCAAAGCAATTGGTATTAGTGCACACAACAGACAGATACAGAACAAGGACATCTGACTTGTTTCAGTACAGCAATCTCTATTTTGCTCATTAACATGTGATTCCGTGTTTGTTAGCTTATGATCAACATATGTACAATAACAAAACACATTTTCCTGTGCCTGTGAGAGAGATCAAAATGTACTCAGCCAGGAGTATTTCTTAGCCTTGACCTAGCCTGGTATCGGATGAACTACACTTTTGTCAACAAGTGCTTCCTTCTAAATGCCATGGAGTCAGGCCCCGGTGTTGGCACTTACTTATATGTAGGCTGAATTTTAGCTATTTGTTTCACCAACCACAAAGGAATTACTTCCCCTGCGAAGTTGAGAGGTCTGGAGTCCAAGAAAGCACCTTGGCATTGCCACAAGGAAATCATATCTCATACTTAACAAGAGTTATAGCACACCTTATCTCAGTATGTAAGGGGAGTAAAGGATTTGTGGTGTGTTTTACTCAGCCACTCTAGCATTATAGTCCTGATATGCAATAATAGAAGTGAAGTCATCAAGGAAGTCACAGAGGGGGTTCTGGTGACTAACTCCAGAGTCTCCCTAAGGTACTCATTTGTCATGGGAGTCGTTCACAGCTAAACGGTTGTAAAAGTAGCTCATGGTCTTTTGTTTCTTTAAAGTGCACTTGTCACAGAAAAGAAACAGGAGATTTTCAGTTTATGAGAATAGAGATAACCTTTCAGGAGTCCAATTTTTTTTCCCCCCTCTCTCTCTCGTGAAAGAAATATTAGAATAATATAGGAAAAACTTTACATTTTCTTCATCATGCTGTCAAGAGGTCATTGCTGCTACTGAGTGCTTTTCATCCAATAATCTCAAATGTGTTTCACCCTGGAGATGGCACATATTATTATAAGAAAGATGTGAAAAAAAACTAAACCTCAAAAATGTATAAATTAAAATAAGCTTTAACCCATGTAGTTTTCATCTTTATCCAGTTCCCTTTGAGGATTTCCATAAAATGTTAAACCATATCTATATTTTGATGCCCTTTGCATCAAAAATAGTAATAATCCAAAAGAGCATTACATATGCCAATTTTTCTTTAATAAAAAACCTCTTTGTATAAAATAGTGGGCAAATAAAGTTTTTGATTGTACATAAAATTTTTGAATGACCAAAGCAGAGACTTCCCGTTCCCAGTGCAAAAAATTTTTTCCAGGTAGATGGACCTAGGAAGTGACTGTGGAAGTGGAAAAAAGCATAGCTGGAAAGCTGGCTGGATCATTGGGTTTAAAGTATGGCGCAAAGCAGTACGAAGTGTCCAACTGGCAGTCAGTTACCTGTGGTGTCCTGAGTTTAACACAAGCTCCAGT
Organism: Cephalopterus ornatus; assembly: GCA_013396775.1. Lineage (NCBI taxonomy): Eukaryota > Metazoa > Chordata > Aves > Passeriformes > Cotingidae > Cephalopterus > Cephalopterus ornatus. The sequence goes on along the minus strand of VZRE01013517.1, from coordinate 460,586 downwards.
ATGATTCAGTGTCTTTATTAATAACATTAGACTACAGATCAGAGTGGACTCTCAACAAATTTCTGGACAAGATCAAATCAGTCAATCCCTGAAGGACAGGGCTCCTATTCAAAAGGACATAGGCAAGCTGGAAAAAGGGGTATACACTGGTACAGGCAGATGTCCAACTAGATGGAAGGCATCTTTGCAAAAAAGGATCTGGTGGTACCAAGTTACTGTGTCCAGTTTTGAGCTCCTCAGTACAAGACTTGTCCACAGACCTGGAGCAAGTCCATCAGAGGACCACCAAGGTGGTTGGAGGCTGAATCCCACAGTGTGCAAAGAGAGTCTAGGAGAGCTGGGTTTTTCTGGCTTGAAGAAGGGAAGGCTAGAGATGCCTTAAATGCTGTGTATGATATGTTACAAGCTGATGTAGAAAAAAGAGTAAGCCAGGCTCTGCTCAGAGGTGCACAGAGGAAGGATCATAGAATCACAGAATTGTATGGAAGGGTTGGAAGGGACCTCTAAAGTTCATCTAGTCCAACCACCCCATGCCATGGGCAGGAACATCTCTCACTAGTTCAGGTTGCTCAAAGTCACATTCAGCCTGGCCTTGAACACTGCCAATGATGGTGCAACCACAGCTTCTCTGGGCGTAATGAAAGGGAACAGACATGAGCTGGAACACAGGAAATTTCAATTTGGTATAAGGAGGGTAAAAAAGAAACTACCAAGATGGTGAACAGGTTGCACAGGGAGGCTGTGTCATTCCCATCCTCAGAGACAAGAACGACAAACTTTTCGAGTTATGGCCCTGAGCACTTGATCTGACTGGAGCTGTTTAGAGCAAGCATTTGGGATAGGTGACCTCTAGTTCAACTTAAATTATTCTTTGATGCTGTGAGGAGCTCCACCCCCAATATTCTCTTCAACATAAAGAACATTTAAAAATGAAATAATATCTGGTCCTGAACATCCATTTAGCAGTAAAGGAAGATAAACAAGGCAGCAATTATTTCCTTTTTTCAATCATAGAATAATACATAATCCATTGAATTCTTGGGTTTATTTGAAAAAAAAAAGATGAATAAAAAAATGAGAGTAGAAACAAACATACAGATTTTTAATATCTTTTCTGAGAAGCAGTATGAATCAGTGATTGGTATAAGCTCTACAGCAATTTTTTATTCTGTTCTCAGTACTCAGGTCTGGAGTCGTCGCACTTAATTGAAACAACTCTATTCTCTCTTATCATCAATACAGAGATAGAGAGGTAACCCCAGACTTTAGGTGGACTACCTCATTATCTAACTGTGTTTCTTTTCAACTGTTAGTAGAAGGGAGCTCAGAAGGACTACGTTCCCAACCTTGATTAATCTTAGGTAATGTAAAAGATTTAACAAGGCCACACCTTTGAGCAATTTCTCATGGAGTAATAATAGTCACCTCATTCTCAATGCAACATTTTTTAAAGCCATGAATGTCCCAATATAAGGACACCCTCACCTGCATTTTTCACATGGGAAGGGCCTTCAGATGAGACTGGAAAGATCCTGCAATAGATGGCAGAAAGAAATGTATTATTACCTCAGCTGTACTATATGAACTGTGTTTAGCTCTGATGGGTAAGAATAGTAGCCAGCATCAGCAAAATTGTATTGCCAGGAGGAAGTAGCTCATACAGTAAGAAATGTCGAGTACTCAAAGAGAGATCAGAAGCTCCACTAGGATTGCATTTCACCACAATGTCGCTATGAGGGAAATTTGTGTAAGTGCTGGAAGTTCTTAAGATTGTAGATCCTGAAAGTAGAATGGAGAATTATTACAGTTTAAGAGGGCTCTTCAGTTAGGTTCTTCTCAAAGGTTAACATGCTTCAAGAAACCCATTGCCATTCATTGTCACAAGACAGAGGGAGCATCGTAATTTATACATTCATGGACTTCAGAAAGTTCTGAGAAAAAAATAAGTAAATGGCTGGATGATTAAATAGTTTGAAGCTCCAAGCCCAACTCTTCAAAGACACCTGCACAGCAATTTTCCATGCTGAGCTAAAATAAACATCAACATTTCTGATAAAAGCCACTTCTTGCCCTTGTATGGGCCTTTTTGTTTTTTGAACGTTGGGCAAAGGGACACATAGAGTTGTGCAATGGTAAAGATGGAGTGATGATTCATCGACTTCAGTGGAACTCTTTGCACTTTCAACAATTGAGGCAGAGTTATTGGTTGCTTTGGAAAACAAGAATAGTCACTCCACCTAAGTCTGCTCCTTTTAGGTAGTTAATACAGAGTTCCAGATGAAGAAATCCCTTTCAATGGAGTAGGTATTTCCAACATAATTTAGGTATCTGAAGTTAGACATCATGAATCTTCATTCTCTCCTTGCAATTTAGTGTTGGCAGTCATTCAGCAGCAGTGAGTATTAATGAGGACTTCCTGAGGTCAAGCAGATGCCAGTCCAGACCATGTTAAAATCAGGAATACAGCTTCCAGTCCCTTCTTCCAACCAGGAAACTGCCATAAAATAGTCACTGTTCTAACTGGGACAACAAAAACTCTGTTACATCTCCATCCATGTAGAAACAGGAACAACACACAGAAATGTGTTAGCACTGGGGAAAAGGAGTTTGCCCATATTCGACTGACACAAAGCTCCAAACATTTTGCATATGGAATATAAAGTCAGGGCATTATTTTTCTGGGATCATTTCCCTACAACTAAGAAGTAATGAAAGAAATACTGCAGCTTTACATTTCCACCATCTCCTTCCTGCTTCCTTAATTAACCAGTCCTGTGTGTAGGAAACAGAAACATATTGTTTAATTTGGTTTCTTGAGACATAGGATTTTCAATGACATGCAAATCAAGACCCTGTCTTTGCAGAAATAATCCTCAAATAATTTTAAAAATTATACATATATATATATATATAAAATATGGGTGTTTTTTTCCCTTATGTAACACTTTCCTAAAGGCTACCATGGAACCAAGAGTTACGTATCAGCTATTCTAAAAAGGATATGGCCAACTCTTCAAGCCTGAAGAAACTCATCATAGTCTGTGTCAGCTAAGCCCTGTTGAGTTTCTATTTGTAGGCAGTTAGATACAGGAAACTGCTATCTGCTAAGTGGTCCATTCAGCTTCTGTTTAGGTCTATATGCCCTAACCCACATTGCAGAATTTGAAAGTGGAATAATATGTATTTCCTGATTCAGTTAGGAAGGTGTAAGGGTGATACAATCCTTTAACAACTAGAAGGAAACAGTGAGAGTGCAGGAAGTAAAGGTCAAAATGCAACTCTATCCCTTAGGAACCAAAAATGAAAGGTAACGGTGATAGAAAAATCAGGTGGGCATAGCTTCTAAGAACCATAGGCTTCAGTCTATTTGCTCCTTGTATGACTTATAGTGACTCAGGTCACAGTCTCAACTAGGCGAAGTTACTCAGAAAGAAATTGAATTTCCCGCATCACATCTGAAAGTTACATTGAAAAATAAGAAATGGTTAAAAAAATTAGAAAAATTCTTCAGAAAAGACAAATCTCATAAAGTAGGGAATTGTGACTCGTAAAAAAAATTGTAAGAATATGGATCATTTAATGAGTAAGGGCAAAATTATGCTAATGCAGACAGTCATGTTTCTCTGGGAATGATTATGCTGAGCCTCTGAGCATGCCCTATATAAATTAATGGTTTCCTTAAACATGAAAAGTCTGAAACAAGAATAACTGCTCTTGTTGTGAGAAAAGTAGAAAAGTATGGGGAAGGGGAGGGCAAGGTCATATCCCTCTCCTGAATCTAATACGCTTATAAACATTTCAAAGCTATTGCATCTATCCTGTACTAGGTGCCAGTCCTATTTTACTAAAGGGGAATATGAGAATCTTGTCAAACTCCCAGGCTAGATAAATCTCTGATCTTTATTTATTGCTTGTGATAGAATAACAGTGAGAAAAAAACAACAACAACCTGCCTCTAACTGAATTCAGCAGAAGCCCTAAGGAACAGATTACACCTCTAGGTAAAGGTCTTCCTACTATCCAACAAATATAGTTGTGGAGGAATTACTTCTGCCCTAGAACAGGAAGGCCGCAATATGCTCCAGCCTTACAATGTGGGATGATTGCCACCTCCTCTGCATCAGCTTGGCTGTTAACACTTGGTAACTTCCTACTCACTGCAGTCCCTTCCCACTCACAGGAGAGGTGGCAAGCTCCTGCTTTCTTCCTTGCAGTAAGCCTAAGAAAGATCTAAGAAGTGCAGACAATAGTATGGGGAACTTTGCATTGCATTAATTTAGGTATCATGACCTTAACCTAGATAAAGGACCTAGGATTGTTCCAAGAACACCATTTTGCTTTCATTTTTGTTCAAGAAAACTGTTGTCTCCCTAGCTTTGATCTAAATTCTCAAGAAGTGTAGAGAAACCCTAAAGATGGTGATTATTTTTCTTAAGAACAGAAGGATCAAAGAAAGCTCAGATGAAATTTGAATTAAAACACCAGGTTGGCTCAGCACTTCAAACTGCAACACTGACTCCTTAACTGGAGGGATGTCTAAAGCAGAGCCAAGTTTGTTTTGCAGAGGCACGTTGCAAGTGAACTCAGAATCACTGAGCAGACTATGCCCAAAAATGCTGTACACCTCTAAAAGCAGCTGCTTGGGGGGCATCAGACTGACCCTCTGAGAGACTAAGTATTGCCACTGAGGCGTTACTGTTGTGTAGAGGAACAGACCTCTTGGAAAGGCATCCAGATGAGCCCATACAGCCCATTGCAGGCACCTAACGCTGCCTGCTGCTGTCCCTCAAATATACCAGGATCCTGTGCTGCAGCTCATGTGGCTGAGTAGTGACAGTGAACACAAAGACCCTCCTTTATTTCTTTAATTGCTCTAGGGTGCTGCCTGTGCCTTTGAAATATACAAACACATATTCCTTTCTTTTGTGTGAGTAGAATAATAGCATTTACACGTGACCTGCAGAGCCCAGGGAAAAGAAGGCTCTTCACCCTTCTCCTCCCCCTCAGCGTCTTCCATTATTTCCCTACCTGAAAATGACTGATAAAATCAGGATGCAGGAGTTTTTGTAGCTGAAGGAAAATAGCTGTTATGGGCAAATTTAATCATCTCGTTCTCTCTGTCACTGCGGACTACTGAGAACAAAGTGTCCCCCTGTAAATTTAGAGTTGTGGTTCCCAAAATCAGATCAGACCAGGTGGTATCTGGAGCTTTCCTCCATGAAACACAAGGCAATGCTTTGGCCTGTGTTCTATTACCCATAAATTGTGCAAAGGCACATACACCTCCCAACGTCTCTTTGCCAAGTTGTTAGTATCATCTGTTCGTATATGTAAGGAAAGGTAAGATGCAAACCACTGTAAACAGAAGGGAAGAGGCATCAGTGAGATAATGTCTTCATAGTGCTGCAACCTGTGAAGTTGGAGTATCCAGAAGCAAGAACCTGCCTAGATCCAGTACCATTAATAGTCTCATCCAAACTGTAAGAGATAGTGGAAAGACCTTTTCATTCTTAAAACAAGGGAGGGGTAAGAGATACAGTTGTATAAGCACCATCTGATTTGCTCCTAAACCCCTTGTAACATGTAAGATCTTGAGTGAGCATCATGCTGTGCTGATTTTCTCTGCTATTTCTCTTGCATATGATGTAGTTTCTTGTATTAAATATGATTTTTAGAGGTTTGCTTTTGTGTCTTGCTTTCAGCCCCCACCACCATACACTTTGGTTTTTGTAAAAAGAACTTTTATTCTTGGATCTATGGCATTATTGAGTGAATCTTTATTGAAATTGTTTTTTATTTTGTTCTCTTTTATCTTTTTAATGGTATTTCCCACCAAATTGACTTGCAGATGCTAATACTTTGACAACTAAAGAAGTAGGTATGTCTGAGTTGTCATCTTGGAGTTAGTTTTTCCAGAGGCAAAAAGCAGTGTTTCCTCACCATTTATTTAACTTTTTGCCTACCTACCTATGTTTCAAAAGCTGTCTTTAGGACTCACTTATGGACATATAGTTCTTAAGCATTTAAGAAGCTTCACAAGGATTTAGCCATGCAATTCATATAGTTTTTAATAGAAATTACGTAGTTAATTACCCATGAAAACTGTGGACTTTTCTTTTTTCTTTTTTTTTTTTTCACAATAGCTGGGCAATTTATATTTGCAGAAATGTGGCCAAAGTTCTGTCAAATGTCAGTAGGGGAATTATGAAACCTCCCTGCACAGTAACTCACTTTCACAGAGCTAGGCCCACATTGCTGTGTTCTTTCCATATTAGGCCTGGTATGTTGTGTCAAGCATTCAACCTCTGGCCTTCATCAAAAGATAAATGACAGCTGTCTCTGAATTAATGGAACATGAGAGCAGATCGCTGCTCTGCACCCTGCACCCTATGAAATGTTTAAGTATGCACTCACCTGACCTGACCTTGCTATTTCCACTTTTCCAATTTGTTTTCTGGCGATTGAGAAAGGTGAGGGAAGAGTTCAGCACCCATGCAGGATTTTTCAGTCTCTCACTACTGTGCCATCCATCAGAAATTGCCTCTGGTTCTCTAGAACCAAAAAGGTAGTTTAATAGAACTAGGTCCCATTAAAGAAAAAAAAAAAAAACACAATCCAAAGCTTTCTGAACTACATGAGCTTAACTGCAATTCTTATTCTTCTCCTGTTATGTTCAATGATATTTCTGTTAAATATCTTCCTGTGAAATATTAGGACCCCAGTTGTGTTAATTTGGCTAAATGAGGAGTCATTTCATTGCACAGAGTATAATAACCCCCCCCCCTTCCCCCCCCCCCCCCCCCCCAAAAAAAAAAAAAAAGGATATTAAGAAGTGTTTCTGAAAGAGCAGGATGAAATTATATCACTTTAGATTTTTTGTTGTTAAACAAATTCCTGGCCATGCAGCAAATAACTACTTGAACCAACAACTATATATGTTTCATGTATAACAGATTTACTGAATATATAGATATATTTATATGTGTACTCGTGTGTATACAGCATTAAAAAATCAACAACTATTTGTATTATTTTTGTAGGTTCTAAAGTAAAATTTTGAAGAAGACTAGCTTGGATGCAACAGTTAGAGGAGTAAACTAAGCCAGGACTTGTCTTTGAAAACAAATTTGCAATTTTGTCCAAATGTCCCAATGTGAAAAGAATTACTGTGGGGGCCTTAATTAGTAAGCTGTCGACATTGTGGTCCAGACTGCAGAAAACCCTTTCCAGTATAGCCCTGGAGGCCCAAGAGGATGAGCATTTAGGAACACAAATCCCAAAGCTGCACTGAGATACAAGCCTGCAGTGACTGTGATGGACAGCTGAGTACAGCAGGATGTGGTAACAGTAAGAAGGATGAGAAAAATGGGTATTATTTCAAGACATTCATAAATACACTTTAACAGTAACCTCTGTCTCACAAGCAGGATGAAGGTGATGGGCTAACCTGAGACTCACATTTTTAAAGGTCAGTCATCCGATTGCTCACATAAAAAACGTCCTGGTCCTTATGTTCCTAATTTTAACACACAGCTGCTACAATGGCTTTCTGATCAGTTTGACTGACTGGATTTCAATTTCTGTTACATCATTCATATCCTAATCACAACAACTGAGATAAAGCAAAATAGATCTGGTGTAAAAAATAGGAGAATCAGACATGTAAACTGAATTTTTGAGACTAAGGTACCTATCTTATTATCTGTGAGGTTATAACGCAGACATTAAAACAGGTATGTGTGTTCCTGTGCGTGAGCTTTTAAGCAGTATTCGAGACATCTTTTTTTATTTTGAATTCCACTCTATGGCAATATGAGGAGAAAAATTTCAGTATAAATGAAGATATAGGCAGAGTGTGTGAATGAGGCTGAAACTAGAATAAAGAGAGGATTTCATTTTTCAGTGATCTGAACTTGACTTTTTTATAACTTTCTTTTATGGTCCATAAACAAAATAAGAACACAATCAATGTCTGCTAGTTTTATAGCCATTCTCAGTGTCTCAATACAGAAGAATGACATTTGGCCTCATCAGAATAAGAAACTGGCTCTGTATGTGTCTCTAATGCCTGTGCTCACTTTTACACATCTTCTGAGCAATGCAAGCGTGCTTCTGAACTGTAGAGAATGCAGAGGACAGGGGTTTTCATCTCTGTGCACAATTTATGGCTTTTTTGCATTCTCTTTGGCCATTTGAATGAAAAACAATCTATATTATTTTTATCCAAGTATGTTATGGCTGCTTACATGTAGGTTTTCTGTGAGTGGAGAACACTAGTCACAACAGGAATATGTATTGAAAATGCTTAAATGGAGACTTCAAACATAGGCACAATTAGGTATTGGAAGAACACTCTTTATTCAAGTTTTTCATATGATTTAGTGTTACAACAATTAGTTCACATGATTTATGGAATTGGAACTCCAGCAGAAGTGCAAACAGCTGCAGCTTTGTTAGTTCTAATGAAGCTAAAACTCAAGACCATATTCACAGACAAAGATTCAAATGTGACTTGCTGCTCTCTAAAGATCCTTGTATTTGGGATGCTGGTATGAATACTAGGTGCTGTGCTACCAGAATCACACTAAATAAACCAACAGTATGGTACCCGAAAGCAGAAAGATGCAGAGAAAAATTATAAACTCCTTTGCTCCTCAGCACTGCCAAATGGAGCTAAAAATTTGTAGCCTGTTTTTACCTATTTGTAGCCTGAAGGATACCACAACATTCCATAAAAAATATGTGCACAACACCCTGAAATGACACTGGTGGGGAATGGCACCTAAACCATGGCCTAATAGCATAAACAGAAATCTCATTTTTTAATAATAAGTAATGGAAATGTAGTGTCCACATCAAACCAAAGGAACTGTGTCATTTTGAAGCACCACGGGGAAGAGTCAAAGACCTAACCTGAAGCCTGGGGACCAGCAGATGTCAACACAGTTTGAAAGAAGCAAACCAGATGACTACAACCTGCACTGTATTTTTTCAGAAATTAAAGGAAGAAATGGAACTTAGACCCAAACTCAGAATTTGTGTATGTGAATAGACACCTCTATGCAAATCATATTCCAGCGTTTTTTATATCTTTGAAGGAATTAGTCACTAGTGTTTGACTCATTACCAATGTATCATAAAAAAAAAAGCCTGTAGTAATAGCTTCTTTGTGCTCTGTTTTTCCCTCTAGAGCTACAAGTGTTAAAATCACTGTATAAATTTGACTGTTATTTAAATCAAAATTGAAAAATAATCTCAGACACTGAAACTGATATTTGCTGCATAAGGATGTACACCCAGGCCTTCCGGAGATTTTGGAGATTTTTTGGAGACCTCTGGCTTCCTGCAAGTCCCTGCAAGAAGGCATGGCTCTGATTAAGGATGACTTTTAGGATGAAGAAGGGTAGAAAAGAGAAAGAGCATATATATGCTTAGGTTATTGCTCCAGAAGGCATCTGTATCTGTAGGTACAATTCTTCATAGGGTTTTGCTGATGGTGGAGGATTTTTCATCTGCATTTGTGTCAGTCACTGTTTACCATGGGCCAGATCACCGAACCGAATTCAGTCTTTGCTCTGCTACATATGACACATCTTTCTTAAAGATGGATCTTTGTTAAAAAAAGGAAAAAATAACTTCTGGCAACAGGGAAAAGTCTAGAAATTGCTAGCACTCAGTGTTTAAAATCATAAAGGGGAAAAAATATTATTTTTTATTCTCATAATTTTCATGCCATGAGATAATAAGTTTAAGGGCAATAAAGAGATGCACTTAAAGAATGATGAGGGAATAGAGAAGAGTCTATCTGGTTAGGTAAATTGTCCATGCTCCAGCTTTTCACCCTTACTCTGAAGTCTGAGTAAGAATATCCCATATAACATCTCTTCCCTTGAGGTCAAACATCATAAAACTGGAGCATTTTCACAGGGGAACAGGAGCCTGTTGTAAACCAGCAAGGTGCCTTTGGAAGGAATACAGAAGCGAAATTTTGTGAAATCTTATCCTTATTGACTTGTTTCCTAATCTGCAATATTAAATAAAAACTTATGCCCATTTTCCCTTTTTCAATCACATTCGAGTGGTTTGTTTTGGGCTTTTTTATAATCTCACTTTGCTTCCTGTGATATCCTGCCACTTTCTGACACTTGATTTGGCAATGCCAGTCACCTACATTACATGAACTTTTGACTCTGTCCAGACTTTACATCTTACTCTCCATAACTTGAAAGAGCATACTGCTCGACTCTCATTTGGGAAGCTCTAGTTTCAGTCAGGAGGATCAGGATGTGCCTGAGGGGAGAGGGCAGGGTAGAGAACCACTGAAGAAGAGGTGACTCCAGGATTTCCCAGGCACCTTCAGCTAGCCCACACCGCAGAAAAGTCTCAGCACGCTTTGGCGCATCGCTGCACATGCACATGCGTACAGGCAGATGAATGGGTGAGACAGAGTGCTTCTTGCACACATTAAAGAATTAACAGGATGCAATCTAGCTCTATTTTATTAGTCAGTGATACTCATTCACACTACAGTGATCACTATTATTAGCGAGAATAAGCAGCGTAGTGGGAGACTGTCAAACAAACCTTTTTGCCCAAAGGGTCTCAGCTGCAACAGCCAGCTGCCAGTGTGCACTCACTTACTTCAGCTGCCGGGTCAGGGTCACCGATGAACCTTTTGGTGTGCAAAAGGATCAGGCAAGTTGTTTATGCGCTAACAGGGGCAATATTTGGTTGCTGCTGTTCTGCAGGGTATAGCACCAACTAAATCAACCTTCCACCAGTACAAAGGGAAGTGAATAAAACATCTAGGGAGTAGAAAGGGAAATTTTATACGGGAGCGCCTGCAGCTTTTCCTCCAAGAAGTGCTGTACGCATTCACAAGCTCAATATATTTCTCTAGAAGGAATGACTGTGAGAGAGAGTGCAGAAATGCTCTTCAGTTATGCTAAAGAAAATACCACTTGTGGAAGGGCAAAAGCAACACAACAGGTAAAAGAGAAGTGGAAATAGAGGCAATACATCACCATTTTTCTTCTGACGCAGACATTGGAGAAAGAGTGACTGTTGTGATACCTATACAATAGTGGCTGGCTAGATCTCATCTCAGCACAGTGTATCACTGCTCTTCAAGCAGCCACTGTAGGCATCCAATTACCTGAAAGACACATCTACAAAGTGATTCCAATGCAGGGAGCTGCCTAAGAGACTTATTATACTGTAATAATATATGTAAACATTACACACTAGAAATCTTATTGATTCTTGCTACCAGACATGACATCGTTATTAATAAAAATGTAATGGAAGAGGTATAAATATGCAAAATAATAGCATATTAACCTAAATAACACCAACAAATTGTACAGCTTAGCATAAAATTGAAAACCACTAACCAAACACTGTGTGGTTTATTCATACTAGAAGCAGTCAGGAATCATACATAATGCAACAGTGCAACTGCTAACAACAGTCTCGTGAAGATAATTTAGGCTAGAACTGGACAAGCTCCAGGAAATTTGTCTAGAGAGTTAATGCTGAATTTTTGTTCTCTTTTTCAGTGAAAGAGTTCTACGTTATTTGACTTGCTGTCCCAGGTGAATCTTATTAAAAGGCAAGAGATAGTTTTAAAAGTGAAGGAAGAGATAAACAACTTATAAATAATACAAATATATTCAGAAATATTAAAAATAAAAAGAACAAAACAAACAAAAAACCCAAAGAACTTGCCCCCTTCCAAAAAAAAGACCCACTAGATGAGTTCAGACAGTTTGTAAAAAGGACAAAAAAAAGCAAGAAAAATGAGGAAAAAGAGAGACAGTCTGTTGCCAAATGTTATTCATTAAATAAAAAGTACTACACTGCAGAAAAGAGTCCAGAGAATGTCAGACAACACAGCAAAGTTAGATTATAAATTGTTCAAAACTGGCACCATATTTTAAATTCTTCTAAGTACTGACGATTTACAACCTATATAAATAACATTATTAGTATAAAAGCATTTCTTATAATGATTAGGAAGACACACCAGTAATGAGAGTGGAAAGCATGGTGCAGTTCAAGCAAAAATAATAGGTCTAATGCAGAAATTACTTATAGAGGTTTTTTGCCCTGTAAGTAAACAGGAGGTCAGACCAGCTCTCCAAATGGTCTATTCTGGCCTCAGAGTCTACAAAACTCAGATATTTTAGCTGACAGAGGCATTTCTTCGCTTTTAATCTTTTTTTTTTCTTTTTCCATTTTTTTGCAGTGGAATGAGGGAAGAGGCAACAATGAATTCTTAAAAAAAAAAAAAATTAATCAAAAAACCCCAAGCATTAGTTCTGACAAGAACTGAGTGAGTCAAGGGCAGTGTGAACAAATCCCTGGCTTGGGACAGTGCCCTTAGCAGACTGGCCTGTCCCATATCCGGAGATCCCACCAGCTGTTGGAAGAACCTGCACCCGTCACAAAGGCAGAACTGGCAAGAATGTCTCTGTTTTACTTGGCAATTTTAGAGCCCCAGGGAGCATATTTTATTTTAATTACTTTTTTTTCTGTTTCCAAAACATATTTGCTGAAATTTCCTTTTAATGAGAAATATGAAGGAAAGATTTAGTATAGCTGAGTGCAACCGAAAGACAATTCCTTGTGATTTAATTTCTATTATTTGCTAACTGCAAATTACCTAACAGCACTTGAAAGGTACATAAACCTTTCACTGAAACTGAGCTGAATTTTGAGTTTGTAATGAAGCCTCAAACTAGATGAGGTTTGGAGGGCTTCATAATGAAACAATAAAGACTACAAGTTAAATAGCACTTTCCTTAAAATCACTGTGAAAATTTCAACTAGGTAATCATCACCCCCTTCCTTGTGCTAAGTTTTAAGTGTTGGTAAACCATTTGAAAAGCAAGTGTGCATTTGTTCATAGTTGTTCTCCTAATGCCCCTACTCTTTTAATTCTTACTGTTAGGTGTGATTTTAATTGTATACACTGTTTACAAAACACTCACAGTTTTATTATGATATATGGGGTTTATTTTACATCCTTAAATAAATCTGTGGGCATCCTGGATTTTCTTAAGCATTTTTCCAATCTTCATCATTCAGGAGGAGACAACTAAAAAAAGAAGCAAAGACACCTCAAAGTCTTGGAACCCAGAAGAAAAGAGAACCTTAAAATAATTAGCAACTTTGCAGAGAACCCGGTGGTTTGCTAGCATCAAGATCAACATCTGAAGATTTGGAATTATTCAGACCATTCAGACAGTATACACACTGTTTTATGGTAGTGCTCAGCGTCAAACTCTGACTTTATATATACTCTCACACATGAAAGCTACCTCACATTGCCACAGTACACACTGCCAGCCTAAGAAGGGTAGGCTGAAGAATCGAGACACAGAGATGTGAAATGACTGAGCTTGAGAAGCTAGCCAGTTCAGGGGCAAAGTGAGGCATAAAGCTCAATTCTGATCCTGAAATCAAAGTCCATCCTGAGAACAAATATTCATTTATTTATTTATGTATTTATTTATAATAAAATGTCACTTTTCAGTTAGTATACGCATTTCACACTGCTATATTAAGGACATAAATACTGCCGTTTCTCACTATTTGAACATAGAGAGATATTTTAGTTAAATGTTACTGCTAGATTCTATCACTTTGACTTCTCCCCAACTGGTGATTCAGAAATGAAACTTCTTTGAGAGAGAATTTCACAGGCAGCAGGTGATATCCTGAGCTGCAACAGTGTTTCGTGCTTTTGGCTGTTCAATGATTCTCATTTCTCCCAAAGTTCTTCTTAGTGGAGGTGGAAAAGAAAAAAAAAGGAGAAGGAACATATTACACATTCTTAATGTTCCTGTTTAGTTTTATAAAAACTTCTGTGGGTGTCTTAGGTTGATATGCAGCCTTTATTCACCATATTCCCTATTCAATCTTTCCTTAAAGTTCACATAATTTACATTGTTGGGAGTCTAGAATTGAATTCAACAGGCTGGAAGAGTCTTACAGAAAGGATTGGATAAGTGTATTTAAAAAAACCCCAAAACAACAAAGTAGGAGCAAAGAATGAAGGTTTCTTATTCATCCTCCTTGAAGGAGGAACCAAGTGATATTCAATGACAGGTTCAGGAATATATCATAAATATATCAAAGATATCAGACTACATAAATAACGCATGAAACTTACTGCTAAGGGACACCAAGAATAAATTGAGATACAGGGAGGGATTATACTTTCCCACAGATAATGGCAATGCTTGCAGTTTCAATAAGGTGAAACAGTGGAACCTGGAGCATCTGTGAGCCCCGCACATCCTCCCTTCCAGCCGTGGCCCATGCACATGACTCCTTTGCAGATGACTGCATCACATTTCAACCACCTGTTTGGAGACATTGATTCACATCAAATCTGCTGGATGTTTGGGTTCCTAGAACCTGTCACAATGAAGGAGACCCCCAGTACCCTCAGGTCCAGGAAGCATTCCAGCTCAGGCTGTCACCTGTCAGTCTGTGGTGGTTTAACTCTGGCCGGATTTTAAATACTCACTAAAGTTACTCTCTTATTCCCCTCTGCAGCTGGACAGAGGAGAGGAAAAAAAATAGCTGAGGATTTTTGAGTAAAGATAAGAGCTGGGAGAAGTCACTTACTAATTGGCAAAACAGACTCAAAATGGGGTAAAACTTAAATTTATTACTAACAGGATAAAAGTTAAAGGGTGAGAAATAAAACAGTCTTAAAATACCTTCACCCCTCACTCCTCTTTCTTTCCATGTTCTCTCTCCTCTCCCCTCAGCAGTGCAGGGGGACAAGAAAGGGGGGTTGTAGTCAGTTTTTGTTTTTCATGGGGTGCAGTCGAGTCTCTACACCCCGATGGTCCTCCACAGGCTGCAGGGGGACAACTTGCTTCATCATGGTCTTCACCACAAGCTACAGGGGGCCACATCTCTCCATCCTTCCCCTGCTTCCATGGGGTCCCTCCCACGGGAGACAGTTCTTGATGAACCTCTCCAACGTGAGTCCATCCCTCGGGCAGCAGTTCTTCCCAATCTGCTGTCCCGTGGGTCACTCCTCCATGGAGTGCAGTCAAGTTTCTTCATCCCAATGGTCCTCTGTGGGCTGCAGGGGGTCAGCCTGCTTCACCATGGTCTGCACCACGGGCTACAGTGCGGGTCACAGCTCTGAGTCCTTCCCCTGTTCCCGTGGGGTCCCTTACAGGGTCATAAGTATTACCCGGGAAAACTTGGTCTAGCTTGGGTTTCCCTCTCCACAGGCCACAGGTCTCCTGCAGGACTCTGCTCCATCCTCAGGCCTCCCACTGTCACAGTCTTCTTCATGCATCCACTTGTTCTAGTATAGACTGCAGGGGTGTCCCTACACCCTCCACGGGCTGCAGGGGCCTCAACTCTAAGTCCTTCCCCTGCTTCTGGTAGAGAGGGAGGCCCCTCTCTCCGTCCTGCTGCACTGACCTTGGTGCCTACATTGTTGTTCCCAAGTTCTCCTCCGCTCTTCCTGGGCTGGAATTTTTTCTGCGCAACAGTCTCCTCTGTTCTTAAATATGTTATCACAGAAGTGTTACAGCGCTAATTGGCTCAGCCTTGGCCAGCAGCAGGAAGTCCCTCCTGGACCTGGTTATCATTGGCTCTTAAGAAGTTTCTAGCAGCTTCTAACAGAAGCTACCCCTATAGCCCCCCCTGCTACCAAAATTCAACTACATAAACCCATGACATATTCCTATCCATAGGGTGTACTTGGGTCTACCTTCAGAAAGCAGGTGGACCCAGCACACACAAAGGATTTTGGAAGGAATATGAATAAATACATATAGTGCAAAAGGTCATAAGAATTCGAGGAAGAACTTCTCCAGAAATAGGTATTTTTGTTTCACTGACTTTTTGAGCTTTCCCTAGGTAACTAGACAAGATAGGCCATCCATCTGACCTGGGATTGTGATCCCTGTGTTTCTAAACACTAAAGTAACATTTGATAGAAAAACATGTTATACATTCTCTAATAAATAATTCCATTTATTACCTTTTGGGCTCCAACGTCCTCCTAAGTTCCAGGCACATGTGCTACAAGAGCATGGCATGCTTTTCTCTGTGAGGTGACAGTATGCCTGTAAGATCACTCTATCATGATGTAAAGGTTCAGCTTTTGCAGACAGAGACCAAGAAAAGTTCACTTTTCTCCATCAACCTTTCCACATTATGTATCATAGCCTAATTGTCAGGCTTACCACATCTGAGGCAGGCACTGCACACTAGTTACCACATTTTAGAGTAAGTTTGGTAGAAATGTTCATTTCCTCAAAATGACAGGCAATTGCCAGAAAGGAATTCAGCACTGTAAAATGGTGAGGTTTTATCTTGCAAAGAACAGAGATTACACTCGTTTTAATGAGATTGGATTTTTTAAATAATGAAAATGAAGTTAAAAAGGATTGAAGTGTTTGTTATGAATATGTTTGCCATCATATCCAATGCTTCTCATATGTATATAAATGTATAATACACACATATACGTGTGTGAATATGCATAAGATCATGATTGTGATGCTTTTCTGTGTTTTTAAAAAGAGCACATCTTTGAAAGGGCAAACCAGCTTTCATTAAAACAAAGATTTCAAGATTAAACAGTGCAGAATTGTGTTGCTTTGAAGCCCCCCAACAATGGAAGAAAAGATACATTCATATATTATTCTGTGTCACAGAGTTTATCTTCTTGGATTTCAGAGCATAAAAGGAACAATTTGCAATAGGCACAGCTCCACTTCAGCATCTGAACAAACATGAATGCTGCAGATAGTGAGGGCTAAATCTTGCTATTGATTTCAGCATGAGTTTCAGTAATAACTCTTAGGCACATTAAATCCTTCATGTTAAACACAGTCTTAATTCTCATTTTCATATTTATTTTCTTCTTTAACAAAGATTTTTCTTTTATGTACTGTGACATTAAAAAAAAAAAAAAGGAAGACTTTTTTTACCCTTTTTTTTACCCTTTAACTACCTGATTTTCAGCTGAATCTGTAATATCTGTGCCCAGCCTTGCACACTGCCATAACTGCGCAAATGCAACAAGAGCCAGCTGTTGCGAATCAGCAAGGCTTATGTACGTACAGTGGAAGGAGTGGGTAATAAAACATCTGAGAAAAGAGCTTATGCCAAGCGACAGAAATAATTTTTTTCCTGTATATTTCCTTAAATAAATTGTTCTTAAGATAATGTACAAGTACTATACATTTCCTTGGAGTGATCACAACTTTTGGCTTTATTTCTTTTTTACACAAATATGTCTTAAAAAGAGGACTTTAGGCAAAATGTGAACCACAAGTTGTGGCAAAGCACTTATTTTCTTTCTGCATTGAACATTGGAAAGCCACACTTCCAAAGCAGAAGAATAAAAATAGGACTTGCGCATTTCTACATGGCAACTGTGCATGCTAAATACAGGCAAAATCTTTCAAGCCTCTTGCAAAAACAACATTGCTGCAGTCAGTCATTAGTGCTGTAACTATGATTTGTTCACTAAAATGTACTCCTACCTTACCACATGGGACTTCCTTTTGGTAGAAAAGGAATATCAACCTTTGTTTACAGTCTTTGAACTGAGTAAGGGTCAAGAGAGCTGATCTTTACTGCAGCAGGATCTGATGCAACAGGGGTGGTATTGAGAAGGGAAGGGTCTATGTCACTTCTGTCAGTCTTTTCTGTATTGTGGTAAGAGGCATCTGAAAATAGGAAGAATATGCTCCTTCCTTCACCTTTGCTACTGTAGTATGTAAGGGAAGAGAGAACTGCCTTGTGGTTTTCCTACTGTCACAAAGGAGTGCTTTAAAGACTGACAATTAAAGCCCAAACAAGACTGCAGTGGCATTGCTACCAACTGATGTCCAGAGAGGCACTCTGTCAGTTCTGAACTTACCTCTGTCTCTTTGCTCTGCTCATCTTCTCTGCCTCCGAGGAATGCAGCTGGCAGTTTTCCTCAAAATGCTTGTAGTAAATCAGGATGTAAGTAGACCCTCCATGGTCCCACAGAAACAGACAGGCTTGTGTTCTTCAGTCTGTCTACTAAGGAGCAGTGAAAGCTGGCACAGGGAGAAGTTCAAGTATGCTCAGAAAGTATACTGTTAATTTTACTACTGGTATTCACTATACTTTACCTTCCTATTCTGTCTTTCTCTGCTTGGTGAAGATTCTCTTTGAAAAACTAGCTACCACCGTACACTTTCCCAAATTACTTCTCTCTCTTGTCCATGCTTTCTTGGACTTCTCCACTCCCATTTATATTCTCAGGCTGCCTCTAGCACTAAGCTCGCACTGAAATTCATTAATGTCTAGTATAAAGAATCCATCTCAAAGACACCGCAGTACATGTTTCTTATGCATTGGTACAGAGCATTAAGGACAAAGAAGCATTGTACAGTAAGGTGATTGTTTTTATTCCCCTCTTTATAGCCTAACAAAAGCTGGGAATTAGCTTTCAGCTAATTTCTCTTATTTCTTTTTCTTTTTTTCTAATTTTGCTTTCTAATATTCTCTCATTTCTCTTCTGCCTTTTGCAAGCCTGCTTTGCAATATTTCTAGAGAACTCTTGAATACCTTATAGGCGCCTGAGCTCTTGAGGTCTGATAGTCTCAGTGCTGCAGCATCTATTAGAACAGAGTTTATAGTCCAAAGTTCTTTGTCCCCATGGCCTGCACCAGCCAGATTTGGTGTATCATGTGTGCAAGTCCTGCTGCTTCTTGAGGATAAGACTGCACTGACAAATGTGCCAAGGAGCAACACGAGCAGTAGAAGTGATCAGCTAAGTGACACCACAGCACAGGCAGTGCCCTTCCTACTAGGGTACCCTGCTTCACTGCCTGAGCATCTGGGGATAGCAACCAGGACGAGTGACCTCAGGCTGGGTAGCACTGGGGCTCCTGGGCCACTGGCAGAGCTGGGGGAGGCACCATGCAGGCAGCAAGTGACCCATGTGCCTGGCCAGCATCCAGGGTGGCAGTGATCTCAGGCTATGACACAGTGACCTGTGAATCAGTTCTGCCACTCCCTGCCCTGCCTGTAGGATAAAGCTGTCTGTCATTGGGCGATTTCAGCTTTGCTTCGTGCCAATTGGGCTGCTCTGGCTGTGCACAGCTATTCCAATCAGTTCAAATTTTTTGTCTCTTCCTCTTTTCACCCACACTCTGAATCATGAAGGCAGCCACGTGAACTTACTTTTCTACATGTCTAGACTGAAATTAGGCACCAGTACGTGCTTTATTCACCTCATTGCTTCTGCCTACCAGCAAGGCTTTACTTACAGATAGCTGAATCATATCCGCAAATCCTATGATGCCACTGGCAAACCAGGAGGGGGCAAACTCACTCTCTCATGCCCTCGTGCTCCAGAAAGTCTGCAAGACATAAGCGAAGGCATCCACAGCAAAGTACTTTCCTGGCCTCAGACTCCTGAAGAGTGATTTGTGTCCCTTTATGAAGCAACCTCAATGGCTAGTAGGCTGTTGTGTTATTGATACAGGTCATGTGTTAGAGATAAATTAGCCATCTACCTGGGTATAGAAAACCACTGCACCACAAATGCACAGTGAGTATATCATCATTCTCATAAAAACACATTAGCATTCCCCTCTTAGCTGTAGTCTGTGTTATCCCCATTTTTCATATCACACATCCTCTTTTGTAACACCTGAAAGAATTTCTTTACTGCCAGGAAAAAATAAAAGACACCAGTATTACAATGCATGCTTATTCTCAGGCGCCTGCACAATCTGATGTTTTGACATTAAAAGTCTCTGGCAATCAGTTAGTCATTTCACAAAGACTGAATTAATGCTGTCAAAGATTTATTGTTTTAAGTCCTTTATATCACACATCCATTCACTTTGCCAAGTAGTGTATTTTAATAATTCTGTTCATACTCTCAGCACAGCTGCTGTCACTGTTGTTCTTACATAGACAGTACAATCAATAAATGGATGGACAAAAATTAAATCATTTAATGGATTCTGGTTGAGCTGATTTGGGTCACAGGATTGCCCAATGCTTCTGCATTACTTCATATTCCTGTGCTGCCACAACAACGCATGTTTCCACTTGCTTGCTATCCTACAGCATGTCATAGTAGAAGATGTGGGCTGGTTAGATATCATGTGGAGTCAGTAGAGTAGCCTCTTATAAATCTGGTTAAAACCACAGAGGTTTCTTTTTGCCTTCTTGGTTACTACAGCTAGCAGTCAAAATCATTTATCTAAACATGCTCCTTCCTTTCTCTGGAGAGAATCATGCCCTTCTACAAGTGTACATTTACTTTCTCAATATAAGCTTTGATATGCAACAGAGTCCTATGACAGAGCACATAGGCCTTAGTTTTCACGCCTTAGCTCACATTGAAAAGCTAGCATTTGCCAAGAATTGTTGTGCTATGGGGAAAGGAAGGGCTGCAACAATTTGTTCTCCTAACTGTAGTAAAAATGGAGGCCTAATTCTGGAGTCATAAGCAGAACTATCCCAAGCTCCCTAGATCTTAGCAAAGTATGCATTCCTGTTGAAATAGAGATGTCTGGAACTTACTGTTGAAGTTTGGTTGCTGGAAGTTAGAACAGGACCATTCCCAGTCATGTGTGCGTTCACTGGATCATCCATGGAGCTGCTGTAAATTAACCAACAGACTTCTCCAGTTTCCCAACTCTTGGCTTAGCAGAATACAAGGGTGATTTAAAGGCCTCTGTCTGCTGATATTGTTCTCTGCTGAAATCAAAGAACCATTTATCACTCTCATATTGTAAAGGGGGAGAATAAAAACAGCAAGATATGGAAATCTGACTGGTGGTAGGGTCTTACAGATGCTACCAAAACCAAGAAATCTACATTATTTAATATGCTTAGAGCTCTTTATCTCAATGGAGTATGTGAAAAAGTCCATGCAAGCTATAGCAAGCAAGTTACTTGACAGAGCAGCTAGAAGTTGCTGTTCAAGACACTTACCAGGAGTCTGGTAGCACAAATTATAGCTGCTCTATATTGAGAGAAAGCCTGTGGAAAGCGAAGGTCGAAACACCTGAGAAAGTTTTTGTATTACATAAAAAATGTTAATATGCCATTGAAGTGCATGAGAGATGAATTCAGCTGACACTGTGCTAAATATTACGGTCTACTACAGAAATATATAATTGTAAGCATGCTTGTTGCACTTTGCATAATCAGGGATTTTTAATTTTTTTTACAATGTTTCATTTACCTGATAGCATGAAATGGTTTGGAGTAAATAAGCTTTTTAATCTGTTTCTAATTGGCATGCTAAACTTCTGAATCAGGAATAAAAGGAATTAATAAATGTTTCAAAAATTGGATTGAATTTAAGATAAATTAGAATAGAGCCATTATAGTCCTTTGAGTAAGTATTCAGAAATTAAATTATAAATGTATTTGAAATGTTAATCATTTACCCAACAGGCTATAAACGCTTGCAATGCACCATTACAATTTGTCATGTAAATTCATATTTAAACATGGAATAAAAGTGCGTGGGGAAAAAAAAGGGTACTGTGTATGGGCAGTCATAGCTGTTGCAGAGCAGCATAGATTCTCCTTGATAGTTTCAGAATCTGTTTAAAACTTGAACAAAGGAAAACACTAAGAAAATCTCTAACTGACCAATATAATATTCTTTTTAAAAAGTGCTCCTTGCACAACTAATGAAGACAAGTTAAAAATGTCAGATTACGTCAAGATCAATAAAAGAGGCCAAATGTATTCAGTGATGCAACACTCTATATATCTTAAATACTTCTGTCTTATTACCAGTCTCACTGAGCACAGCCATCGAGTTTGCCTATCTTCACAGAACACTGATAAGCCACAGGAACATCACTTTCCATTGATTACAGACAAGAAACAAAATATACAGGATGAGATCCTTTAATAATTTCAGCAGCTAAATCACTCCACCACCTCACTCGCTTTACACCTTATCATAAAAGTTCTCGTGTTATTCTCATTCCTGGAATAGGCACATGGGCCCGCAGGATGTCTGCTCTCATCACAGGCAGTGGGAGAGGTGCCTTCACAGAGCAGCTCAGCTGTGGGATAGAGCCAAAATCAGTGGAACATTCCTTCATTGCAGGTTTCCCTGCTCAGGAAGTAAAAATGATTCCGTGCTGGCTCTGTAAGTCAGGATCTCGGCAGCCTGAGGCAGGGAGTAAGCTAAGGTTATGATGTTCTGATTCTGATGTAATGCAAAGGGCAGCACATAGGAAACCACTAAGTGCAAAGAAGGAGAAGAATTTTGGTCTTGCATGCTATAAACTTCAGTAGTTTTGTTGAAAGCCTCTTGATACTTAATGTTACATACTGCTGGGCACATGATGAAGTCTTCCTATGTAACATCTTAGATGTTACATTCCTGTGATTGTGGAATTAATCACACAAACAGATCACAAAGGTTTTTTTAAAAAGATACAGGCCTTCATACTGTCTGTAAAAGCAAACCCCGGATTTGTTTAGAAACTGACTATTAGTCTGATCACTTCTTCCTTATATCTTCTCTATTGACAGGTTGTGCCGTTAGGGTTTTGATAACAGCAAACTCTCCTCTACCATCAGCATAGGTGGCTGTTACCTTGCTGACTGTTGTCTAGAAAAATGGGGACCCACCTCCCACTGCTTTCATACCAATAAGACAGTAAATGATCATTACTTCATATATCCGCATTATAGAAACAAGATATATCTCCTTTTCAGGAAAACAATTTAGGTACAGCTCAAGAGTTGAGATACAGTACAGGAGAGATTCATGAAATGACATCTGCTGCCAAGTATCACTTTAGGTTTTCAAAGTCAGAACAGAAATCTTGAAAATACCTATTTATTTTCCACCCTAAATCTAACTACAGTTCAAAACTATCTAATTTATTATTGATACAGACCTGTGTGTGTCTGCAGCAAGACACACCTGGAATACATCAAGAGCATCCCAATACTTAAACTATTCTACTCACATCTACAGTAAGATTCACCTATCTCTCATGCTGAGCTTAACTGAGGATCTGAATATGACTACACTGTACCCTGACTGCTCCACAGCTGGTGTCCGGAAGATGAAGCACAGAGCTACGGTCCACCCTCTGGCTGGAGATATTGGACAACCCATATTCTCCACAGAGCCCTAGCTGCTAGAACACAAACCAATCAATGCCTACAAGAATGTGAGAGTCTCATCTCTTGCGTGGCATAACTAGATATTAAAAGGAAAGGAAGGGGAAAGCAAGAGAAGCCGTGACTATCCAGGCCTTGCTGCACCGAGTGCTTAAAAGTCGCCAACACAGAAACTGGAGAAAAGCTCCTCTGTTGTGCCAAGCGTCCCAGTCACTAGGCCTCGTACTATCTCAAGTTCGACAAACAAATTTTTTATACCATACCACAGTGAAGGATGTTGGTGGGACAGATTGAAAGTGTTGCATTCATAGCATCATGTTGCTACCAGCAGGATTATTCTACTGGGTTAAAATCTCCACAGATGCTGGGAGAAGCTAAAGGTGGTCTTTGGCACTTAAACAGACTATGCTACTTGGCATGCCATTGTCTAAGAAGGACATGATGCTTGTGTTCTGTTACCTATGTTTTATGCACAGCCTGTTTTTGAGAGCATCTGTGAAAATCAAAGCCCCGTGCTTTTGAGACGACAAGGTAAAGAGGCCTGAGTAAAGTGCCAGGCCACTCAGCAATAGCAAGACCAAAACACTTATGCACAGGCTACAGATAAAATGCAAATTTCACTGGCAGGAATTTTGGCTTCTCTGTTCTTTAGATACTTCCAAGACTGAAGCAGGTGCAAGCATCTATGAGAATAAAGATTTTGGGTCTAGGACTCTTGTATGGCATTTTAGGACTTAAGAGTCACAGCTAAGTGACTGTGGCTTCCACTAAAAACCACTAAAACACCAGAATACCTCTGTGGATCCTGCCCTAGAGCAGCCTAATACAGCCTTTAAATTCCTTCCTATCCCTGAGCCTCCCAGAGGGGCAAGGTAATTATTTACAAAATCAATTGTCCCTTGACAGGGACGATTGTTTTTTATATCGTTTTTCATTCCCAGCTCCACTCTTGTGCCTTTCTTCAGGATTTGTGTCTTTCTTCACTCTGCTGCCTAAACAATATACACCAGGCATATTTAAGTTCACTCTTCCCCACAGGGAACTCTTGCAATTAACTTGCTGTCCTGGTGTGTGGATGAGTAAATTGGGAATGGACAAGCAGTTGGTTTGTATTTATGGTGAGCAACTACTGTGAAGCCTAAAAGAAAGTATTATGAGTAGGAAAAAGAAAAAAACAAAAACGAAGAAAAAGAAAATCTGCTTTAGGAAGAAAGACAGATTTTTAAATGTGCAATGAAGACTTAGGCCAGGTCTTCAGGTTGAGTTCACGGGTGTAACTCAGTTGACTTCAGTTTTTATCAGAGGAATCTAACTCTGAAATATTCTAAGTTTGATTTTTATTTTTTTTCTTATCATGAGGAAAAAAAAGTAGCAATATTAAGTAGAGGAAGGTTATTGTAGTATCCCCGACATATACAATCTTGGTTTGTCAGAGGTTGAACACTTGCTTTCTGCTTTTTACTTTATTTTACAGTTCACAGCTGATGGAAACTTTCATGTTCGGTCTTACTGTTGGTTGAGCACCTCAAAACTCAAGACGCAAGGTTTGTGTTTCTTTAGAAGGCTACATGCTGTGCTCCTAATAGAAATACCTCACTCTTGCTCACCCTGACAGGAATATTTAAATGCATCCATCACTGACAAAGCTCAAATCAAATGAGATATTAATCAAAGGCTTCATTTTTTCTCTCTTCTTTTAATTTGAAAGAGCTATAACAATAGAATAAATTCATCAAGAGAAAAAATCAGTCCTGTTGAAGAAAATGCACATCAAAACTACTGGAGATGTTTTTGCCAAAGGCAGTGCCCACATCACTGTCTTCTATCCTATTATTACTCCTACCTTCCTTCATTGCATGAATTAATTTGAGATTCAGAAGGGTGGACCCAGGGGCCATGTGTAATTTCCTGGCTTTCATGGGACAAGTCCTCAGAAAGCACCAATGTCTCAACACCGAAAGCTTACCCAGAAAACACAGCAAAAGCCAAGCTTTTAGGTAGAGATCCAGCTTTTTAAAGAGGCAGGACCCCAAACTGTAGCAATTATGGAGGTTAGTCACTCTAGCAGGGTAAGTTACAAGACAGTACTTACTGTTTCTCATCCCTAAAATGCAAAGTACCTTTCTCTCAGTCCCTTGTATTTGCACAGATCCCTAGCTCTTGGACTGACATGGCAGAAGTAGCTCTTCGTAACAAGGGAGATACTTTGGAAGGTTCTTTCCCCTGCCAGGGAAAAAAAATGGAGAATGACAGAATGAATGCCTATATGCATATACATGTATACACACAGTTACACATACAGAGGATAATTGAGTATTCCACAGCTCTCCCCACCCCTTCCCTTTCCCCCAGTTTCTACTGGCTAACATCAAGAAATCCATCCTAAAAGAGAATTTTATCCTGTTGCTTGGACAAGTAGACAGCGCTGCTATGAGAAGGATGCAGTTTTCAATTACCATTGTTTCATTGCCTAGTCAGGGACAGAATGAATTGGTCAATGCCACTAGCAGAAGGTAAAAAATATGCTCCCCATACAGATGGACACGGATTGAGTTTTCCCTGTTCCTTACAAGGGCTGTGGGAATGCCTGAGTGCTCCAGCCCTGCATAAAAGACCCTCATGCAACATTTTTGTTTAAAAGATCTGAGAGTGAAGAAAGGCACCCACACAAGTTTCCTTTCCTACATTCCTTCCAGGGTATTTTGGAATTGCATTTCACACTTTTGTTTTGCATAAGCTGTTCAGCATCCCCGACTCTGCTTCTCCTAATGGTTCAGTACACCCTCTGAGTAAAGTGATACACATTGCATTTTATTTTTCACACAGAAATCAAGACAAGGGGCTTTAGATTATACTATGCAGGCAACCCTCTGTATTTATCAGCATAGTTCCTTTGAAATCAAAAAGCTACATCATTAACTGGCTGAATATCTGGCCATATTTAAAATTCAGGTGTAAAACTTGCTGCTGATGAGCAATGGAGCAGCTTTAAATAGTAAACATGATACGTGGAAAATATGGATACATTTTAAACTTTCATAACTGAAGATCTACAACTCCCCTGCACTCTCTTTCTCTGTCTAGCATAAAGAAACATCACTTTGCTATACTTAGGGAGATGGATAGGTACTACATCTGGGACAAGGCTTTCTCTGCAGATGAGTGACATAAATCTGAAGCTCTTTTAGAATTGAAGTTTTCTAGCAAATCTTAAAAAACAATTTCATACAGGTTTTGATGTCCAGGTTACAATAGCAAGGTGTAAAGAGAGGTGCCTCTTATTTTTTTAAGGAAAAGTGAAGGCAACATTATTTAGTGATTCTTGTTTATTCAGGTCCGAGATTCAAGTCTTCACTACAAGAATATTTCTTATGCAAAAATAATGCAGAAAAACAAACGCAGCCAAGAAAGCATGCAGTCTGGATAGGTAGGGTATCAAAAAAATATATCACATTTCCATATAAAACTGGGCATAGACTTTTTTTTTCTTAGAATGAAACACATCTTGTCAGGTTGTCCATCTCAGAAAAAATCTCTCTTATTCTGCCCTGTTCTCCCCAAGGATCGTTGGATCCCTTGCCCTTCAGCTCCCAGTCAGATAATGACTGTTACCCTCCAGATATTCATCTCATGGGATAGCATAGTTTTAGTTGTGTTTTAGCATATCCAGTACCTCATACTCAACCAGCTCTCTGCACTTACAATCAGCAGAGATTGAAAAACCCTCAATTCACAGAATCTCTATAGTAAAAGAAGGAGAAAGCACCTTTTCCTGAAAGAACCATGAGAAGCTACAGCAGATAATTCCCATTTTCAACTTTGCAAGGACACCTGGACAGAAATAAAGACCATTGTAACAGGTAAACAGAAGTGATATCTACAAGTACTGGATTTGAAAGCAGATGTATCAAATTAGAGGAAGATATATCACTTGTGGATGATAAGTGAGTCCTGTATGTGATCAGATGACCACACGTGACCTATATGGATCTTCTGTTCCTGGGCTTGCTCTGTGCCCAAGCAGCTCATGGCTCCCCACACCACGTGCTAGGAGCTTGAAGCGCTGCAGAATGAAATGGTGAAATATCCAAAGGATGCTGGGCAAAGAGAAGCAGTTTTCAGCTGTTGATGAGCTTGGAAAGACATACAAGACTTTGACATTTTTCAAGGGAGGCTCAGCTCCAAAGACATTGCTAACTGTTGTTGCAAAGATAGACTAATGGGCTAGGATACTCACACAGTGCCACTAGACACTGCCTCTCACTCATCTAGTTCCGTGCAAGGCTTAGGTTGTTATCTCAGCACCAGTTGTACAAGTCTAATCATGCTGGAGAGGCTGTGCTTTTCTCTGCAGGACAGCCTGAACCTCAGGAATTTGGTGCATTGGTCCATGGAGTCTTGAGGAGCAGAAGCTGTCATGGCAGTGACAGCAATTCCCTCTTGTGTCAAGGACTATCCATTCAGCTTCTCCTCCAGTAAACTACCAAGCTGAGGTCAGTGAACCCCACTGTGGGACACCAACGTGGTTATTTTGTCACGTTCATGAGGCAAGAACCCCTATCAGTACACCTAACCAGTCCTTTCCTTCCACTGGGTTTATTCCAGTTTCCTAACTATTTCTCTGCATCAGCAATCCATTTAAAGACAGCCATGCTTCACTGAAAGTTGCTGTTAACAAACCTTTGTGTTGATGTAGGATGACATCCTCAAGATGTAAAGGATATGAACAAATAGCTGGGCATAATTTATATATTTTCTCAGAGCAAAACAACCTCTCCCCTTTTCCTCTGTTCCTTCCCTCTCATTCATCCTTTCCATATCAAATGCACAAATTTATCGTTGACTGTTCTTCAGGGAATTAATGCTTCCAGCAAAGCACTGCAGTGACAGGCATGCTGTGCAGAGATGTTCAAAGATTTCCCAAAATGGCAGTGATAAGGACATTTTTAAAGGAGGGATGTGACCTATGAGGGGAAACATGCCAGGCTGCAATTTCCTGCACCAACCAAAGGGCCACTAAAACCACAACTCTCACCTTTCTTCTCATTATTTTTAGACTCGAAACAACCTAAGATAATTACTGCATGATTAATGCTGAAGCATTTTAGGGACAATACATTGCTGACAAATTGGTATAGTATCCTAAGGGTGTCTTTATTGTAATTAAAGAGGGAGTCAAGAGCTGTTCAGGCAAGAGGTTTAGATTTAAAAAAAATTAAAAAAAAATTTAAAATCCCAGCATAGACTTTGAAGAAAGATAGCCATTACAAAATAAAGTTTCTTTGGAGCATGGTATAAATGTGTTTCCAGTTGCAGAGCTGACAAACAAACAAACAGAAATTATGCAATTATGTTTAGTTTTATTTAAATTTCTTGCCCTCTTAGGAAAATTTTGGGCCATTCAGAAAGCTCGCCAATGTGAAACAATACAGGACAGATTCAATCCCTTGTATGCTGTGTGTTGCAATAGACTTGACATCTACAGAGGAAATGCCTCTTTACACAGGATTTGATATTGGATGAACTGAGTGTGCATACTTTGTAAATTCAATCACACTTTCTTCCTTTAGCACAGTTTTTTTTGG
>VZRE01013517.1:277378-431831 GCA_013396775.1 Cephalopterus ornatus | reverse complement strand
GGGGATTTGGTCATTTAGTGAAAAACCCTAAGAATATCTTGGGGGGAAAAAACACTTTCTAGTGGAATGCAGTGGTCATTAGGTTAGAATCTTGAATCAGCTTTCCATGAGTGAAAGTCAACTGGCTTTACTGTTGCTAAAGCTGAAATGTGAATGAGAGATCTATAGAAATACCCATTTCAGTACAGTCGATTAAGCAATCTCATTGTTCAAACACTGCTAAATGCCTTGCAGTGATGAGATTTTAAACATCAATACAGTTTTTAAAAGTCAGTATATTACTTTCTCCTCTGGAAGTTTATTGCAGTCTATCTACACTGGAATTAGAGGACTCCTGCTGAGCAGTAAATGCATTGAAACTGAATATCATGAAGAAGATCAAGCAGTTCAACCAGGCCATTGAGCCTAGTCATCATGAAGGTTTCCTTTACTTGATGGGAAACCTCCGAACTCTTTTCTAGTGTGTCCAAATGAGGGCAGCTATGGATAACTAGAGTCAAGGTTATGGGAGACAGAGTAGTTTCTCCTGGAAAGAGGTGTTACAGAGACTCAACTAAAATATCTCAAATTAGGAAAGTCTATGAGAAAACTATCTGGTACAGCCTCTGGGTTCTCACTCAGTACTAAAAGGCTTTCACACATTAAATTAATTGCTGGTTCACTTAAAATTAATAAAATATTTCCCTAGCACTTCAGTCAGTTTGCCAGAGGGTGCCATTGAATCAACAGACTAGGCTGAATTTTTAATAATTTCATGATCTCTGAAGCATCAAATATAAGGTATTACAGGAGGTAAGATAAGCCCTCAAAGGCCCTCTTCGGTAGTCTTTATTAGGAAATAGATTAGGAGAAAGACTGGAATGGATTCCTCTCTCTGATACATTGATGCAAATAAAGAATGAAACACTAAATTACAAAAAACAATGTAAAATCTAAATCGGTCTCAGTACTCTTTAAAACTGTATTGATAATTGTTAAATATATGACATCTTTTTCTTTTTGAACCCTTTTCTCAGCCAGCTCTTACATTTACTGCATCATTTTTTTTAGCTTTGTTGCAGAAGTCTCAGCAGTTTACAAGAACAGTTTGCAAAGTACAAATATAGGCAGTGGGTAAAGGAGTTGGGCAGAGGAGGAAGAAAAATTACAGATGAAAGGGAAACAGAGCTCTGCCATTGCCAACTAGGAAGGGGCAGAAATGTCTCAGATGCAACTAGTAAATACTATGATTCTTCTTGTGCCTTTTGTGGGTTTAGGCAATTGTCTATCACTAACAGGAACTGCACAGAGAATTCAAATTCATCCTGGAGAGGATTTCAAGATTCTAAAAGTTAGATTCACCTGGACAAGGCAAAAAGCTTCAAGAATTGCAGAATTCTCTCCCAAAGAAAATTTCGACATGAATTTGGGTTTTTTCCCCATTTTATATTCTCACTTAAAATCAGAGGCAATTTTGAAAAGAAAAATTAGAATGTCGCAATTAAAAGAAAACAATGCAATATTATGAAGACATTCACCCTTTCCCTCCTCCGGCCCCCCTCCCCCATTATTTTTCTCTCAAATCTTTGGGGAAATAAACATAGTTAGACACACTAATTTGAAAGAAAGGTAGTTTTCAAGGCAAAATGGTCGGTCAAAGTTTTCTTTAAAAGAGCTTATTGCTACTGCAAGTGGAAGTAGAACACCTAGAATGCCCACTGGCATAAAATAGGGCTGATACATTGCTCCTATGTGTAATACTTGAGCGTGCATTCTCATGCAGAACTACTCTGGAGAATAAAAGGGAGTCTATCATAAAAAAAAAAAGGCAAGTAAAATTGTTTGACTTGCTACATTTCAGACCTTTGGAAGTAGTAGATAATATGGTGGTCAGTATTTATTCTTAGTGGACTAATGTAGTACATTAATAAACTTAGACTGCTCATTGACTGATGAGTTGCACCACTCCTGCCCAGTGGTACCTCCACCGTGATTTATAGTCACAGAGCAATTCTGAATCACTTAACAAAATCTGTGATTGATGTGAAGGTGAAGCACTGCACTTTTTCAGAGGGCAATCAAGCACACATATATGAAAAAGTCAGGATACTAAATTTCTGAAGGACCTTGCCTTTTAGGCTCCAGTGATGCTGTAAATCGTTCAGAGAACATGCGTAGGCAGTGCCAATGACTGCAGATACAAAGCTCTACACCTGCAAAGTGCAGAGTCACAGTCCTGGGGTTGTCTTCCCACACAGACTCTGAACTTTGCATATAGACAGGAAGCACCAAGCTTTCTAGTAGATGTGAAAATAGTCTGATCAATTTTGATAACAGTTTTAAAAAGAAGGGAATACTCAAATATATGTCTGAGGTTTGAGTACTAGTTAACCTTTCACATTAAAAGCTAAGGACAGGGCAGAGTCATAAGGCGTGTGTTTTACAAAAATTCATTTACATTGCAGTGGCAGATTTTCAAAGCACAGGAACACAATCTTTGCTCTAGAACGTAAAGTCTAAAATGACGAAGATAAATAGCAGTCACAGAAAGGAGTAACAACAAACAAATGATCTTAATGGTAATCTCCAGTAGCTCTTGTTAATTATAAAAACTTGTTAATTGTAAAGTTAACTGTAAAGTTAATTGTAAAGTTAATTGTAAAAACTCTCTCCCCTCAGCTTCCTTTTCTTTTCTTTGTTAATTCAGTTACTGCACTATACTCATGGTCTTTAACAGCTACTACAAGTTGCAATGCACTGCATTTATGTCTTTCTTCCCCCAGCATTCAACTCTCTCTCTCTGTACCATTCATCCATGAGACAGTTCTCCAGGATAGGTAAGAGATTTAACCTGATAGAACTCCCTTACTCTACCAAGGTAGCAGGCACCTCCACCTATAACATAAATCCCTGGCACCTAATCTCATAAACCTCTGCACTGTTGCCAGTCTGCATTGCCACATCTGCCTAACCACTGACACCACCTAACAATGCATAAGCTACTCAGGGTTTTGGCTCAGCCTCTCAAAGGGATTCTCACTGTGGTCAGAAGAACATTCTAAAACTGTTCATCTGTTAGTCTGGGCAGCACAGTTAGGATAGACCAGCAACATGGAGCAGAGCTTTACAGAATCTACAACCTGGCAGCTGGGAGTACAGGGAAAATAGCTAGGAACTTAGAGGTCCAAAATAAGGATTCAAACCCAGTGTGGGGTAGAAACTGGACCTGAGACCTTCCACATCACACAGAAGACCTCAAAACAACCTATTCTCTTTGAGTAAAACAGTTCCCCTAAGTGCTCAATTAGTTTGCGTGAGTAATGACAAAAGAGTGACGAGGCTACCGCAAACCTGGTGACAGTCCTAATCACTGAGCTATGTAAATCAACCTCTCTCGTTTAATGAATATTTAATAATAACAGTTCCTTTTCATACAGATATGTCATGAGTAAAAAATTATTTTAGCTTGATAGGTGCTCAGATAAAATATAATCAGCTATCCAATAGATCTAGGGCATCAGAGACCAGAGAAAAGACAGATTTAGATGGGACTAGAGGTTAATAGTATTGTATTTTCATTTGGATAATGAAACAAGAAAGCAATGCCTTAAGTAAAAAGATGAGTGAGAGAAGAAACAAAGGACTAAAATATTAAAATAGAGCAGAATGGAATTTTCAGTAAGTAATTTGACAGGGATGAAAACTCTGGTGAACAAACAAACTCCTTGTTTATGTTTTCAAGCTCTTCACCATTAGCTGAACTCTTCATTGCCAAGTTGTTCAGCTGACAAGTGCCTTGTTACACTTGTGAGAGAATGTAAGGATTTTAAGAAAATGTCTAACTCTTCAGCTCATCTCAGCAGGCTGAAAGTTCAGAGGGTAGGAAACCATTTACCATGTGAATAAACTGCAAAATGCCTTTGAAAATTACATTTTTAATTACAGTTGACATTTCTGAGCCTCCTGCTGATGGTATCTCTCTAAAAGAAAAAAACCACAAACCAACAGAATTTGAGACAGAGAAAACACCATAGATAGACTGTAAAACAGTTCACAAGCTAGTATTGATAGAGGCACTGACAGTGCATCACCACTCACTGGTTTTCTCTAAACATCTCTCATGTATTAATGAATTTCATCTCCTACAAAATGTCTGAATTGGCAAAGCAGCAGTATTCCTGATTTCCTGGGAGAGTTCAGGAGCAAATTCTAACTCTTCAGCTCAGCTTTGCAATTGTGTTACCATATTATTCCATGACCTGTGATTCAAACCTCTGTCTTTCTGTGGTTCCTCCAGTGTCAGGGATACACTCCTCAGTGCTGAATACCTTCAATGGAATGGGAAGCTGCCTTACCTGCTGTCCTCTTGGAGGTCCAGTCATAGACAAAATGCTGCATATGTAGTGGAAGGAGAATCAAGGGAAAATGAGAGATGTTCTCTGAAGCCAAGTCGTTTGGGTCTGAGAGGACTGAAAGTCAGTCACTGCAGTCAGAATCGGGAGGTTCAGACCTAGAGGTTCAATTGCAATACTAGACAACCTTAAATCAAAAGAAGGCCCACTCACTGACTGTGTCAATCACCTTCTCTTTCCCTTATGTTTCAGCTACCAAACCAAGAAGCAGAAAGTCAAGCAGGATGTCTGACATGCCTGAACAATCTACAGAAGATCCCACACTCACACACTCAAAACTTTTTCATTTTTTCCCTTTGGTAAAGGTAGAAAATGTTACTCTGGAACAGGAATATTTTACCTGCTTCCATGGCTTCTCTTGCTCCACAGAGGAAAAGCCCTATAGGACTTTAAATAAATTTTGTCTTCATGTTTTCATTTTGAGGGTCTAACATCCTCTCAATTTAGTCTGGAAAAGTAGGAGGATTACCTCTCACACCACTGTGACAAGAAAATTGGCCCCCTTGGCTACAAATATACTAGTAAAACAAAACTCTACTAGGCAGTACTCCCAGTTACTGAAGCACTATTGTCTGTGCTGTAACACTGTTTGAGCAGTGCATGG
Source organism: Cephalopterus ornatus (assembly GCA_013396775.1). Lineage (NCBI taxonomy): Eukaryota > Metazoa > Chordata > Aves > Passeriformes > Cotingidae > Cephalopterus > Cephalopterus ornatus. The sequence goes on along the minus strand of VZRE01013517.1, from coordinate 426,836 downwards.
AACACCTTTGACCTATGTTAACTAATACTTTCCTAAACAATACCCAGTTACAGTTTGTGAGTTAAATGCAGAAAAGGACCTTTAGCTACATGTAATTTACATGTAGCTGCCTGATTCTGGAGGCTAAGAGAGTTTCCTTATGCAGAAGCAAAGCTTTCTGTTATAGTCAGGTCAGCAGTCCAGAACTTCTCAGAATCATTAAATTCCCTATGGAAGACATTGCAATGAAGGCTACAAATGTCATTGAATTCTTGCAGAGATATGCTTCAAGACCCAATCAGTTATTTGCCATGCTCACTTTGCTTTAGTCTGCTTAATTCAAAGTATGCTTTCTTTGCTTTTAACGATAAAAGTACCTGCCTAGTACTTCTAATACTAACCATTAACAAAAGCCAACATACTCACACCTATAGCACATGGTTTCAATCTTCATCAAACTCGATGCCAAAGGAAAAACACTCTTTGGACACAGTTACAAGTTAGTAAAAGTGATTAAACAACATGAATAAGAACAGCACAGAGCCACATGAGTTGGATCTATTCCCAGATATCTGTACTAGTGTGATTGTAACCTCATCACAGTCTATTTCGTCCAAATATAGATGATAAATTTATTTTGAAAGTGTTATTACTGACTGGGAACTAAGAATACGATATATCTGATCTGCTAAGAGCTTTGTCTAGTCCAGTCATATGCCTCCATCGACTAGCAGCACCAGTTAAACGTGTGAGCAATTCCTGACAACCCTACCTCTGATAAACCGTGCTTCCACATAGAGTTCATACATGATCTTTAAGAGCCAGCAATTGGTATCAAACACGAAAATCAGATTTTAGAGCTTTTCAGAGACTTACTTATCCTTCATTATAACATCGTGAAGTATTAACTGTAGCCTTGTAAATGACCAGTCTCAAAATCTTGAGTGCTAACAAATCATTTTTATGCTAGATAGTTAAAAGAGAAGCTAAGATAGAAATTCAAATTTCAAATAAGCATATTTTTTAATGATCTATAACTCAAAACCTCTTGACAGAGTGCTTTTGGACTTTGCTGAAATATTTCCTTTTTTTTCATAGGAATTGTGGCAATTTTTTGGCCAAGGTATGGTGCTAATTCAGGAAAGCATCACTATTCAAAAAGGATGTAAGCATATGCTTAACTTGAAGCACGCACTTGAGTCTCTTTGACTTAATGATAGGATCTAAGCACATATTTACATTTAAGCACATTTCTGAGTGCTTTCCTCTATAGAGACAGATTTAAGCTTGTGCTTCAGTGCTTTCACTGTCTAATTTTCCAAGACAAAGCTAAAGGTAGAGATAAAATAAGGTGTTAGAATGGAAGCTGCTTGCCAGACTAAGTGCATATAGAAAATCAACCTCTGCAAAATTATACGCAAACATAAAGGTGCACAGCTCATTAGTCGGGCACTGAGGGTGAAAGAGACAATGAGTCTCTGAACTGTGATCCCAGTTCACATAAAGACAAAGCTGGGTCTTTTAGATGACTGAAGTGATGGGAGAACCAATACTGAAGTTGCAGCAACCTTAACTGAATCTGAGGTTAAAGCAGGAAAGGAAATAACAGTAGGTACTTCTTTGGATCTGAGTCAAGCCCAGAACAAGATGGGCATTATATGGGGACAAACAGCGTCAGGCTGTCGGTTGTTTTGATTACTCTTGAAAAAGGTGCAGGGTTGTGGCAGCAGGACAAGGAGAGGGAGATGTTTGAAAAGTTCTCAACATAATAATTTTCTGTTTCATTGGGACTTTGAAATACCACCAGTAATATGGAATAACATATTCCCATTGGAAGATTCATAACACATCTGTGTTTTGGCAAAATAAAGCATCAACAGCTGTTAGAGGATCTGGTAATTCTGAGATTTTTTTCTCCTCCAACCCCCCATCCCATCCATCCAAATACACAGTAGAGTCAAAATACCTAGAATCTAAAGTTCATGTTCATGAAATTGTTAATATGTTTTGTCAGTTTTATAGGATTTCTCATGCGCTTTACTATTAACAGCAGTAGCTGACTGAAGCTGTGACTGATTGTACTGGGGTATCACGGTGACATAGATAATGTAGAGATCTTGTTCATGTATGTTCAGAAGAATTAGGGCTCAAAAACTTTTCCACTCTGACATGCAGACCCAGACAGTGATTCATGTATACACTCTATTAACATATATTCCTATAAACTACTCATTTAGGCTGCATGGAAAATAAAGACAACTAACCGGGCAAACTCCCTGCATTGAGACAACTGAATTTTGTCAACTGAATCAGTTGTATGTGTAAAAGCAACACATAAATTAATCCTAGATAGCTAATGTAAAAAAGAAAGAAAACTGCTGAGACTGGCCAGGACAGTGTGTGCTCTGAACCTTTTTAGCAATTCACCACAACCACTAGTGGTATTTCTAAGATGAGCTACAAAGATGCCTTAGACAAGTTTTATACAGAGTTTGTTCATACAGGGTCTGAAGAGAAGCAGTAGCAACATTTCTCACTCCTCACAGCTGGCCCTCATCACTGATTTTAAGTGAAATTACTGTTGCTCAAGTACACTGTCCATGCAAGAGACAACTACATCAGGACAGCATGGTTGTCTTTGATGTGCCTTTCCTAAATACAGGAGCCAAGCACCAAGTTATTTGGAGTGAATTGACTTATTATTGTTAATATTCTATCCTTCATTACCTATTGTTTGTAATACTGTTTGCGATTTTCAGTATTTTCATAGTATTTATTCTGTAAGGGACATTGAAGGTATTAATTGTTTTCTAGTAGATATAGAGGTATAGAAATAAACAGTTATGAAACTGATGAGATCTATTAAAGACATTTCCATACCTAGCTCATTTTTCTGAATGTAATCTTGCATGTATTCAAACTAGAAAGATGTCTCCCCAGAGAACACACTACAGTAATCCTAAGGCTCGACTCATTAAGGTAGGCTGGATTGGAAAGAGTTTGGGGATAGTATTATAAAAATATAGCACAGTATTAAAAAAAAAAAAAAGAGTATGCATGCTGAGTATCCTCAACTGAATAATGAAATACATATTCAATTTTTTTTCTCAAAATGTTGTTATATAGTCTGTAGTATATCCTACTAGTATTAGAGAACATTTACTTCTGAAAATAGATATTTTTTCCACCATGAATCATAGCTGAGCTGCAAGCCAATATCAGTATTTTAGATGAAACAAAACAATCACGTCATAAATACAGAAAATACCATGAGAGAAAAGTATGTGCTAAAACTAAAATATATAAACTGCATTAAATATATATATTGCATTCCATTTAAAAATTGTCGTCTTTCATAGCCATCAACAAATCAGACTGAGATGCAATATGTAGCAATAACTGGACAGTCCTGTCTCAGTGCTTCACTGAGCCATTTTATAGCTAGACAAAAATAACATAAAAAGATTATTTTAAAGGAAAAACAGAAAGAAGCTCATTAAAATGAGCTAGTGATGACTGTTCATTTAAAACCACATTTTACTACTCAATTGGTCTTTTAAGTGTATCTGAAATTAATTTAAATCAACAGGGTAGCATATGAAAGACAGCAGTGCAATAATCCACCTTCATTCACTAAAGGAGATTTCACTGGAGAGGCTTTCTCAATAACAAGCTATAGCATAAACCCCAAAGTATATACATGCAGTGATTTAAAAGGATCTATTAAAAAAAATTGATTACTTGACTTGATTGAGACACATTTATTTTTATATTCATGGTACCAGCATTCTTATATACTACATTGTTAAGGCTGAGTTGGTGACAAGAAAAATATGACGAGTAAATCAAATTTAGACAAGACTCTTGAATAAACTGGGTAACAGGGAAATATCAGGAAAAAGATCACACCTTTAGTAGGATCTGTTTCCAAGCCGTGTTCTGTGCAACCAACAAGCATCTTCCACTACCATGCATTGGCAGCCCAGAATCATCCCTGATACCAGAAGCATCCCACTTACAGCACCATGATATCTGCAAAGGCAGCGTGCACATATATTTACTGCTGTTGGGTGTGAATTATCATCCAAGGGTTGGGGACAAGTACATGTGCACAGTACTATGAATTAAAAATAATTATTCCAATTCCACCGTGCTATGTCTTTACCTCCTGATATACAGTTACTTCCCATGCCAATCACTTGAGAGTCTCTTGACACTTTTGGACTACCATGTTGTTTGTAGTCAGTGTGGGATACAGTCTGGAGGAATCACCCTATGACAGTGGAGAGTATTCAGACGACTTTAACACCAGTGAAAGTGAAAGGCTCTTCTACATAATTATTTCAGACAGAAATTTCAGCTACATTTCTTTGGGAAATTTCTTTCTGATTTAACTAACTAGGGAGATTAAGATGACCAAATGTCTAAGATGAGTATCTAAATGTCTCAAATCTAGTAAATATAAATCCACCCCTCCCCTTTTAGTACATCATAAAGCTTTTATGATGATCCTATTCCATAGTCAGGTAACAACTAAAAGTAGGACATATACTCTCCTTGGGTCCTTGCCTCTCAGAGCAGGATGTACAGCCTTCTTTGTTTGTTGTTTCAAAGAATCATAGAATCATAGAATAAGATGGGTTGGAAAGGACCTCTGAAATCATCAAGTCCAAACCTTGATCCACTACCACCACAGTTACTAGACTACGGCACTAAGTGCCACATCTGGTCTCTTCTTAAATACCTCTAGGGACGAAGAATCCACCCCCTCCCTGGGCAGATCATTCCAATGCTTCATTATCCTTTCTGTAAAGAATTTCTTCCTAGTATCCAACCTAAATCTCCCTTGGCAGAGCTTGAGACCATGCCCTTTTGTCTTACCGATAGCCGCCTGGGAAAAGAGACCAACCCCCACTTGGCTACAACCTCCTTTCAGGTAGTTGTAGAGAGTGATATCCTTGATACACAGCCACCTCAGTACACCAGGTCTATGCTGTGCTGGAGTGAGTTATGGTCATATTAGCTCTGAACCGGAAGAAGTGGGGGTACACAAGTATGGCACTGCGCTGAAGGAAAGGAAGGTGTATCACTCAGGACAGGCTGCTACTGCGCTGGTTTGTACTAGACACTGAGACCAGAACATATCAGCATCACCACGACATGTAAACATACTTGTTCCTATGAGCATTAGCTTTGAAACCTAGATTGCTGTCCAGTGCACAGGTAATACAAGATCCTACTCTCCTAATAACTGACAGTCTGCTGCATGTGGGAGACTACTCAGGCATCCACCACGTACAAATTTCCAGGCTTGCTTTCCAAGGCTAAAATATTAGTCTCAGAAACTTCACAAACCATTAAATGGAGCAAAACATTTTGTATAGGTGAATTTCAATTTTTCTAAAGGACACCTGTTATATGATCTTAGAACCTATTTTAATATATCATTGCAAAAGAACTCATGGGATTTTCGTTTTTCACTGTTCCAGTATGTGACTTTTGCATCAGCTTTTGGCACTGAAAATGGGTTTGGATGACAAAGTAATGTCTGCAGTGAAACATGTTTCCTTTCCAGTATGTCATTTTTTTAAGTGAATAAAACCTTTGCTATCAGATGCTGGAGTGCTCAGTGTTTAAGGTAGTGTTGCTGTGAGCGAGAGTGAATGGAAGCATATGGAGATCAATTGAGTTATTCATAAGGTGCCACCACAACAAACTAAGCAGGCCACCTGCTGTTTCACTGCCTCAAGAGGCTTTTCTCTACAACTCATTTCAAAATAATTTGGTAGCAAGGCTGGAACTGAAGTCAGGTTATAAACTGGAAATTCAGCAAAATGCTCACCAGGGTTGTGCAGGTAGGGTTGTTTATGTACATACATTCTTCTGTGTCTTTTTTGCATACATGTTGTCTGCAAAATTCAGTGACGTGTTACTGTTTTAGAGAAATGCAGCATGCAAAAATAAAACAATTCAGCAATTAGAGTTCCTACAGCAAATTTACCTCAGTCATTTTGCGAATTCTGCACATTTTACAATAGATGTTAGACAATAAAGCAGTACAGTCAACAGAGGACAGAACATATCTAAGAACGAAAGCAGTAAAAGACTCTTTGTTGCATGACGTAGGATACATTTCCTTTAGCATCTTGATCTCAGCTCCATGCTCTGCATATTATCCTCTGCCTTTTGTTGGCTAGCTTTGTCCTGTGCCAGCTTTTGACCTAGGAACTGCTCAGCTGACATGTTTCCCACTTCCTGAGTCTGTTCATGGCTGGGCTGGGAGCTTGGGGCAGAGAATCAAAGAATAATTTAGACTGGAAAATACCTCTATAAAGTCCAACCATTAACCCAGCACTGCCAAGTTCACCACTAAGCCATGCCCCTAAGTGCCATGTCTACCCGTCTTTCACCGTCTTTCATCATCCAGGGATGGTGATTACACCACTTCACTGAGCAGGCTGTTCCAGTACTTGAGAACTGGGAATCAGGCAGACTATAGATTTCATCAATACCCCCTCCACACTATGCTGGTTTCCTCTAAGCTCTCAAAATCCATGTCTGAACACCTTCTTCCAAACTTTCAGATTCATTACCTCTAAAGGATGTATATAGATGGAAAATCCTCTTTCATATGTATCAACCTCTTAAAATGTAGCAGAGGCTTACAGACAAATTTAAGTCATGGTTTACCTTCAGACATGGTTCACTAAGATCCCAAGGTATTCACTAGTTGTAGCCTTTTGAGTGTATTGCTCAATGGAGCCCTGGTCCTTCATGGTGATCTTAAGTGTAAAAGACATCTCAGCAGCTCTCGGGTGGCCCTATTTTTAACCACTCCAATGAAGTCAGCCTCTTCTCTGCTTCCTCAGCTACTCTTTATTCCCACCCATCCTTTCACCCTCATGACACACACGTGCTTCACACACCGCACACATTTCCCACCTCTTGAATGCTTCCTTGTCTTTCACTTCCCACCTCTTCCTCCAAGAACCTGCTCCTCAATCTTATTTACTCTTCAAGCTCTCTTGCTGCTTAGGAACTTGTAAAAAAGAAATAAAAAATTAAGTAGATTAAGTGTATCTGAGAGCAGTTGTCTCTCCTTTCAAGCCATGCCAACACTACGGTCCTGCTCCAGTCAGCATGTGCAGCCTAGAGAGAAACAGGCTTTTGGGAGGGGGGAAATTAGCTGCTAAATTCTGTCAAATCTGCAGGAAGCGCACAAACTGCAGGCTTCAAAAGAGTTCAAACAGAGAAATGGTGTGACTGAACTCCTAACTAGTGTACTGTAAGAGTATTTTTCATCTTAATTGTTATCAACCTATAGGAAAACACTGCTGTGTTCACAGGTGTATCGTACAGGCTGCCTCAATCATCCAAAGTCCACCCTCAAACCCTCCTTTATTTATGCTGGTGTGTGTTATGTTGTTCAGGGTGGTTATCACTGTCCACGGAAATGTTTTATTTTCTGCTCTGTGTTGTATTTTTCAGATCTTTAGCTGGGCTATTACAGTCTCATGCTGGGCTGTCAAAACAACTCAATCTATGCTGACTAGCCGGAGAGAAACATATAGTTTCCATCCAGTGCCTCCAGAGTAACAGTTCAAATAGGGAAGCATGAGGGACTGTGATCTGAATATCAGAGAATCGCCAGGATTAGAAGCCTTAAAAAAAGACTTCTATGAGTAATAAATTATTCATAGCTTCAAACTATCTTAGATAATTAAAATTGCCTGCTTTCAGCAGATATGCCATCTACTACAATACTCCCCCCTTCTCATAGATCTGATTGACACTATCTCTTTCAGATAGCTGTATTCACTCTGTGTTTATATATTTGACAGGTGCACTATGCATACCCTGTGCTGTATTACTTGTGCACATCTGTGCATGCATGCACATAAAAACTTATACAAGCAAAGTGTTTTATTGTCTAGGAGGCTGACAGCAAGTATGTTAAAGTACAACAGGTCGGGTTTACCTAATATGCCACAGAAACAGCATGTCTAGATAAAGGTCCATAGCAGCCAGGGTGCAGAATTTGCAATGGCAAATTCTATGATGGAGAGAAAGAGGCAAGTAAAAGTCTGTGTTCCATGGAAGAAGCTGACACCAAGCATGTTACAATACCTTTTGGTAGTAACATGAAGCTGGATTTCTTCATTGAGGTGATGTCGCCTTAAAGTGAGATTTGTCTTGATGTTCCCTGAAGTCTGCTGAAGTATACACACAGTGGTTTTACTTTTTCTCGATTCTCTTTGCAAACTGCACAGAGAAGACATATTCCTTGCAAACAACTGTGTGCCCAGGGTGACAATACTGTACCACATTGCTCCTCGGCAATTTGACACATCATTTTTTAACCCATGAAAATGGAGAGAGGGCATATATTTCTGTAAATCATGGTCCTGAACTTTTGACTTGAGGAAAATTTTAAAAATTATGAAGATTTTTCAATTCCTAAGAGAAGTACAGCAATTTCTGTTTGGAAGACTGAAAATTTCCTAAGGTTAAGAAATAGTAAAATATTTTAATATCATTCTGTACTACGCAACCTTCAAAACTCATATTGCTTCCATTCTTAAGCATCTATAAAAAGAGAGGCTCTAAAATAAAATTAAATCTCTGTGTGTAACCTAGTGAAAGTATTGGTTGAAAAGTGTAGGTTATGAGGTGTTTGCAGACAGAAAGAAATCATAATGAAATTAAATTATGTGCTTACATCGACTGAAATTACGGTTTACACTGTATATGCTGTTCTCCTGACTATCTCAAGTAGCTTTTAGAGAAGAGTTTGCTTTTAATTTGTAGTATTATTTTTAATTGAAGTAAATGTCTTCCGTTTGTGACTTATTAGGTTATGCTGGCTTCTCATACAATTCAATGTAATGATGTCATAGCTCTAAAAAGAGTAATTTGTCTCCTTTTGTTGAGGTCTTCTGCCATTTCAAGCAGGATGATGGTAAAAGAACAACTCAAAAAAAGGCAAAATAGAACACAATTTTCAAAAAATAGGAGGTATTCAGTGTCTATAAACTTCATTTTCCATAATTCTCAACCTTTTTCTTCACAAAGAAGAAATGGCCCTTACTTCTAAAATTATGAGTAGGCTCTGCTTCTTTTTTTTTTTTTTCACTTCTTTGCTCTGCTAGTGAATAGAAGAAAGACTATCAATTAAGAATAGCTCTCAGCATTGAAAGCTACCTTCCAACCTGATTAAAAAAAATTAGAAAAAATATTATTGCCTTGATAAAAATAAGTTACATCAACGAACTTGTAGTGGGAAGCAGGGAGGTTGGATTTAACTAGCCACAGGAACAACATATCAAATAGATGAAAGTCCACAGAGACCAAGGACCTGGGAATAAATAACAAATGCTATGATGGAGAGAAAGATACAAGTTATTTTCTTTGTACTTGAACACAGGACTGGAGAAACGACTAGTTTTGAATATCACAGTGGGTACTGCTTAGTGTCAAGGCTACATGTTATCTGTTATAATCAGAATCTTTCCATTACAGAATAACAAGGAAAGTCCTCATGCAAGTACAATAATACATCTCAAATATATTGTCATTGCGGGAGCTTTAACATTGTTAAGAGGGTCCTCTAAGTTCTTTAATGTAGGGAATCAAAAACAGTGTAAAGAGCATCCTTTGAAAGAATTTAAAGACTACACCAAAAAGAACCTAGAGTGTGCCATGAGATGACAACTGCTGTTCTGTTAATCTGAACAGTTTGTGTGAAAACAATTAGTGTCAGAAATATTACACGATGCTTTAATTCATACTTCTATAAGTTAAGGTCATGTTTGATCTCTGCTCCTAGAGATGCTTACAGTCATCTTTCAATGGATTCAAATTATGGGCCAGACCATTAAGCCATCGGTCTGACCCTTTCTTGCTATTAATACAGAACTCATCTTGGAGATTTTCTGCATGGCTGTATGGATAACCTGAATTTATGTAGACCTCAGCAGTTCATATTTGGAATGTGATGCGAGCAGTGCAACAAGCAGCGTATGAAGCTTACTGGCCCAGAAGAATATTCATCTTTCATTGTATTAGTCTGAAACACTGTTCACAATACAACACACTGTACATGTGTTACCTGCAAATTAAAGTCCATTATTTGCATGTTGAGAAATTGAGGGACAGCTAACATTTCATAGGTCTTAGAATAAAAACAAATTCCCTGGATGCATACAACCTGTCTCAACACTGTCTTCTCTGAGTAAGAAAAACAATATAAAATAGGCTGAAATACACTTCATGGAGTCCTTTAGCCCACTGTCCTACCCTAAGACAAAATCAGTTAGAAACTATTTCTTAACCACCAAACATTTGGCTAATCCGCTCTTAAAGACCATCAGTGAGGCTCTACCTCTCTATCCAGAATTTTTTTCTAATGCTTAAATATCCTGACTGTTTACAAGCTTTGATTAATATACAGTTTTAAATTCCCTTGCTGAACACAAATGTCGTATTTCTGACACATTTGGCACAGAGAACAGTTTATTCCCTTTCTGTTTATACCAATCCTTTTTCCATGTCTTGTGTCATATAAGCATGTGCTTTCCATCCCAGTCCTTCCTTCTTTTGAATGACCTACTTCCACATGTTCTATCATTTATCACACAACATGCCCTTCAGTCTCTGGAGTCTCTCCCATTGGACCACCTCTTTCTTCAAGTACAGTGTCTAAAACTGGATACCATATTTTGGTCTGACACCCTTTCTCAGATGTGGTAATATTCCAAAATTGCATAGGTGACTATATATTGCATTTAAATTCTACGGGTCCCCACTACCTCCCCTTGATTTATTTAACTTTCCACTCTTTAATAGTAGAGAAGGGATAACAAGTTGTGCAATGATGTAATATGGTTTTACGTCAGTGTAGCAGACATAACCAACAGGAAATGTTAAAAACATGTCTTCTGATTTCCTCTCCCAACTCCATCAACCTTCTAAATAAGGCTGAAGGGACAACAGGACAGGTTAAGGGATAGAACATGATTCATTATCACAAGGCCAGACAGAGGCAAAATGAGACAATGCAGAAGAATGACAGCAAGAGTGCTTTTCAAGGTGTTACAATCGTGTGTGCAATGATGGACTCGCTCTCCTCAAAGAGCTTTTCAATGCAGTTGTATGTGTCTTCTCTAGAGGTCTGGTAAATTTGGCGTAACTGGAGTGATCAAACACGCAGACAAAAATGGCAAATGCTCAGAGCAAACCATGGACAATGGAAGGCACACAGAAGTCTCTCTGATTGGGGAGGAGAGGAACCATGGGAAGCCTACCATTCAGCAAATCAAATGGGTCATTTCCCAGAAATCAAAGAAGGCTACAGCCAGAAGGACTGATAGTTCTTTTATAGTAGGGAAGTCCAGAAAGCGCTTTCCAAAATTCCCTGAACAATTCTAGTTTAGTGTTGGCACTAAGGAGAGCCACTGGTCTCCCCAAGGCAAGGCTCTAACCCTGTAGCAATCCCTTTTCAAGAGCCAAGAATCCCTGAAGACCCCACATACCACTGTAGGTGTGTAAGTGCCATTGAAAAATGGCTACATCAGGGGCTCAGTTAAAAAAAGGATGAAATGAGCTTTCCTACAGTGCCATAAAGATTTAACAAAGATAAGAGCTAGTAGGAGTCAATAGCATTACTAAGAGCCAGCTTCTAGCCTGCTTGATTTCTCCTGCCATTATGACTGAGTTCAAGGCAGTCAGGCATAGCTCAGTTCAGGGGAGAATTTGGTCCCCAGTGCCTCTCTTGAACATTTTGTTCTGGCCTTCAGGGCTCCTACCTGGCTATTTGTGCAGAGCTGGAAGAGAAAATCTATCCCAACAGAAATTAAAAAGAAATTAAATAAATTACAATCCAAGAACAAAAATGAGAATAAAATAAACTTTACACATTACAGATAATCCTTTTTTTTAGACTTGATGTAAACCAGGGGGAAAATCACTGTCATTTCCACTTTCTGAGGAAGCCTGTTGGGCCCAGAGTTGCATCTATGGGCAGCACAGTCTCTTCCTGGCAAACTATTAGCCTTTCTTTGTTCCTGCCTTGTGAAAAAGTTAATGAAGAACTCTCAGTTCTGGTGAAATTTGTGGAAAACAAGCAAATAGCTTCCAGAGACCTTATCTATGATGCACAAAGCTTTAATATTACTGTCACATGGGAAGAGTCTATGGAATTTGTGGCTCAAAAAACCCCTCTGTCCAGACTGTGGATCCATTGAAACCTATAACCTGAGAACTTGCTTAAACTGGAGTGAGCTGGGCAGACAAAAATGAAGATACATTTATCAGGGCATTTTCACCAGGTATTGAATAGAGTAAATGATAGGTACAATGCCTTGGAAGCTATTTTCCATTGTAGGAATAATAAAAACAACTGGTTTTCTCTGACTTCCTACTAAGCCAAGTTGTCATGAGAACACCTCTGACCAAGGAGTTTTGCAGATTAGAATCTGGGTTTTGAAAACTTTGTGAGCACCTGCAGCCAATGTCCACAGCCACAGTAAATCCTGGGGGCTCATCAACTCTCTCACCAGAGTTAAGAGCTGCTGAGCCTTCCCACATCTCTCAAGTACAAGACATTAGCCTGAGGGTTAGAAAGGAAAAATGCTGTCAGACACACATGGCTGATTTTATTTGCAGAAAGCCCAAATTGGACCATATGAAGAGGATTCATAAGAGGCAACTCTGATAGCTGCAATTCCCAGGCACAAATTAAGGCAAGGAGAAAAATCTTGGCCAGAATGACTGCTTGTGCAAAACTGTAAGCAGAGTATCACAAGCTGAGTTGAAGCCCTTTCGAAAATGTGGCAACCTGTTTCATTCACCTCTCTTTCTCAGATGGGGAATATGTTGCTAATTATGTACTGGACTGCACAGCATTCTACTGAGTAGTAAACTCAGTTTTTCTGACAGCTGTTACTGTACTTTTATGAAACTTGATCCTTTAGAAGATCCTGTGCTGTCTCAGACAGGTATATTAAAACCTTTTTCTCTGAGAACAAAATCAGAAAGAGGAGTGAGTTGGGCATTTGGGTTCTTCTCCTCTAACAGGCTTCTGAAAGCACCGGGTCTTTCAAAAAAACAATCCCAACAGTTATCTTTTCTCCAAGAGACATATGGTCTCACAGAATAAAGATCTGCTCTGTCTTTTCTTGCTGGGGGTGATTTCTGCTGTGTGCTTTTGTATTGTGTTTAAGGGTAGATTGCATTAGCTAGCACAAGCAATTAGCCTATCAGCTGGGAGGCAAAAACAGACTATGATGCAATGCAGGGAGGGGGCTATTAATCATGAGGATTTTGGCAAGTATAATCACACAGAGAGTTCATTCTTGAAAAAGTGGGTAACAATACAGATCCTAACAATATTTTTCTAGGGGAGAGAATGAGAACAGGTAACACTCATACCCACACCCGGAATGAACAGGCATGATTTGCAAGGAATCTGCACATGCAGAAAAATCAGGTGTGTAGGAGGAAGAATGCCTATTTTTGGGGATCAAGATGAGAAGATTTTTCAAAGTCTAAGACTGAAGAAAGTTGTCAGGATCTTCATCTCCTTATATTGTTTTTCTTTTAAGAAGATGTAACACTGTCACAACCCCACTGTAACTTGAAAGTAACTGAAATGAGAAAGAAAACTCACTAATCAGTATCTGTTCTGAAGTGAATTCATTAAAGCCCTGGTAGATTTCATCTTCAGCAACTGAACACATCCATGAACACCCTCTCTACAGGTTTTGCAACCCACCACTACAGAAAAAATACTCTGATGTCAAAAGCCAATTAAAAGTCCTATAATCTCATTTGATTAGATTCAAAGGCTAAACACTGAAAGTTAAGCACAGTGTATGTATTTTACTTAATTCATTCATTACTGAGTGAATCGTACTTAATATTTGAATTTGAGGTTTACACAGTGTAAACCATGTATTTCATAGCTAATTTTACCTTAGAATCAAACAAAATTTTCTCTCAGAAAATTAAGCTAAAATGACTCTCTGATGTTTAAAGTCATTCATCCTTCAGCCTCATCCTTTATAAAACCAAAGCCTAGAATAGTCACTGCTTAGTCATCAATAGTATCAAGCTAATGATAATGGCTTTTAACTCATAACCAGCACATAAATCAAACAGTTTCAGGGTGATTACATTTTTTTTGTGTTATTGTTTCTTTTGGTCAAAATTCATCTACATCTCTTAGCTTTTCATAGTTATGTCATCTTATGAAAACTCAGTAGATTACTCAGAAAATTTCTCTCATCATTAGCAAAAAGAAGTTAGTAATTAAAGTCAAAATATGCCTTTTAATATTCAGGGAACAGGAAGAGTATAAAAATAACAAACCCCCCCCAAAAAGAAAAAAATTACCATTGAAAATACACTTGGGCATAGAATAGTAGAATAAAACACAATGAAACACTGTCACAACATGGTACAAAAAGCAGAAAATGCAAGGTATATAAAAATCCCTCTAAGCTAAATCTTCAACAAGACCTGCTTTTCAAGGGAGCTCCAGTTTTACAGGTAGCAGAAGATTATCCCTTGAGTGTACATAACGTTGACCAGGAATTCTGCCGGACAACAACTATAAGAATAACCTAATAGTGCTGGAGAAGAGGGTGAAGTGTAGAACACTAAACACTTGAATTAATAAAGTTGATGAGAAGTGTTTCAAATTATCAGGATCTCCATGAGTCAAACACAGAGACTCAGTACCAAGGTATACATTGAGAGCTGCCTTAATCATATCTCAACTCCCTAAAGTCAGATCCCGATATGTACTTGGCTTGGTATAAAACAAGGGGTAGATTACGCCTTTGAGATTGGTACAATGGCTGCCTTCAGAATGCTGATCAGGCACCTAGAGGTCCTTTCCAATTCTTTATAATGGGGTGTGACTAACGTTCTTAAAAACTCATGATTTTAGCCTTCTAGAAAAAATACTGAGAACTGCCAACGTCACACTGGACTGGAGTGCCACAAAACCCCTGCTGAACAAATCCACAGACGAATTTTCTTTGGATCAGCTACAGACCTTGTGTGCTGTCTTGGATAATGTGGATATTCATTCTGCTTAGATGTCAAACCCAGGGAAACTGGAAGCCCTGTTTTGGAGGCTACAGGAGCCCGAACAGCAGCTACCAAGAGAAGCTATCTCCTAATTTCAGGCTGTTTTGATCCTAGTGAAACACCTGCAATAGCACCAAGGAGGTAGGGTGAACACCTTCTTTAATGTCACCTTGCCTTCATCTCTCACCTGTACAATGAGAATCTGTGTGGTTTTTCACTTTACCAAGATTGATGAAAATGGAAACAATTTACATTGAAAAAAAATCAGATATTCCTTTTCTGTGGAGAAGATAAGGACCTTGAATAGTTAGTATTTTTAAATAAAAGTGTATCATTTGAAAACTTAATTATTTTGGCAGTGAAAAATGCTTATTATGAAATTCTAATTAAAAGAAAACAATTTTAATTTTCATTATCTTTTATAATGTAACACACATTTATGAGAAAGTCAGCAGTAGCAACGGGTTATGCACTTTAAGCAATTAAATTTCCTACTTGTCTGATTTTGTTAGACTAATCAATTATACCAAGAATTTAATGAAGTGGACAGTTAAAGGAATTTAATCTATTCTCTCTAGAACAAACAAGATTACAAGATAAGGTTCAGATTTGAGAAAAATATTTAAAAGATAAGTTAAATTAGAAAGTGAAAAAAGCATTTGTGATTCCCAAGCAGTCATATAAATGAAGGAAATAATTTAAAAAAAAATTAAAAAAAAAAAAGAAAAATGAACAAACAAAAAAAAAGAAACAAAGGTTAACAGGCAATATAAGAGTAATTTCTTTTCTCGTAAAATAATTAACCTTTGGAAAAGGCTTCCTGTCAACATAGAGGCTTTACTGTGCCATTTAAGGAACTAGGCACATTCCTGAAAAATGAACAATAGGGAAACTTAAATAAGCCTTTGAAAATAAAACATCTTTAACATAGGCACTTCCTGTGAAAAAGGTTCTCTACAATGTAGAAACCAAACCAATCTGTCTCTTGAGAGGGAAAACAAACTGAACGGGTATTTTGTAAGTGGATGAAAAGATGAAACTATTTTAAGTCTCTTCTTCATGAATCCTTTTGTGGTTGGTTTAATTTTAGGACTATGGTTTTTCACTAGATGGATTTATTCATTACCTATGTGCAAGTCTGAACACCAAAGTGAAATGGATGAAATATCATTCCTCCATGACTAGCTCTCTTCATATGAGTTGCCCTGTCAAAGGATTATTTTGTAAGTAATGCTTGCATATTCTCATTACTATAATTCTCATTTTGAATTAAATAATGAGAGAAATTCCTCCTTTTAAAACATATTACAGATATCAATACCTCATTCTTACTGAAAATAAATTGAATTTAGGTGTCTAACTCCCTCTGACTTCTCTGAAACTTCTGGAAGCAGTTTCCTATGATGAATGATCACAGAATGACAGAAAATGGAGAGTTGGAAGGGACCCACAAGGATTACCAACTCCAGCTCCTGGCACTGCATAGGACCATCCCCAGGAGTCACACCACGTGCCCGAGAGTATTGTCCAAACACTTCTTGAACTCTGTCAGGCTTGGTGCTATGATCAGCTCTCTGGGGAGCCTGTTCCAGTGCTCAACCACCGTCTAGGTGAAGAACCTTTTTCTAGTATGCAATCTAAACTTCCCCTGACACAACTTCAGGCCATTCCCTCGGGTCCTGTCACTGGTCACCACAGCAAAGAGATCAGTGCCTGCCCCTCCTCTAACTCTCACAAGGAAGTTGTAGACTGCAATGAGGTCTTCCCTCAGTCTCCTCTTCTCCAGGCTGAACAGACCCAGTGACCTCAGCCACTCCTCACAGCTTTCCCTCAAGGCCCTTCACCATCTTCATTGCCCTTCTTTGGGTCCTCTCTAACAGCTTAATATCTTTCTTATATTGTGGCCCCCAAAACTGCACACAATATTCAAGGTGAGGCTGCACCAGTGCAGAGCAGAGCAGGACAATCCCCTCCCTCGACCGGCTGGCGATGCTGTGCCTGATGCCCCCCAGGACGCTGTTGGCCCTCCTGGCTGCCAGGGCACTGCTGACTCGTATTCAACTTGCCCTCGACCAGGACTCCCAGGTTCCTTTTCATGTCACTGCTTTCCAGCATCTCATTCCCTAGTCTGTACAAACATACAGGGTTGCCCCATCCCAGGTGCAGAATCTGTCACTTTTCCTTGTTGACCTTCATATGGTTGGTGACTGCCCAGTCCCCTAATTTGTTGAGGTCTCTCTGCAGGGTCTCACTATCTTTCAGGGAGCGAACAGCTCATCCAAGTGTGATCTGCAAATTTGCTTAGTATCCCTTTCAGTCCCACATTCATTTACAAAACTTTTGAAGAGCACAAGGCCTAAGGTGGAGCCTTGTAGAACCCCAGTACTGACAGGATGCTGCATCAAAAAAAAAAAAAAAAATAAAAAAACAGAATTAGATAAAGTAAGCTCTTAATAAATCTGTATATCTGGGGAAATGTTTTAAATTCCATAAAGCAGATATATTTTACGTGAAGAAAAAATCATGTAGAAAAGCCATATTGAAATAGCAGTAAAACACCATTCATTGGTAAAGCATTTCATTTCTGGACAGATGGAAAAGCTGAAAACATTCATCATGTATCTAGAAACCAAATATGTACATCTACTTGCTCTTTATAACTTAATTCTGTGCTGTATGTAGGTTACAGTGTTTTCTCCAGGGTGATATCGTCCTTCCTCGTCTCACCATATTCTGATAACGACTGGAATGAGTTCAATGTATTGAAACACTCTTGCTTTGATTGTTTTTTTCATTCATTACTAAAGCTGAGAATATTGAAACTATAAATAGTGTACAATATCTTATTAGAAAAATAAGTAGTTCCAGGTCTCAGTCAAAAGACTGGGACCTGACATTGTAATAAGCTGACACAGTATCCTATGCTGAAATAATCATTCTATAGACCTGGTGCCGAAAAAGAGAAAGCCATTACATTCACATTTTATAATTATATTTGGAAGATGCCCCAGGACACAACCAAGCGGTGAACCATTCATCTCACTTATAAAAGCCACTGTGTTAAAGTGGAAGCTAACATACTCAAGAAAGGCTGATGAAATGACAAAATATGAACCCTACAGTTTGAACAAAATGGCTGTAAACCAGCAAGGAAGAACCCATTTCCTATGAAACAGTGGAAAGATTCATGATGCACCTCTCCACATCAGCTTTCCCCCTGCAGCTCTGCTTCAACAGAGAGTATAAGAAAAGCACTTCTAACAAGGGCTTTCTCATGGCCTTATGCAAACAGTGATTTAGGATATACCAATATTTTCCCTTTTTAAAGGTATTCTGTCTGTTGTAAAGATGAGACTTCTGCAAAACATGGAGTGGTAGCACATCATGGTTATACATTATTCCTCAACACTGAGTAAACACTGAGGATAATATAAATCAGGTGTGCTGATGTCTGTGTAGCTCTGTCACTTTACTTCACTTGAGGATCTTTAAATAAGCAGAGGATACAAAAAGAAATATTCTTTCCTCATATTCTGTATTTTAAGACATGAAGGGCTGGGGAGGATATATTAAGGAACAGCAAGAGTCCACTTAATTAAGTCTAAAATGGGGATTTCCATTATAAGATAAAATTTGGCTCCTATCCCCACTTCTAAATTCCAGATTCACAAATCATATTGGCCTCAAGATTTGTAGTCTAGGTCACAAGCTGAGGTAGGATTTTTCTACCAAATTTGCAGTAAATCAGACAAGGAGTTCATGAATTATGAAACTATGAAATAGAGATGTTCACCATGGTTCAAAAAGACTCAACTTTTTTTGTCACTTCATAGCCAAAAGAAGTAAATAATAATAACTGCAACCTGGAAAAGAAGAAGACATATAAGATTTCATTTAACAGACTTTTGTGGTTGAGGTCTGCAGCATAGCACAAAAATTTCTTGATAGCCATCACATCAGACACATTATTAACATTTATATAGAAATGCTGATATAAGTTATTCATCCCATGGGAGAGACAGGTGTAGCAGATATTTGTTCCTTGAATCTAGTTTCATTTGGGTAACATAACTACTCATTAATTTTATGTGTCCACAAAAAGTAGCCACACACACACACATACACTCCCATCCTAAGGCCTTCCTGTAGCTGCAAAACTGTGGAGAATGAATGGAGGTGGGGGAAAGGCAAATATTTAACTACCATCTTAAGCCACAAATCTCAAAAGATTCCTTAATACTCATATCTTCAACCCCCTACAGGTGAATCCATCAGCATAGACTCCTAATCTATTTCCTTTAATGTTTAAAAATATATTGTATGAAGTAGAATGCAGCAGTGGGACCATTTTTTTTCTTTATTTCTAATCTATTAGAGCATAATCTTGCATTTTTTCCCATAGGTTGTTGTTAAATAATGATCAGAGAAAAGCATTTGCAGGGGTCCACCTTTAAAGAATGTTTGCAGCTTGATTTTAGTTAAGATAGCTGGTATTTTTGAGAGGATTAAATTTACTTACTTTTAGGATATAACAATAACAGGACAACAAGAACAAGAAGAGACATAAGGACTGGCATAAAAATGTGCCTGGTACCACACCAGGTTTGCTTACACCACCCTCCAGAGATACAGTCAGGGCTGTATTACCCAGCGCTGTACAGACAGAACAACAGCCCAATTTCTTTATGTTACAAACCATCCATTTTTATTCTCCTAAATGCTCTACTTCTACTTTTTGGCAGGACAGAGACAGCTGGTTAAAAAACAATGAAGAGAAGCCAGGAGTGACAGAACTGCCATACCTTCAGTATGGTGCAAGCTGAGGAAGAAGGAAGGTCAGCACCATGGGACACCCTGCCCAGCAGAGGAACTTCCCCGCTTCCCATTTCTATTCAGTGACAGTCCTTGTGCACAGCTAGTGAATGGGCCCCTGGCCAGCCACCACAGAGGTGCCCAGTAACATGTTTTTGTGTATTCTCTCAGTCAAAGACTATTTCTGTGCCAAACAGGAGATTGACCAACCACTGTGTCAGGAACAACAAATACCCTGTTCCTTATCCAACCTCTCTTCTCTGCCCAAATGAATACTAAAGTTCAAACCAGAAACCTTTGCGTTTTCACACACACAGCAGAGTGGACAAGCTCTTTTCTAGAACTGGTTGAAAGAGTGGGGCAAAATGGTCTTAATAAATGCAGCCTTTTTCCAAAACAGACAAAACATTTTAGGACAGATAAAATATTTTGAAATTTTTCAGTTTCCAGTGTCCATTTTCCATGACATCACTGGACAAAAATGAAAAAGAGAAGAATGAGAAATAAGAGCTCATTGAAAACTGAAAAATTTTCAGTTCTACTATCCCCCTCTAACCTTTATACATGCAGGTTTCCTCCCTCCTCCCTTCATTTTGGAAGCACTAACTGTGCTTAATTCCCATTCTTGATGTACAAGATAATGGAAACATCAGAGATGCCTTTCTAAGCTTTATTCAAGAGTTGTGTTAGGAAGCTTCCAACTCCTAGCAAAAAAAAAAGGTAGATTTCTTTAAGCTGTTTCAATAGAAAAATGAAGGGCACATTAAGGAATAAACAGCTGCTTTGACATCACAGTGATATATGAAAAGCAGGTAAAATCCAGCCTAGTGTATTTTTCCTTCTGAGACATGTAGGTGGCTGAAACCAGCTTTTTTAAAGATGACTGGGAAATTTACTTGAAAGTAACCAATAAAGCAGTCCTTTATTAACAAAAAAAAAGGAAAACAACAAAAGAGTTTTTACAGTTTCTTCAATGCTTGAACACAATCCCTAACTCGACTTTTGCTCCCAACGCTGTTCTGCAGCATTTTCTTGTACAACCAGCCTGAAGCTTGAAAAAGAACAAGTACAATAGCATTAAGCCTCAACATGGTGTGCATTAATAACTGGCTGGTGCATACCTTGGATTTGTTGCGTTAGGTAAGAGGATGAAAGTACAATACCTTCCCTTTTGGCCACCTAAGACGCATGAAGACAGCTTAACAGTACACATCCTTAGGAGGCTAATTACTGCTTCAGTGGGATTATTTTTTTTATTTTAAAAAAAAAAACAAAACACCAAACTATTAATTTTGTTCTTTTAAGCTGTTTTTAAAAACATTCTTGTATGTATTTTTTTTCCCCGAGTGCCTTTCCACTCTAAAAAGTGGGTACCAGCAAAGAGCTTTCAAGAAAACAAGAACAGACTGACTATATAAACCTCCTTCTGTGTTATTCCAAATACACATTGGTTAATTAACTTACTTAAAATATCCTAAAATTATTATTCTCTTTTCTCATTTACATGGAGGCAGTAGCCTTTTTAACAACAGTTACTGGCCTCAGCAATAAGATTTAACTTATTTTCCTTTGTAAAAATTAGACTAAACTTCTATTATAAAGGCACTTCTGGTATTAAACAAAAAATCCCCAATAAAACAAAAGCCACATGAAATCTCTAGAAGTAGGTGAAAAGTCAGAACCTTCTGCTGAAGTAGCAACAGAGCACTATAAAAGGTCATTTTCCCTACCCTACTCAAAACTCTATCTTCTCTTGAACACCTGTTTAGTTTTCTACCACATTAATGTCCTCATCCCACTCATACTTTTTTGTGTCTTGAGCCATGTAAGGGAATGCTGGAAAGTAAGAGTGGGCAGCCCTGCAGGTATCCTGGTGGATCCTTTTCAATAAAATGCCTCTGGCTTCAGAAGAAGTAATTCGCTTGCATGTGAATGGTCCCATTGCTTTCAATATTCCCCTCAAAAATACCCAGCAGTGGTCATGGGGATTTCTCAGACCATTAGTAAGCAGTGAGATATCAGGGTACAGTACTGCAGAGTGGAAGTTTAGTTCATCTGCCCCCAAGAAAGACCCAGCTAATCAGTCCAACTGTGGCTTTAAAAAGTCAATACTCTTACCTAGACAGTAGTGATAACTATTTCTGATAGCTCTTTAAGAAGCATATACCAGTCCAATCTTGCCAGCACTGCAGACAGGAGAGGAAAAAAACCTCAAAACTAAATAGCTGTGAAGACTTCATGCTGCCACAACACCCACCTGCAAAGGTATGTGCAAATGCTTTTCTATGTATGCTGTGCAAGTGAGCTTACTGACTTGAACAGGCACATAACTTTAAGCTCAGGTTTTAAGAATTTACCCAATTAAGATCTCAGTTTAGACAGACCACACTCTAGCTAGTTTTCCCAGCCTTCTACAGTAGCATTTACCACAGTCCCTCATCTCTTGCAACAGATTACCACACCTATTTTTCTTTTCATTGACTCTAACTGATCTGCCACAGGCCCAATGACAGCTTTGTCAGAAGATTTCTGACAGCTCCAACATTTAGATGATTTCTGAATCAAACAGGGGAGGAAATATAATTGCTGTTACCTTAGCAGGTAGCAGAATTCCTTCTTTGTCTACTGTGGAGGAAGGTTTAAAAATACAAGAAAGCAACTTGAAAAAACCCCCACAAAAACAAACAAACAAACAAACCTCCTCCCCAAAATAAACAAACAAACAAAATATACCCAAACAAACAAGAAAAAGCAAAGGAGAGGAGGTTATTAACACAATGGAATCAGGAAAAAAAAATACCTATCCCCTTTCCCCTGAGAACTGTGCATTTTACACACTAATACTTAAAAAACATGCAAAACCCAAGATTTTCTTCATTTACATAGTTCCATGCCCATGTATATTCCTTGTATTATGTTATGCATAATTTAATAATTAAATAAAGCATCAGCAATAGATAAAAGATTCAATAGAGGGAAATACTCAGAAAATAGCAGAATGAGAAGAAAGCAGGGTTAACTCTCCTTCCACATTTCTATTAGCCTTTCCACCTATGTGAGGATATACCACCTAGGCAAGGCTTGCATAGATTTACTTAGAGGAATGTACGCCTTTGGTCAAAATAAGTTCAATTAGTAGCAAGGCTGGATCTCAGCCTCACAACAAAAGGTATTCTTTCAAAGTCTGTTGTGCTGCAAATTCACACAAAAGTGACTACACTCCTCCCCCCAGAAAATAAACAAACCAACAAAAATCCCAGTCTTCTGATAAATCTTTGCATATGCTACTCTAATAAATCAATGCATACATTTTAGGAGGAATTTAAATGTATTTGAAATGAGGCAGGAAGGGAAAGGGAAAAAATAAGTTTCCCACTTCAAAAAACCTGCAATAAGCTCATGCTCATTGCTGTGGTGTGCACTTTATCAGTTACATTTCTGAAGGTTTTGAAAAATGTGACTGGGAGTTTTTAACAGTGCAGTGTTTGCAGTTAATCATCAGCAACTTAAAAAGACATTGACATCTGTTGTCTAGAGAGAAAAAGAAAAATGTAAGGGAGAGAGTGGGCAGGGGGGCTTGAAAATTAAATCAGTTTGAATCCTCCTTAGTGTTACAGAGTCAATAGCAGGAAATTTGCTCTCAGAAAAATGTGGGGTTGTGACCCTCTGTGTTTCAAGACATCCTAATTTAGCTTGATCCTTCATGCTCTCTGCTCCTCCTACTTGTACCCTTGAGGCAGGTTTTCTCCTACTGAGAAAGAGATTAAGGGGGAAAGTGCTGAACGAGAGGTAGAGAAAGAAAATAAGACAGGAATAAACTGGAACTGAAGGCCTAAAATCTAAGGGATTATTAAAATTCAATCACTCTGCAGCAACACTTATTTTTATGCAGACACCGATGACTTCTTTGAACTGATGTTGAAAGGTAACATGAAAACTTTTTATTAGTGTCTGAGACCATTTTCTGAGGACACCAGAGAGCTGTTTTTGACATATACAAGTAGTGCTCACACACTATATAATGAGTATACATCTACCAAGATACTTTTTTTCATCTCAGTTTGGACCATATGAGTGAATCAACTTCCCAATTAAGTGGTAAGCTGAGCAGACTATGAGACAGCTGATGAATGGTAGCTCCCTAGCAATTAGCGAAGAAAAACAAAGCTAATATGGAAGACGCTAAAAAAAATTAATCACTTGTTAATACAGCTCCAAACGCATTAACTATTGTTGTATTGCTCAAGTAGAGTATTTATGGTTACAAGTAGCTGACTTTCTGAGCAGAACATACCATTACATGGCCGAGTAGAAACTCTCCAGCCCACAGACCTAAGCCTGGGCAGCCCCCTGCAAATGGCAGAGCAAGGAGGGATATCGAAGGAAGGGTGGGAGGTGGGTGCAACCGCGACTCTGCTCTCTCTCCCCAGTCATTGACCACTGAGCAGCTCTCAAGTCACCTCCCCTACGCAGTCCGTGGTCATTCAGAAGAAACAGAAGTCCTCTGACATTTCAAGTGCTTCCTCAAGGCTAAGCTGGAGATGAGATCCCACTCTTAAATCAAAGAAGCACACCAACAAACAAGGATTTCCATGCAGAACTCCCAGCTCCTTCTCATCTGACTGTGCCTGAGATCCATGCCTGGTCCAGCATACATTCCTGACTCTCTCCTTCCAGTTCTATCCCAAAGATCTGGGTATAGTAGACAGCTCATGTCCTTCCTGAACACTGTGGCATGTCCCAGTGCAAAGGCAGGCTCCTTCTGGCCCATGTGACCCACAAAGGCAGCAAGTTTCAGGACTCCAGCAGTTTTTGTCCACTGCCAGGGTCAGACTGCACATGTAGCATTGACCTTCCCAGCAATGACAGTGTATATGAGCACATTACCAGGGAAGATTAAAGGGCTGGAGTAACCCACCTAAGTCCAGGTTTCTAAGATCTGATCAGAATTACTTTGTGGTATGACCTGAAACTCCATAAATTCAGCAGTTGTCTTTCTATAGATGCTAAGGATCTTTGCTTCAGGTTCACAAACACCACCATCGATTGCCTTGAAGTTAATTGACACATAACAATATCCAACTCATAAAGAATTTTAGAACTGTGAACTTAAACCTGCGACAAAACACTGATATCAATGCATGTAGAAATCATCTTCCCAAGCTAATTGTATGTCAGATTGATAAAGACAAATTATGAAATAGGCTGTCCTTGATTGGCAGCTTTGCTATCTAGTCAGAAAAAAAAAAATCAAAAGAGGACAGTTTAGATCAAAGATTAAATTGTTCCTATGCCTAGATTTTAGCATCAAAGGAAAAAAGAGAAACCACACACATTAATCTAGACTGACCTCCCACGTATCATCGGCAAAAAAATTTGCATTCCACCCATAACTGCTGCATAACCACAAGAATAGTTTTAGATAGACATCCCATCTCAATATCATTTAAGACAGAAAGGATCTGTTTTCTGCTTAAGTAAATTCAGTATTAAAAACATGCTCTTGAATTCAAGTCTGGATTTAACCAGGCTAGCCTGCAGCCATTAAAAGTTTATCTGATGTAATCAAGAACTCTTGATGCATCTTGAAGTTCAAAGACAAGAGAAAAATAAATCCCCTTTTCCCACAGAAATATAAAGACCATTCTATACCACAGAGTTTTATATAAAATATTCTAATTTGGTGAACTATGTTCAATTCCAGTAATGACTTTTCTGTTTGATAAGCAAACAAAAAATATTGGGAATATGCATTCTGTATCAACTAAAATTAGTTTTATTGTGTCTCTGTAAAGAACCTGAATCAAATGTTTGTTTGTTTTTTTAATTTAACTTTGGTACATCTGATGTGGAAAACTGATTTGGAAATGTAAAAATAAAACACATTTTTTCTGACTATTTTGAAATGAGACTTCTAGTTTCCTCGTGGCCAGAACATTTTGCCAGACTTACAATTCATTTCAGTCAACCTATCAGCAAGTGAATAAATAATTTGAAAGGTTCACTCAGCTGTAATGGTACTTAATTGTAGTAGCCACATAATAAACAGTTATTGTATATTTGTATTTTTACACAAAGAGCTTACAGCTGATTCCTATTTTACATCTTACTGATATTCTTCATAAATATTCATCATGCATGCTCATAAATATTTTATTAATATTAATTGCTTATTTGTTTTAAACATAGATTTTCCTTTGGTTGTCATGACTATAGAGGAAGGTATTTGCATGGGAAAAAAGATGGAGAGGAAAAGCTTTCAAAGAAGCAAAAGTGAGTGACTACGGCAACACATTAAGTCCTAGATTTTGATAACCTCTCTCCTTGTGACAGCAGTTTTGGAAAGGAAGCCTAGTTGCCCAGTATAATGTACTGCCCCTTGCAACACAAAGGGGAGCTTATGGATATCTTGTCACAGCTGCATCAAGTCCAGTGAGCTCAGAATGTCACAGGCACATAGGTGATATTAGACTTTATTGTTCTAAGGAAACTGGGAATAAGAATAGGCTCCTTGTACCATCAGAAAGAGAGTAGGACAGGGAAGAGGATAGGATAGCTAGATAAAAGGAAAATAAAATATGGCTTACTGCCACTGAAATTAGTGAATCACTTGATTTTTTAACGTTGCAGTTTATTAACACAAATAAAAGCTATCCTACACTGAGTCCTGTGTGTGAGGAGGAAGAGGGGAAGAAATAGGTCACAGAACAGAGTAAAAAGGCATCCAGTCCACAGAGCTGGGCTTGGATCTGTCCAGCTGCATGTCCAGCGTTAGAGATTTTCCTCTATATGGTTGTTTTCCTTTCCATGTGGGTTCAAATACTACCAGCCCAGGAAAAGATGTACATGAAATTTACTGGACACTCTTTTGCAGAGTAGGGTGATGCTTTTTAACATAGTTTACCATGACAGGGAACCTAACTGCTTTCCAGCTGCATTTCTGTTCACTCATAGCAGGAATTTAGGGACATTCAGAAACTTGCTGGAAAAATGGGGACAAGTGTCACTTATCTATGACATATACAGCCAGTGTTCAGATGTGCTACAGGTTCCCAGACAATTACAGTGGTCCCATCTGGACATTAATAACACCTGAAAACACTAGCAGAAGCAGAGAGCCATATGAACAAAGGGCATTCCGACCTAGACTGGATGATTCAGTACCAACCTGCTCTATCCTAGAGCAGATGAGGTGGGATCCCCAGAAAGCCATCAATTCTGGTTGCTGCCAGCTCTGGCTAGAACAATATCTGAGCCCATAAAGCCCACCATAGTCTTGGACTGGCTACTCCACTTTCTTTACCTCATGTTCCCCCACCACTGCGATCTGAGAAAGCTCATTGTACAGAGCACAGCCCAAGTAAAGGGGAATGAAAGTTCTGCATGAATCATTTTGGTAGGAAAACACTTTGTAGCTCCAGGCTGGCCTCATGAAAATCCCCTCAAGTATCATCACATTGTGTTCCTTATTGCTCATATTCCATGCATTTTTTCTAATGTATGAGATTCTCCAGGCCTCCATTACCTGAAAAAATGGGGTCGTCAAGATCACTGACAGCTATGTTAGCATAAAAATAATACAGAATGCCACTCCTTCACATTTCTGGATCTGAGCCAGCTATTAACCATTGCCAATTAAAAAAACCCACAACATTCTCTTGTGGCAAAATGATCACGTAACTGTCTTCTGTGAGGCTTCCTACACCTTACTTTCAATACCTGGCACCAGACATTCTCCTGAAATACAGAAGTAACATTTAGTATTGGAGGTTGTAATAGAAATTATATTTTAAAAGTAATTCTGTATCTTTTCAGGGAGAAATTTAAGGGTTTTTTTTTTTTATCTGTTAGCTTGGGGTTTTTTTTAAGTCAGAGAACAAATCAGTTTCTCTGTTCCATGTGTGTCTTCCACACTCTTTCACACAGCATACTTACACAAATTATGTTAGATTGGGAAATTACGGGCTAGAGACTAAACATGAACTTTCAATTCATTTTTGTTGCCAAAATTAAGTTAAATTCCAGAGGACAGAAGCTTTAGCACCAAAACCTTTAGCAGATTAACTCATGCCATATTTTTTCTATACCCTTGGTTACTTCAGCTGCTCTTGGAATATCAATGGCAGTTTGGGTCTCTCAAACTTAATATCTGGATTGCAAAGACAGAAAAGTCTTAGCTGAAATGATACGTGTCAGGAGAAAATGAAAAATATTTTTTTTGCTTTTGAAACAGACACTAAAGAAAGTAGTTGCCATGAGAACTCTTGTGTTCTATACAAAGAAAATGGTATTAGGATTCTAAAGTCAAATACTTCAGAGTTAAAAAATGGCAGAATTAAGCTCACCTTTTCATCCTTCATTAAGTTCTTCCCTGAAAATATCTTTAATTACATGATAAGATATTGGTTTTTTCCCAAGCAAACCTCTGCCTCATTGATCCTATAATGTGAAAGGTGTATACTAACCATGCAACTATTTAATCTGTTTTTGACCTAACCATTCATGCTCTCAATACACACTACAAGCACAAACTTGAATACACAATATTCTAGTTCCAGTGGAAGGTTTCATAGCTTTCTGCACTGGAGTATTTAAAAAAAAAAAAAAAAAAAAAAGAAAGTATTCCAAATTTTTATATTTTTTTACATGGCACCCAATTTTAATGGTGGCAAGTTGAAGTTCTATGATATTCAGGTGAAATTCCTCAGTAACATCCTAATATTCCAGACCACATGAACATTTACAACAGGTGGAAAGAAAAAACATCATTGCCGTTTTATTTAAAGGTTTTTCACTAGGAGGATATACGTGCAATGTTTATAACCTTTTAAAAGAATCAGTATATTTACTTCTAAGACTGCTGCAGACTAACAAACAATTCCTCATTCGCTGCCTGATTGATTATCTTCATGGGGCGCTCATGTAAAGTAAATGTTAGTTTATCTTATATTCAGTCCTCTAATGTCTGCCAAATTATCAGTGGAGATATGGTAGAATGATATCAATGATCTGCATAACAATAAAAAAGAATATATTTTGTTCACATCTAACAAATGAAACATGAGTCATATTGCCCGGGGTGACATGACTGGAAAATGGGATTAAAAACATTAAAGTGAAAGGGAAAGAGAACAGCAAGAGTAGATTCTACTTTACAGCTAATAAAGTGCATGAATATTACTAGAGTTACTGTACTTCAGAAGGTCTAGTTTGTGCCTCTGAGATTCCAAAGCCTTCAAATACCAGTAAACTCAATATTGGATATAAAGACACAGGCACAGTATTTCCACCTCAAAGTGAACAAGCAAGAGAAAATCTTCATAACACCTGAGAGAACTGATGTTTAAAAATTTGGTACTTAAATACTTCAACAAATAAATATAGAGGTTGTGCTTTTGTGTTTATTTGGGTTTTTTTCTCATTTTTACAAGCAGTGAAACAAGCTAAGGCTACCCAAAATTCTGATCTATCTGTTTTTCAGATAGCAGTGAGTTCAGCCTTGCGTGGATCAATGGTTTTATGCATTACAAAAGTGCAATCTTTCTGGGGAATGTAGATATATGTTTGAATTTCCAAATGAACAGAAAAAGTCACAATGGGTCAATTCATATACTTGTCTAATTGCAAATGTCATCAGGGCTAGCTGATTTTCTTCTGTCAATATTCCCATTTTACATAGAAATATACTACACGTGTCTCCACCCTTTCCTCTTCTTTCAGCAACTGAATCTCCCAAAATCTCTTATTTGCCATTTCTACTCAGAAAATGAGGGCAAAATCCTCTTGCTATCCCCTGCTGGTGAAGCGTCAGTAACAGCTCATTAACATCTGTCTTAGTTTAAAGCAGGATCCAGGCTACAGGAATGCATTTAAGTAAACCACCAGTACAATGACCCCCAGATGACCACGGAGACAGGGAGAAGTGCTGTATAGCACAGTGTATACAAAGCAAGATGTTTTGCTTAGATATCTTAATAGGAGGATAGAGTTCCTCACAGACAGCTTGAAAATTGCCTTCTGTATCACAAATATTACCTTTCCCTGAAAGGAAAATACATCAATTTTATGCAGCTGGAAAAGCAGTTAAATAAACCCAGGAATCTAGTAAAAAATATTAAGTTTAGTTTCTCCTTTTCTACTCCCTCTTTCCTCTCCATTACTAAAGCTTTTTTTGATATAGTCCATAATAATATGTGCTTGTCAAATGGTCGTTAAAATGCAATTAAGCAATTTTAATCCTGTAAAAATTCATTATTGCTACTGATCTGATGACTCTGCTAAAATTAGTGTAACATTTTGTGGTTTGTTCTGAAAACATATTATTGATTAGATGTTTATTTTGCCATTTAGGTACAAAACCCCACCACAGTCAATATCCCAGTCTCCGTGAGGTCATTCCATAGACTCATTGTCTTGTCAAGGAGGAGAAATATGAGTTATATGCAGTCCTCTGTCCTGTGGGCCACTGAAACAACAGTGTGGAACTGCAACTGAAGAAACCCTAGTATTTCCCTAAAATAGGGTAAAAATATGTTGTCCCTGGCCAGTATGTTTTTCACTTTGGGAAGGCACAGCTAAAAGTACAGTCATAATGTAAGACAAAATAACATTTTTTCAGACATTGTAAGATCTACTTATGAGCAAGGAAAATACAGTGTGAGCCAAGACTGAGTTGCATCAGTCTGAGTCTACTGCTTGTCAGCTGGGCAGTGGTGAGCCTCCGTGGGTAGGTTTTCAGTCTGCTCAAAGTCTGGGATTAAATTTGATTGTTTACATGGCTGCAAAAGCAGATTTGTGGATACCTTGTCTACTTGCCATAACCTAACCGCTAGTGCAAGTCATTTGTCTGCAAAGTAAAATTGTTTTGGTTAAAGGGAGATTATTTTTTTAAACAAAATATTTTTTACTCTTTTAAAACCTCTGTTACATATGTGGCTATAACAAACTACAGATGCTTTATTGTTATGAATTTTCTTTCATAAACAAGATCTACTCTGCTTTTGTAAAAAGACAGCTGCAGTTGCACCAAGTAAAGCAGGGCCATTCCCTGTCAATCCAATATATTACTATATATGAATGTTTCTCAAATTTTGCTTATTTAAAAACAAAACAAAAACCAAAACCAAACAAACTCACACCCCAAAAAAAAACCATTCTTCAGGGGTTCCCCTCTCACCTTCTCATGAAGTGTCATAAACAATATATGTGGGGGGACGTTGTGAAGTATCCCTCACCCTTGCTGTTTCTCAGGCAAGCAAAGTAAGTCAGAAACTATAATTTGGTTACTATAATTTTTCATCCTCCATTGAACAACTTACATGACCTTTAGTGTAGGTTTTAAAGCTCAGTTGCTTATTCATTAGGTTGACAAACTTGTCAAAACCCTGCAGAACTATGTCAATTATGTCAAAAATGCTTACAGGTGCCACAATATGTGTCAGCACTCAACTGACTCCTGTCAGCCATTGCTGAAATGACAAGAAACCCTTCTGGGGACAAAAGGCAGCAGAGGGAAAGGATAGAATACCACTCATTTTTTTGACACTGGCCACTCTTTCACACTAGTGAGGGTTGTTGCAATTCTTTCTTTTACTGGAATCTGCAACATTGTTCTTTAATGAAATGAGCAATTATTTTTCTCACAGCTGCCTGTTGGAAAATGACCTGTGGGTGCTGGTCGACAGCAAGCTGAACCTGAGCCATCAGGGTGCCAAGGTGTCCAAGAAGGCCAATGGCGTCTTGTCCTGGATCAGCAATAGTGTGGCCAGGTAGGCCACACTAGTGCAGTGACCAGGGCAGAGGTCATTCCTCTGTACTCAGCCCTGGTGAAGTATCAAATCCTGGGTTCAGTTTTGGGCCCCTCGCTACAAGAAGGACACTGATGTGCTCCAGCATGTCCAGAGAGGGGTGACGGAGCTGTTGAAGGATCTGGAGTACAAGTCTGATGAGAAGCTGAGGGAGTTTGAGTTGCTTAGCCTGGAGAAAAGGAAGCTCAGAGGAGACCTAATTGCCCTCTACAACTACCTGAAAGGAGGTTGTAGCCAGGTCAGTGTCAGTTTCTTCTCCCGGGTTACAAGTGATAGGACAAGAAGAAATGACCTCAAGTTGTGCCAGAGGAGGTTCAGGTTGGATATTAGGAAAAATTTCTCCACTGAAAGCGTGGTCAGGCATTGGAACAGGCTGCTCATGGAAGTGGCAGAATCATCATCCCTGGAAGTGTTAAAGAAATGTTTAGACATGGCAGTCATGGATGTAGTTTAGTGATGAACTTAGAAGTGTTAGATTAAGTCAGATTCAATGATCTTGGTGGTCTTTTCCAACCTTAAGAATTCTAAAAGTACTAACACTATGGTTTTTTAACTGTTAGTTACAGTAGCTTTCTGACAAACACCTTTGAAAAAAATAAAAACTTACCCAAACAAACCTTTTTGCTTAGGATAAAAATTGATTAAAAGTACTAACGTACTCAGAAATTTTCTTCAAAGCTCTTTTCCCATTTTGCAGCCAGTAACATTCTGTAGTGAAACTCCTGAAACACAGCAAATACCCCATATATTGCCCTGTAGACAGGAATCTACAAACTGAAAAAATTTTCCCCTGCTCTCATTTGTGTACTCATTAGAGTTGTTTCTCTGCATTTAAACCATCCATAAAGAATGCAGGGAAATAAACAGTAGCTGGAAGAGAAAGAGCAGATGTAAATAAAACAGTTTATATTGGACAGTAGGTAGCAGCAATAATTCTCCTTGCCTGTTTAGACTTCCCTGAACTACTACCTAACTAAAGATTCCTGTTTTCTTTCTCCATAAAACCTTTCCAATAAATGACAGAGTGTGCTTTGCAGGCCAATCTGGTGACAGGAGAGTTTATAATGTCACTGGCAGAAGAAAGTGACTAGATGAATTGTTCCAGAAATTTTAGATTAAGTAAAACCCAGAAGCTGCTATGTATTAACTTTCTTTTTCTTCCCATAACCTTTTCTCCAGAAGGTGGCTTGTTCCTCTTCATCTCATTCAGCTCACTAGAACACCTAGCAGAGATGAGGGCTCCACTGGCCTTGATATACAATGAATACGATACACAACAGTGAGCAGCAAAGTATATCCAGAGACTTAAGACTTAGAAACTAATTATATAGCAGGGACAAGTAGAGACAGGGAACACAGCAGGGAACAAGCAGTTTGCCAAAGTTTTCTTGTCATGCTGTTCCTTTCTATCTTTTACAATAGCAAAAAAAAAAAAGAAAGGAAATTAATCAGCATACAGTCAGCATTTTTCACCCACAGGTCTCAAGGAGCTTTACAGACATCATCACTATTCCCAGCTTTTGTATATTGGGAAAAGAAAGTATGTGGCTTGTCTGAGGACTCACAGTGACATGATGGCAGACTCAGGAACATTGTATATTGCACCAAG
The DNA here is from genome assembly GCA_013396775.1 of Cephalopterus ornatus. Lineage (NCBI taxonomy): Eukaryota > Metazoa > Chordata > Aves > Passeriformes > Cotingidae > Cephalopterus > Cephalopterus ornatus. Next base: position 393,536 of record VZRE01013517.1, on the reverse strand, counting down.
TATCCTTTATATTGCTTTTCCTTTGTTGTATTTTGGCGGTTTGTTTTCTTTTCCTAAATAAGAAACTACTACCTCCTCTCACTCAGTTGTCACCTTACTTTGAGGAACAGACCAATCAGTACATTCTATCCTCTGTTCTACGGTGTGAAGGGGTCTGGAATGAGAATAAGCACACAGAAGACATGCCTTCCACAAGACAGTGCTATAGATGTTCAGAGGCATCTGGACTTCTCTCCTTTTGAGAAAAAGAGCTTGCTTATGTCCTAAATTTCCTTGTGAGAGCCAAATACTACTCTTGCATCAAGTGCATAGATTAGACTAGCAATTTTACATGGGAAGAATAAGAAAATTGTGCCTGGAAAGCTTAGCAGCTATACACACTTCTTGTTCTCTGTTTGATGCAACCTGTTTGACGTCATACCTAAACAAAGCTGCAAGTGCTCTGCAAAATAGTAACCTTCCCATTCATCTCAGTACAGGACTTCAAATAGAAAAATGAAGCCCACTGGGTTCATATGGCTGAAAGTTCCAGTTCATTGAGGGAAAATGGATTGGCTCTGGATATTTGCAAAAGGAAGCTTGAGGAGGTGTCTTGGTCCAGTCTCTCCCAAGTCTTTTAAATACCTGTAGCAGAGTTTTGATTTACTTACATCTATACTGTGAAAAATGAGTGCTGCAGCATGCTTGGTGCCCCAAGGATTTACCCCTCTGACCATGAGAAGGCGTATGAAGGCAGGGAACAAGTCATCCTTTTCAAGTATCAGAGTTGGGCATTAACAGAACACTAACATCTACGACAGTGTTGTGTGCTTAGCAAATGACAAATGTTGACAGTTCAATGAATGACATCAAGAACAAGGAGCTAAATGATGCACCCAGGAGCTGAAGGGTAGTCATGACAGTCATTAAAAATGAAAAATTACTACCTTAATACATTGTGTCCTCACAAGACTTGCCTTTGTCCCTGCTGAGACTTAAAAAATCTACTGAAACAAACAGCTAAGAGGGGAAGCCATAAACATCAAGGAGTGTGGCCTGATAGGTTCAGTCATAACTGAACAGTGATGCATGATTAAAAACCTGACTGTGACTTTTTTACTGGAAAGCCTTTCATTTCATTTTCGCAATGTTATTTTTGTACTAGAAAGGAACAAAGAAGGATTCTAGGATTTCCCCAGCTGTGGTCATCCACGCTAAATTCTTGAACAACTTTTGGAATGAGCTGCCAAGGCAGAGGCTCTGTGCTGCCACATGTGCACAATGCACCAGGCAGTGCAAAAAAATTCACCAGTATGCTGGAAGCTGTATTAGAGGCTGGTTTTGGCCAAAATCATGGTATGCTGAGGCATACACTAAAGAGAAAGAGAGGCATTCCCAGCAGTATTTCCAAAAGCAATAGGTGACTTAATAACCTCAGACTCACTTTCAGAAGTGAACAGCACAACTAAATTCCTCAACTAAACTCAGATTAATCCTCTTAGATTGGTACCCTTCCCTCTTTTGAGCCTGCCTTACATGTCTTGCTTTTTACTAGGACGTATTACAGTCATCAGTGCATCCTTATGGCTTCCAGTAGGTGTGCTAATCCAAACATACCTTGTTTGGACATTTCTTTACTGATGCTATCTGTGCTGTTCCAAGAACTCTGCAAGAGCAGCCAAATTATAAGGACCACTGTTTCCTAGAGGTTTCCCATAAATAATCTAGATCTCTTCCAACACAATTCTTCAGAGGAATTAAGCACTGAAGAAAGACAGCAACAGAAATCAGTAGAGTGATCTGAGAAACAAGACTACTATCAAAAGTGAACATCTGATGTTAGATTACTCTGAGCTGTCAAACACCATATTTGTGATTTTTCAGTCAGAATGTGTGTGGTTGTAGAGTGGATCACTCCATTCCTACAACAGCCCTACAACATCCAGTACTTTGAATGATTATAGTGACTTCTTGGAGCAAAGCAACAAGTTCCAAAATTTCTTGCTGATTCTTGTGTATACATCTTTCAGCTGAGTAGTCTTAACTCTCACATGTGTTGGTGTGCATCTTTCTCAATCCTTCTACCGATAGCTTTCTGCTTTGCCTAAAAAAGAATTATACAAACATTAGGTCAATGAAATATAGCACCATAGATTACAGTTATTGCCTCTGGAGAGCAGTATGAAAGTTTCAGTCCTTGCTTTGAGCAACTTTAAAGGCTTATGTCAAACACAACAGCTAATAGGAAAGATTGAGAAAATTATAGTTCAGAGTACTCATGGGGCTGATGACTGGAGCACTTTTCTCTGCTCCAGATATTTTCGGGATAGAGTTTTGTGATGCAAGTAGAGGAACAAGTAGTTTATAGTAGAAGAGTAGTAGCTGGGGAAATAAAGGAAAGCAGACACACCATGAGTAGTCTTCTGACTACTCAGAAGTAAATCTCTATGTTAGTACGAAATCATACTGATGGAAAATTTTAGATAGATATTTTAGGAGTTAAATTTTTTATGTCTCCAAGTTTTTCAGGAAACGAACAAGGATTCTGAGAATCTAAACCTATGAACTTAGGCACTGATAAATAAATTTTGGAGGGTATGTGTTGCCAAAGTGCTTTTATGAATCTAACCTTATTTCTTCTATAGTGCTATCGATTTACCTAGACCTACCTCTGAGTAAAAGTACTACTCTGTGTAAGATTATTATAATTTGACCTTTAAAGACAATTTCAGAACATCCTAGTTAATTTAATTTTATAAGTGACATTAATGCCTATCACATATTACAAATGCTCTTGGAAAATATTAAAATGAACAGTGGGTGTGTAAAAAGAGGCAACAGAGCACCTAATGCCCCTTAAAATATAACTACCTCACAAAAATGTCTTCAGCCATATTAACATCCATAAAAGAAAAAAATAGTGCTATGAACTCCTTTTCTTCTAATGCACATAGCTCCTAAACTCTTGTGAGGGAAGGCCTAGGAGCAAATTGTCTAAAGGTTCAGCACCTTGGTAGTCCTTGCAGATGAGAAAAACAAATGTGTTCCAGAAACTCATGCCTTCCTGTGTCTATCTCTAGGGCAAAGTTCAAATCTGTACAAAGGGTCGGCAGAAACCTCCCTTTCATGCTAGTCTTAATAAAGCCCAATCAAAATACAAAATATTAATCCCTTCACAAAAGAGACTAAAACGAATGAAAGAATTTCACCTGTAATATGAAGTCCAGCTATTAAGCCTGTTTGAAGTTCACATGAAGAGGGCAAGGACATAAGATGGCGGGTAATCCAAGTCTTAGGCGATCAAGGTTTTAACAAAGTAAGATAAAAACTCTGAATCTTGGAAACTCAACAAGCAGAATTTTCAATGTAATAGTGCCAGTCCTAGGAAGATTTTTTAAAGGTTATTATTTTCAGTTTCAGTTTCCAAGTTCACCTGGTTTCTGACTGGCACTATGTTTAACTCTTGCTATCTGCTTATCAGGTTTCAGAACTTCATAATTAAAACCTTTGGCTCTTCAGTTAGCATTTTCCATGTTTTACCATATTCGAAAATGTTAGTATGAATACACTGTACACATTTACTTGAAACTACAGATTATGGTGGTTTTCTACAATAGGGATCAAATTAGGAAGAAAAACAAATGTTTTCAGAAAAAAAAATCTAATCCAAATAAAAGGTTACTGAGGCTAAATCAAAAGAGAAATAAAACGTTTCTTCACTTGAGCTCTTCAAATGCATTTTAAGACCATGGTCTATTACAAATGACACAATTTTAGAAAATAGTTGCCCCAGTTCTTTCCTTCCAAGGTATAACTACTACAAAGATTTTTTTCACTAGCATTAAGTATTGCTGCACTAACAATGAATTATTTTCCAATATTAGTGATCAAATAACTCTTCATTTGATGTCTGCTTTGTCAGATATCTTCTGTGAGATAAATGCAAAGACAATTCATAGTACCTTCACATTAATTCAGAATTTGGGTCCTCTTCAAAATTCACCTGATCACACGCAAATACATGTCTTCGGCATACTGTTAGACAGATGTGAGATCATGTTGATGTGTTCGTACATAAGTGCAGATGGGCTTTCACTTCTTTTTTTTCTTCCTTCCACCTCCTACTCATCATCAACTCTGAATTGTACTAAATTAAGTTCAACTTGGGTATAGGGATATGCAACCCTTCTACACTCAAACAAGCTGTATGAGGATGGAAAATTACTGATTTGACCCATGGCCGTTCTGTATTATCATATTCTTTTATAATAACACTACACTAACATTACCTAGTATTCTGGTATTACTATGTTTTCATTACAAGTTTCTAATTTCTCTTGTTCCGTAACCAAGGTCAATATCTTCTTTTCCTTTGTGGCAGATTGCACTGTACTCAGAAGAGCCTGACACTCTTGCACATGTTTGGGATTTTTTTTCCCCCCTCTAAACAATCGCCAACCTTGTAGTTCTACATACATTTCCTGTGATTGCATTTGTTTGTCTACACAGTTCTTGGAAGACAGTAGGCAACTTTTAAATTGAGTTATTCTCATCAGATTTGCATCAGGCACCATCTACTAACCCTTTGACTACCTTTATGTACTACCTGCTACATATGTAATATTTAAGAAATGTACCTTTACTTCTTTGCCTCGAATAAGATCCATATGTGTGCCAGGAGGTGTGAGATAAATGCTATCCTACCTGGTTTTTGATTCTACCCTGTCAGGGACTGATTATTTCATCCTGACAAAGGAAAACTCTGTGGGAGTTTGTACTGCTTAAGCACAGCAGGAAGAGACCTATAAAGACATAATGGCAGAGAAGAATATTTGTCCTTTGCATTATCAATCCCACTGTGTGACTAAAGCAGGTAGATCCTTCTCCCTCAGGGATAAGAAGAAGGCATGGGAAAAGATGACCATTTTCTCCTTTTGCTCATAGGTATCCTTTCACTGTATAGGTCTCCTACCTACTGAGATTTTTATCTTCCCTCACATTCAAAGATCGTTCTGTCTAAGTATTTGTGCACTTTTTCTTTCCACTTTATCTACATTTGGAAAAGCACATATGAGACAACTAAGCTTGCAAAATACAAAGCAAGGGTTCCACTCAGCAAGCCTATTTTTTTTACCAAAATTAACTTCCCTGAAGAATATGTATTGTTCTTTATAGCTAAGGTGAATGCATGCTTCTTATCAAGACTGTAATAAACACTGATAAGAAGCATTTTAAACTTTGGAAACAGGCAATGTTGCAGCAATATTAAACAACTTTCAAAAACATCATGTAATTTTAGGAAAGAGAAGTTACAGAAGTGGGACAGAACTCACAAAACTTATTGGAAATAATTAAAAAAAAAAAGTGGCCAAAAGATTGAAAATTTGGGAAAAGATTTTCCCAGAACCTTTTGGAAACACTGGTTTTAACCAATACATAATAAGAGAAAACTCCAAGCAGAATGGAATGTCACCCAGAAGAAAAATAATGAGTTCCATTGCTTACAAACAAAAAAAGGCAGTGAAATCCTTTGGAAATCTAACACTTAAAAAGGTTTTCATGTGATCACCAAATTCAATAGTACGCATCCTTCATTGAAGCTGACAGAGCAATGTTGATATTCAAAAAGAGAGAATTTAACCCCAAATATATTTGCATTAGAGCCCCATTATGAATATGACTGCAGTGTTTTGACAACAAGTAGTTTTTTAATTTAGAAAGTTCTATATTTTTTGCCACAAAAGAGGGTCTGGAAGGTTATATAACGCAACCCTTATAAGAGAAAAGGGTTGGTCTACCCGGCTGGTGGGTCCTTGGACAGGAATTGCAGGCTGACGCAATTGATGGTTTGAGGCAGGCATGGCTTTATTGATGAAGCGCAACCAGCAACAGATGACGAGCAGTCCAAACCCAAGGGTGATAGGTGGGTGAACTGAGGGAGGTGGAGCGAGGGATGGGACTTATATAGGGGTCTGAGGGAAGGTGCTAGAACATGGGTAGAGCTTAACCATATAAGGAGCGTGGGGGGGGTGAGAAAGGGGCGGAGCATGCAAATAGGGGGTGGAACAATACCAAATAAGGAAGGAGCCGCACTGTGGCAAATATTAACCAATGGGAAGGAGGGAACAAAACCCGGGAAAACAGGAGGGGAAAATAACTTGGGGATTTAAACTTTAAAACCCGAAAAACGCATATAAACATATAACAGTCTTTAAACACAAAACAGCTTCTCTCTTTCACTCCTCAAACTTCAGTCTCTTCTTCAAGAGCTTTCTTCCACTTTTCATATAATTGTCCTTCCAAGTCCCTCTCGGCTGCCACAGTTATATACCCTAATCAAATGCCACAGAAAAAGGTAATCTGTTCTGCCTCCGTTGGTGGTGAAACAGCCTCAGTGCCACAATATAATTTGCATCACTATCATTATTGCTCATAAGCAAGTTCTGTGATCTTGAGATATAATTAATGTAGATGAAGTTGCATACACATAAAACAGGAATAGCTCTTTTCAAGATGTCTTTGATCTCACTCATAATTAAACTCCTCACACCCAAATATAGGATAGAATAGGTTTTTAGAAGCATTTGCATAAAGGTCTGTAAGTCTGGTGTACATTTCCTCCACAGCTTCCAAAAGACAAATTATCTCATTTTTCACGTTTTGAAATCAATGATGTTTGTGACCAGGTTATGCTAAAATTTTGGACATTGCTTCACAAAGCCATTTAGAATAGTAAAATAAGATTATGTATTCATTTTAGGTCACTGTGGTGATTTTTCACTCATTTCAGCATGTTACACACACCTGTGGTAGTTCTTAATCTAATTTTTGCATAAATTTTTGACATTTTGCTGCAATTGTCTTATTCTGACTCCTTTGCTGTCTGCTTTACATTCCTGATTCCTCAGCTCTGACAGCAACGATGACTGATCATATCTGATACATACATAGTACATACTGATACATACATAGTGGCTAAAACGTGTCTGAAGCCTTTACAAGTGCCAGAAAGTTTTTTTGCTTTACTTGAAGAGCATATGCTTTTATTATATCTTGATATTTCTGTTGTTATAAGGACCCTTTTGTTATGCTATAGAATGGACAGAAGTTACTTAGATATATGTACTTCACATACAAATTAATATGCATGCAACAGTCCATAAACACGTTCTTAATAGAAAATAATCAGGTGATGCTCCTGGGATGACCTGGGGATTTGCAAACATACAGAGTGAAAAGGGTACAGACACATGGACAGCTTTTGAGAGCTGCTTTGCCTGTGTATTGGTAGGTCAAGTTCACCTCAGGTGGCCTTCTCGGAAATGTAGATCTGGAATTACAGCAAAAAAAAGATGCTCATTAACACACAGAACAAGCACAAAATTTCTGCCTGCCAGAGTATTCTGACATTAGCAACATCCCCCCACAGGCAGAAAGACCATTTTGTCATTGTTTCACATCTTTTGTGGATGAAGTGCAGTCCCCAGAGATACAACTGTTTCTGCATATCACTTATATCTAACACTGATCCTCAAACCTGGGTTTATGTGGACATAAACAATGTGGCAGCCTTTTGCTAGTCTATTTAGGAAGAATATATCCCTGTTGTGGAACAATACTTTATTTCCATGGGCATTTCTATTAACTTCTATAGATGTTATCAAAGTAACCGTCTAAAAAAGCCTATGTTACAGCTGTTGCTTTAGCCCTATTCTATCCTTTGATTTTTCAGGAGAGTCTTTACATCATCAAGTACAACACCTTTGTTCACTGTCTTAGTGCTCATACTTGCAAAGTGCATAGGCTCTTTCATGCCAGACTAAACGGTCCTTGCTTGATAACTTGAGTGAGCATAAAACCACCAGAACCACAATAGCACTTGACAAATACATGGAGTAAACTGCTGGGTCTGACACAGTGTAGTTATTCAGCTTGCTGGCAGAAAGCGTTGCTTTGCAAATATAAAAGAACTGATCACAGCTCTTGTAGAGTAGGGGTAGTTTCTTATTGTGCCACATTCTTTTTTCATTTCTGGCACTGATGTGTGTGTCAAGAAATGCCACTGAGATAAGAACAATTATACTAGAGCCAGTTGTTGCTGTTAGTTTATTAGATTCTCATTCTACCTGTTAAATTCCAGTAATGTTTCCTCGTTGTTTTCATTAAATTAGATACTTTGTTCCGTACAGTATCCACTAAATTCTGTTGAAATGCAATGTTTATGTACCCACAGAGAAGGATCAGAACACATTATCTGCCAGTGCAGTAAGCAGGCAGCAAGGCAGATGAAACAGACTTGTCCCTCTCTTTTCCAAATGTCTATAACCCTACAAAAAACACAGCAATGTCCCGTGTATAACAGGTCAATACAGATGTAGCCCTCAGTATTCCTTGCACTCCAGAACAGACTAAGATCAATCAACCACCAATTTATTACTCTCTCATCTTACAGCCTGGCCTTAAACTGCAGCTGAGATTAATACAATTTCTGCAGCCTTCTCCTGGCAAAATTGTTTTATGCTGGCTTCGATGCAAGTTTGAGGATATGGTCTCTTTTACCATTATAACAGAGTTTTGCGAATTCCTATTTTATGGCAGATATTGACTAACAAATTGTCTGGAAAACCAAAGTACTGAATACATATCTAAAACCTGCAGTAAATTAGATTCAGAGAATGACATGCAAATAATGTCATATAGGTCTTTAGCTTAATCATAAATCAACCCTTATTTATTCAAACAATTCCATTTTCTAGACATTGTGATTAATTCAAGCTCTGTGACTTTAATTTTCAACAAATAAAAAGTGAATCAAAAAAACCCAAAAAAAACAATACAACCAACAACTACCAATTAGGGACAGATATTAAAACTGCATGAAAGAAAGAGAAAGTGAGAGAAAGTCCTTTGATTTCTTAGGATTGTTCATCTTTAAAGTACCTTATGCTCAAAATCAACAGAACTATTTTTCTTTTGAAAGAAAAGTTACTGGGCATTTTGGCTCTATTTTTACCTTGTCAGGAGGTACACTTTGTTGTCATGCTCTGAGACTGAGTCAATTAGTGTACTGAAAGTAAAGTCTTTAGAAACAGGAGTTATGGGTGGGACACTCAGAATACTGTTTTCTAACGACAACTTTGTGAACAAGAACAACTGTGAAGATGCTTTCAGAAAGAGAAAATTATTGGGGACAATTTCAGTTTATCTTGAATTTATCAGTGAATTCTGTAAAATTCACTATGAGTTTTGGATGAATAAGAGTTAAAGGTTACACCAGGAATTTCTAATCTAAGTAAAAGAAATGCAGCAGAATTCACAGCAGCTTTAAACCGAGGAGTGAACTTAGATTCATGTATATTTGTTTGCATAATGAATAATGGTTTTCTCTGGAGTCAGAATCTGATAAAAACCCTTAGCATTTGGTTTCACATAATGCCTGTAGAGTCTAACTATTTTCAAATACTTTTTCAACTTGCACATCATGATACCTGCTAAGAGAGAGATCTTCAAATACATCTTCTAACTCATGTTTTTAAACCTAAAACCTTCTTGAACCAATTTTCAGTTTTGACAGTATGAAAGATTAACATAAAAGACAATTATTAGTATTTTCAAATAACCCATTGTTGTCTGCACAGTTAATTCTATAATCAGTGTTAGTTATCTCATGTCTTAGCTCTGTTTTCCTGTTTCTGCCACTCTTTCCTCTGTGGCTTCATCTTCTAAGTAGGTGACAGATGGATTTTCACCAAAACAAGAGAAGAAGCAGCCATGAGAGACAGCTTGTCTTAAGCAAACTGCAAGAAAATCTGCTGCTGTAGGGCTGAGACATGTGCAGCTACTGTGACAGAAGATCACATGACAGAGCTCTGAGGGTTAATCCTGATTCTCTACTGCTTGGTGTCTTGCTATTAAAAAAAATTTCCACAGTGAGTGTAAATGGGATGCAAAGTGCCACCTACTCTGGACATCCCCCCTCAAGGCTGAGGTTGGCCATGGCCAGAAATAGTGCTTAGCACCACAATGATCTGCTCTGCATGGACGTGCACTGCCCAGCTGTAATGAAGTATCAGGGAGAAGGTACAGTACCCCTTGCATATGCCAAAGTCCTTCTCACAGCATCTCAGATGGATGGTAGCTTCTGTTTTCCTGAGCAATACTGTTGGCTAGGTTGCAAGAAGCAATAATAAAAGGGTTTGCTTTTACTTCAAGATTTTATGCTGGAATTGTATCATTTTAGACAGTATTTCTTCCCCAGATGTCACTAGTTTAATTTTACTAAGAGAATAGCACCTATTCCACTGAAATCTGCTGAGATAAAGCAATTATGTAATGCAGAAGTTCTGTAAACCTGATCCATTGCAGATCCATAATTTGTGCTCTACATGTTTGAATTGGTTTTTGCACTTTGAGATCCAGCTTATTTTATTTAGTTTCTGGTTAACACATTTAACAGGGATAACTGAAAGCTAGAAGTGCATGCATTTCAACTTCTTTCAAGTTTCAAGAACATAAAAATAGGAAGATGTCCAAAAGAGGTACATATATCACTTTTATGGCACAATGGTGCTGTTTTCAAATCAAATTGGATGTCTAGTAAAATGTGCAAGTGAAGACAGAATTAGACTGCTGTAAATGCTTCACAAATGTACTGGGTCACCGGAAATAAAGTTGTCCACGTTTTTTTTTTACTTTGCACAGCTGTACACAGGCTGCTCATACAGAGGTTTCTACCCTGTCAAGTGACTTTTTTTCAGTTATTTCACTTGTGACTCAAACTCAGGCAGGAAGGGAAGAGGTCCAGAAGAGCCAAGGTTGTGATATAGAGGAAGTACTGGGATCTCTGTGAACTCCAGAATTCTGCTGATGGCTTGATAATCTGTCCCTCCTACAAACAAATTACTTCAGTCAAAGGCATGCTGTGACTGCCATCTCTTATGAAATTAACAATGCTTTTCACTTTCAGGTTAAGATGATAAATGTTATTACCAGACCACTGAAATAATAACAGTGAAAAAGCTAGGGGAAAGTCATAATGACTCTTTTCAATATAGTGGTTTCCTAAATTAATTTGAATGATTCCTGAAATTCTGGCTTAAAATTTACAGATTTCTGTAGTTATCACAAATGCAGTCCTGTAGCACTGATGAGCAATGAGATATTTGGACTGAACTCTTCATAAATATTACATTAAATTATACATCTTTACAATTCACCAAGAGAGGAAAGCACCTTTTAAAGCAATATATTGTTCATGCACCAAAACTGCATTTAATAGTTTTCTGCTGTATTGCTTTTGGTTCATTAACATTCATGCTGTTGTCTGCCACCTCATTTATTTCAGTGTTTGCTTTAAATTTGCCTTGCTGAAATAGTTTCACACTGTGCTTGCTCTGGCTCATCTGTTCTTTCTATCTGACTAGTGTTTTTACTGTATGTTTATATTTTATATATTTATGTAGATTCTGTGCTGACTTATGCACATCTATACACAAAGTTACCATTTTGGCCAAAATCAAGGAGCTCCAATAAAGTCTTTTGAGTGGTCTTTCATAAGAATAACAGAGTCAGGTATTGTTTTGTCTCAAGCACTTCTTATTGATAAATAATATGTAAAAACCTCCCTTCTCCCCCAGTAGTGTCATTGCTTAGTTCTAATCCTTCCATGCAGGGCTTGACACAAAACAAAAAGTAAATTCATCCTCCACGTCAGTACCTGTCAGAGGAGTCTTGGAGACCCAGGCCCTTGAGACACAAAGGTCTGATCTGCGAGAAATCTTTTTGGAGGCTTCCACAAAGGAGAAGACTTGATCTTGTTTAGCCCAAATAGAACAGAGTTATCAGGCTACACAATTTCAATCAGGAGGTGCTGTTTTGCAATCTCTAACAATGCCATAGATAAAACATATGCTGCATACACATGGAATACATGATAATTTCTCTAGCAAAAGCCATTTACTTTGCACGGTTCAGAGGTATTAAGACATTCTTACAGCCTGCAGCTATACTCTTTCTTGCTCTTCATGGATCAAAGTGCTAGAAGAAACGAAGAGATAATGCTCTCCTAACGTACACAAACATCTAGATCCTGCCATTCATTTACAGCTGTTTTGTGCTGCTTTGTAGGAAAAAAAGGTGGAACAGAAAAAGGCTTAGGTGATGAACATTCTCCATGCTCCTAGATATCCCTCAGCAGCACTGACAGAGCATATTGGCTTCTTCATCACCCTTTGGCTAGCTATTTGTTCAGTCAACGACAAGTGTATTGATGACAAAAGAATATAGATACAGATGTCAGATTTTATCCCCTTAGCTCAGACTCTTAAATAACATGCAAACCAAAGAACCAATTTAGAACTTAAATTTCCAGTCTTCATGATAAGATTTTTTATGTCAACTGTGGAAAGTAAGCATTAAATCTTTCAGATACTCAGAATTGATAAACCAATTGTATTGAAATATTTTTTAAAAAAAAGTAGTCTGCCCATCTACATCCCACTGTTCTGAACTGGTTTGTAGTAAAAGCATTGGATGAGAGTCTAAGTCTCCAGAAGGACATTTAAGATAACTATCACAGTTAGTAGTATCAGTAAGGAAATTAGTCAAATGTTAATTTAGCCTAAGGGAAGAACTAAAGTTACGAATCTTAGTGCAAATCAGATGTTTTCATATAAACTGAATACTGTCCTAGAATACTTTGAGAATAATAATTTCAGGGCACTTGATACTTATTTCTGAGAATCTGGGGGGCAGGGAGAAGGAAGGTGCCAGCAGATAGAAAAGAGGTAAACATGGTGGACATCTTTACAGAAAACAAAGGTGAAGACAACCAAGGAAATTATGGTATAGTCATAGAAACTTAAAATCTTGAAAAAAAATCTAAGAACAAATAACAAACATATTTGCAGACTGCCATGATGGGTTAACCTTGGCCATCAGCCAAATACCCACCCAGCCACTCTCTCACTCCCCCTCTTCAAGAGGGCAGAGGAAAAAAATACAGTGGTAAGTCTCATGAGTCAAGCTAAAGACAAGATCACACACCAGCATGGGGAAAACTGATTCAGCTCAGGAAAAATTAATTTAATTTATTGACAATTAAAAAAGATTTGGACATTCAGAAACAAAGACAAAATAGACATACCACCTTCCCCCCCTCCACCACTTTTCTCATACTCAGATTCATCCCTTTCAGTCCTGACTAGGGTCTCCACAGGGGCTGCAGGAGCAGCCTTATTGGAGGTCTGGAGCCTTTTCTCCTCCCCTCCCACTCTGCCCTCGGGGCTCGCAGGGCTGTTTCTCACCCAGTTCCCCTCCCTCAGCCCTGGCTGCCGGGCAGCGTTTTGCCCTCCCTTGCCCAGGCTTTCCCTGGGGCTCTGCCCGCCCGCCTGTGGCTGAGGGGCTCAGCCGTGCGCTTCACTGGGGCCGCTGGAACTGCTGGAGCCACTGGAGCCAATGGAACGGTCACCTGCTCTCAACACAAAGGCATGAAATAAGTCCTAAAACTAATGAAAGATCATAAGGGAACAGGTGACAGCCAACATGGATTTGTCAAGAATGTATCAGTTCAAAAAAAAAAAACAAACTCCTTTTGTTATATAATGGGTAACTACATAAATAAAGGAGAAGCAGTAGGTGTCATATGTTGACATCTTCAGGTTTTTGACATAGTCTTATGTGACATCCCCAAAGCCAAGCTAGGAAAATATGCAATACTTTAAAGATTAGTTGAACAGCTGTAAGAGAAACCTAGTTGCTAGGAAATTGTCAAAATGCAAGGATACATCAGGCAGGGTGGAGAAGGGGTCTGCCTTTTTTCTGGTTCTGTGGAACATTTTTATTAACAGCCAAGATGAGGGAATAGAGAGCATGCCTGCTTCACTTACAGATGACACAAATCTAGCAGGAGCAGTGAGTGTAGCAGAGACTAGAATTATAATCCTAAATTATTCTCCCAAATGTAAGAAACGATCCAAAAAAGAAAAATATGAAACTAAGTGGGGGAACCACTACAGAAATACAAGGTGGTAAAGAGCTAGCTGAAATTGTTCCCGCCAGTAAAAATTATGGGCCTGCAGGAGATCGCCACACTAGTCAAAAGGTCCTTGTAAAATAAGAACCTTTCTTGCAACCAAAGCTCAATTTGGGATTATTTTCTAGTATATGTGATATTTAGCTAACCCTGTGGTCCTTTCATTCAGTTCAGACAGTAAACTGTGTCCTCTTTGGGGAGTACACAGCTAGAAAGAGGCAGATCTGCCAAAAATAATCCAGAAGATTGAAACAATGATCTAGAAAACACTACTCAGGGTAGGCTGAAAGAATTGACACTGTGGGGCTAAAGAAAACAAATTGAAGGTCTTATAGGGGTGAGGAGACAAGCAGAAGAGGAGAGATCAGAATAGGCTTCAACTGTGCAAAACCCAGAAGAAAAGATGAAAGGTGTCAATTGTTTTTATGTTCATTGCTGGCATAAGAGCTATGGAGCCTGAACAGCAACAAAGATGATGTTGGTGAGACCCTGGAAGAACCAGTAACACAAAAAAGGCCCTGGAGTAGCATGCCCATGAGAGCTGAGGATCATCCATGACTGTAGCACTTTGGAAGCAAGTTACACAATCACCCACTGTGAAAAACACAGTTATGGCTGATTTCACTCTAAAGTATGGGATCAGATTACATATGACCTTCTGGGTTCTACCGTTTTTCGTTATTCTTTTATTAACATCAAGTGGTAGAAGTTCAAATCTCTACCTTTACTCCATCTCTTCTTCCAACAGAAGTTCAATCTATACCTTTACTCCTGTTCTTTTGTGTTTCCGACAGGAAAAGACATGAAAGACTCTTTTCTACTGCTGACTATGCAGTATCTTTTATCCAGTGTTCACACTACCAAACTGTGAAATGAGGCAAAAATAAACAAGTGATTTCTGAGTTGAGTCAAAAGCATGATGAATTAAAGTCATGAGTAAGAGAGTAGCAATGATAACACCAGTAGAAAGCATAGCAGCATAGGAGGATCCTGATTCTACATTTTGGTCTACTTTCAAGACCTCATCTTTTCCTTCAGCTAGATTTTTCTAAGAACTTGATTCACCTACACATATAAAATAAGATAATCCCAATCTTCTACATCATTTTCTGTAATTAAATCCTCTCACAGTATGAAAGGAAACAAACATATGATATTGATAGCAGTTTATTTCATCTTGGCCAGTTTTTCACTTAATTGGAAGAAGGCAGCAAATCCTGACAAAATTCTCCTATGAACTCTTAGGGTAAGGTGGACTTTCCTCTGCGGAGCACAAGAAATATGAAGGGATGTGAAGAATAATTAATTGGAATCTCTAATTAAACAGAAGAGCCTAAGAGATAACTTCATGTCATCCAAAAACATTCTCAGGAAGTGACATTGTCTCAAATGGAAGTCCAGATGTCTACTAATTGCAACTCAGGCAACCTTGAAACTAAACTGAAAGTGACATGAAGGTGTGAAGTTTCTGCAAAATGTCCCTGTAGGATTAAAAGGGTAAAACATTTTGAATTAAGATAAGTAGGACAAGAAGTTTGCCACATCACATGTTTTTCCATTTAGGAACTGACAGGACAAACCACAAGCAGTTGCCTTGAGCGTTACTTTATATTCAGGGTGTGAAGTTAAGTACGGAAAAGGAAGTGCATAGAAACAAATGGTTTAATGTTGGAAACTATCAGGGCTATCTGAAGTGAGTCAATACATCAGATAGGAAACTAGGAATGTTGGAGTAGAGGGCTGGGTATTAATTTTTTTTTTTTTTTAAAAAGGAAAGTTAAGGTTAAAGCTTCAAAGTTTCGTTTATGTTCAGCATAATCTAAAGACTAGAGATACTGAATACTTTCTGTGAAAGCTCATGCTAAGAAACAGTAAGTTTCAGTAAAAGAATTGCCATGCTTAATTATATCATTGTTCCACTTAATTTGGTACCTTTTCTTCAATACTTAGTAGTACCTCAAAATGTGTCTCAGCAAAGTATGAGGAGCACCATATAAGATTACTCTGCCCTTAGGGAATATGTCTTGCCAACCTTATTTAATAGGTGGTTTATGTCCTGAATCATGAGAGTTTATAACCCACATAAATTATCTATACAGCCTAATATAAGTGTTCTCCTTATTCACAGAAATGTTTATTTCTGATACTGTATCTTGTGGTAATGATTTAAGTATGCCAGTTAGTCATTGTACAAAAGGGAAATTCATTTTATTGGTTTTAAATTTGCTTCCTTCCAAATTCATTGAATCTTCTTTTGTTCTTCTCTGATACAATGATACAGCATGTGTTAAAATTAGTCATTATTTTATGTATCCCTTCAGGATCCTCTCTTGTTACCAATTTTTTCAATGTCATTTCACAAGATTATTTTTGTGCTTTATATGTGAAAACAAAGCATTCTGGATTCCATTTTTAAAAGGCATACTTTTCATTTGTACACAAATTTCACCACATATGAACCTTTGCTTCCAAAATAACAGAGCCTGTGTTCTTCAAGAAAATTGGGATGCCTGGTTCTCTGGTCGTTTAAAAAGAAAAATAAAAAAAAATGTATTTTTTATTTTGTGTGTACCTAAATTTGGGATGCAAATTAAAAGATCATGCTGTTAATGGAGATATTTTGTTCAATTGAAATTCCCTTGAAAAGGCATTGTTTTCATGACATGCATTTTCATTAGATCTGTTCACAGTTTTTCAATTAACTTTACTGCATCATATAGACTTGGAGGATGAAGGTGTAAATATGTGTGCTAGATTTACGCAACTGTTTGCACTACTGGTAGCATTCATGAAAGGACAACAGTGCAACACAATTTGCAAAAATGGACCGAGCCCGTTCAAAAAGAAACACAGGGGATGGGAAATTAAGTTAGATGGGAGTTGTTTGGGTTGAGCACCGGAAAACGAAGAGTGACTTGGAAATAGCTAGCTGTCTCGAAAAGACAAGTGCTAGAAAGGTATGAGAGCCAGCATCAGAGCTAACCAAGACAGGAGAATCCTGGGCAAACAACTGCAATGGAGGTATATTGTCATAGAGTCTAAATATTGGCAGCAGGACCAAAAAAACACTGATTAAACACATTAAAAAAATTTGCAGCATCTTGTTAACCTCAAGGCTCCCTAGAGGTAATCACTAACCCTAGCACTTTTTGCATATGTGATCTAAATTTTGATAACTCAATAGAAAAACACGAGAGAGATCATTTTCTTATGGATTTTTCACAATAATAATACCCCAAGACACAATAATAGGAGAAGGGCTGGGCTGACACTCAAGAGTCTGACTAGCACTCTCATGCTTTTAGGAGAGGCAGTAATACTAGCAGTCAAGTATTGCTTTTTGTTAGGAGCCTAATGAAGAAATACATTGAATGTGCCTCATTTTGGTGTGTTCAGAGTAAAAAACATGTAAAATATTCTGTGATGAATGAGTCCTAGATTAACATTCTCAAATGTTTTTCCTTCTTATAACACTTTCAGTAAATAGTACCAAAAGGACCCACATACTGATCTGAGCAATTACTGCTTAAACATACAGCAAATTGTCACTTTGTCCTGACCCGTCACTGTAAAATCTATTTGATTTAGGAAACTTTTGTTCAGCTGTTTGGAGTCATGTCCCTTGCATACTGACGTTACGGTAGTTCAAACTACTCCCTTCAGACAATATTCAGCTGTTTCTAGTGTAGTTATTTCAGACAAAAATGTATCATGAGGACCTGATTTTAGTTTGTACCCTGTCTTTCTACTGTCCTCTGGCATAGCAAAGGACCCTGAGACTGGACCTTAACTTTATTCACATCAACTACATGGTCCAGTTACAAAATTTGATTAACATCCATAAGCCATAATGTCAATGGAAACCAGGTCCAGTAATGTAAGCCCTCTGTTTTGCTTAGTCCTTGATTTCAAATTCAAAAAGAGAATCCAATGTTCTCTGTAAAAAACTGCATCAAAATGAAATTATTATTTAAAGGAGTGAAGCAGCTTTGCAAGCAAAGGTAGTTGAATGTGTGGAAATCAGGTTTACTTGGTCAAATGGCAAGCAGAAAAAAATCAAGTTATGCACTCTACTAAAACATTCTTTTAATACCAACAGAACAAATTCAAGCCTTCCAAGTTTCCCATGAGTTTTATTAAAGTAACGTATTCATCAGATAGCTTCCCAGACCCAGGAAGGAGCTAAACACATCTTTTCCCCTGCCTTGCTTTTCAGCTGTAATGGATTGCTAATTGAAACAAGAGAAGTGTCTAAAAGGGGGTTGAAATTATCAAGAGTTTTGTGATTTGATTATGGCTGACCAGATTATTTCATGTGAAGGTCAAGGAGACTAAGGCCTCAATTCACCAATTCACCATATTTGGCGTAAGACTAAGCCCATGATTATGTGTTACAGCTTTATTAATATGCAGTTGCTAAAAATTTGCCCAAATCTGAAGGCAGAAGGTCTTTATTCTTTCAGAGCTGGTATAAAATATATCATGTGTCTTACTCTATTTCCTATTGCAAGCAGACCTGCAACTGAAAATGACCATCAAAATGGATAAGCCATGAGACTGTTATCATATTGGGCAATGATTAGATTACCCAGAACAGTTTGCTAGACCTTTAACACCAACTTCCAGTTCAGCACTGACAGAAGAAGAGATGATATCAGACATTCAAAAATACATAAGCAAAAAGAAGTGTGGATTGAAAATGACACCTCATTCAGACTCCAGAAAAAATAGTCTCTACCACTTCAGTTAAATTTAGAGGGAAGTTATGAACGGAGAACTGATTAGATAATCTAGTTCCTGTTGATTTGTGTCAGTTACAATTTACATTTATAGAATACCTTCAAAATATGTAATCTTACTCTCTGCTTCACATAAACACTTAAGAAATCAGTGAGGTCTGGTCTTAATACCTTATGTGGCACTTTATATGTGAAAAAAAAGAATATCAATTATGTTAGAAGGAATTGAAATAACAGTAAAATATATACTTCTTCTCACTGCGGGTAACTGAGAGGTAAGAGGGATTTGAATATCATTCTTTGGTGACATAGCAGCCTCCCCTGTTAAAAACATATGGGTTTAGAACACTTTAAATTTTAAAGCGTCAGGCACCAAGTTTTAAATTAAAAATGAACCAGTTATTTTGTGTAATTTAAGAAAAGCCATCTATCATGCTAAGTTTTCAAATTTTTCACAGCTCTCATTTGCCATGTTTAAGATATACTGTATATTATCACATCGTCTATCATCTATTATTACAGATAAAGTTACACATGACTTCTAAAGGATAAAGCCTCTGTCCTGCCAACAGTCTTCAAAAGCTACTCCAGAAGCAGAAAAAAGTGCAAGGAAATCAGTGAAAAGGACAAGGATAATATAGAAGCAGAGGGAAGAAGAAGAAATGAGAACAAAGGGGCTTTAAGCAGTCTGCTTCTCCTTGATGAGATTAATCCATATGTTTGTTTCTGATTTGCCATGTTTTCTGTTGTTGATAGATGGTTTTTTGTTGTGGGGTTTTTTGTTGGTTGCTTTTTTAGTCTGTTTTCTTGTTTGTTTGGGTTTTTTTAAATCATTCTACATAGTCCTTCTATTATTTCTTTTTCTATTGCAGTGCAGAAAACATCACTGCGTTATGTCACTGGTAAAGCAAACAGACTGTGTGACTGGCTGAAGCCTCCCAAATAGCAAAAGTTGCAGGCTGTTCCAGTGCCTCTTTTATGCACCAAGCGGTGGGTGCTAAAGTATCTTGACTGGACATGGACACTGAGAATCCTCACTGAGAATTCCTGACTTCAGGCTGCATTTTTATTGTCTTTGGAGAGGAAGGGGGAAGGGACTTTGGGGAGCTCCTGTCCCAGGAGCTCTTAGTTTCTTCAAATAAAGTTCAAATTAAGGTCAGCTTGATAAGGAGAACAAGCACTACCTTATACACTTATCTGATTGCTGCAGGCTGAAAACACGCAAAAAACAGTATTCACAATATTTTGGGTAGATATATGGGCTCTAGCAATTTCCAAAAGCTATGACCCCAGACTTTATAAGAAAAACAGATACCAGGCTTCTTTTCTAGATCATAGGAATATTTTTTTTTTTTGCATTTAAGCCAAATGACAATTTAGGGGTCATTTATATTCATAATTAACTGGGAATCATTTCAGTGTAAACCTTGATTTGTTTAGCAATAGTAATGCTTCTGCACAAAGCAGTCTTCTTTGCAATTGATATTACTCCAGCCTCACTGTTCCCTGAGGACCACAGTTTAAGGAAGTAGCTTGGAGGAAATAAAAAGGTAAGAAGGCGATTATTTCTCTGGCACTGCTAAGATAGGTTGGCATAATGAATGCACTAAAAAAAAGAAAGTAACTTTGGCAAAAAGTGTTCCAGACTTTCAAAACATCATCTAAGTTATTGATGTGATCAGAACAATAGCTGCTAATGGATGAAGATGTTTCAGAGTTCTTATGCACCTGCTTATTCTTCTGTTAATTAAAATCTCTGATTGCCAGAGTAATTTTTGCATTGCATAGATATGCAGCTTCAGAAGCAAGTTACACATTTTGCAGAGAAAAATGCAAACTAAAAAGCTTACCAGTAAATGCATAGAAACACAACTTATTTTAGAGTTTGTTGGTGAACAGAGCACTAATAAGGATGTCACATGAATTAGGATCAGTTTTCAAGTTTTATGCAGTTGAATAATATGCAGAGGCAAACAACCTAGACCTAAGATTCTGTACTGATTCTGAACTGGTGAGACTTTTGTTTTGAATATAAGTTGAAAAATAACTAAAATCCATACTAGTTCAGGCTTTGGCCTCTCCTCTGGGGCCTCCACCAAAAGGAACCATTAATGCAAGAGTAGACCAGGACCAGAAGTCCATGTGAAGAGGAAGCTATTTAAGAGTTTGGTCTTAATAAACCATTAAGATTTTGAGAGACTGTCAGTTGAATTCAGAGGATTCTGCAGACAATTTCTCTTATGCTTCTTTCAGGGGAATAGAAGCTACAGGATTTGTTTTGAAGATTATATATGTGAATTGTAAGGTATCTATACCAGCTAGAGGGAAAATGAAAGTGAAGAAATGTAGTAAATTGTAATCTGTTCAAGGGTGTGAGCAGTCTACACAGAAATGGGGCTGGGGATAAAGGAAACCCCTCCTCAGACACTCAAGCAAAGTCCAAAGCCTTTATGACCAAATTAGATCTATTTGCTAGACACAAACAAAACTCATGTTCAAGAACATTATCAGTCAGTGGTATTTAATAGCTTTAAGGCTTTTCTTTGTAACCAAACAATAAAAGATCACCATATGCCATGTATTTGCAAGAGATGATGCTTACTACAGTGTATTGCAGACAACAATTTTTTACTTAACTCTACTGGAAGGGACCTCTTAGATTTCTTAGATCCCATAGATTCAAGACACTGTTCCAGAATGCAACTTTGTCAACTAATCCCTTTCATAAACTGAAGATTAAAGTGCTTTGCATACATTCATTAATTAAGCCCCACAGTTACAGCTGTCGGATAATATCACTGAATAATTTATTTGACAAATTTCACTTTTTATGATA
This sequence comes from Cephalopterus ornatus, assembly GCA_013396775.1. Taxonomy (NCBI): domain Eukaryota; kingdom Metazoa; phylum Chordata; class Aves; order Passeriformes; family Cotingidae; genus Cephalopterus; species Cephalopterus ornatus. The sequence continues at coordinate 371,950 of VZRE01013517.1, read as the reverse complement.
AATTATTCAATGTTCTTAATTCTTATTATTTTCTCCACAAATTATACATCTGGGCAAGCAATTTGTGAAGCACGGTCATTCAAGGGCCTACTAGGTATGTTCTGAAAAGATCAAAAAAAAAAAAGAAAATAAAATAAAAGTGCTACTAACATCTTCCTAACCCCTTATTTTTCTCAGCTTTAGTCATTACCTTGTATTTTAATGGTGGGAAACCTGTAAGATTTGCAGACATCCCTGATATTGGTAAAAGTAAAAGATTTAAATCACAACAACAAGATCAGGGCTGGGAACAGTGACTGGGGTGACACATTAAAGTTTGAGTTCTAAAATATTCACAGTAAGAAAGGCAGAAATTGGTCATACTGAAATCCACCTCCTGCATTTCAGCTGTACCTCATGACTGCAACAAATGGATATCAATAAGCAAAATTACAATAAAATACTACTATAAGTATCCCTGCAGGAATACTCAGGGCACAACTGAATCTTCATATCCAAACAAATTATTTTCTTCCCTTCTGTCTAACAAAATAAGAAGCTGTGAAAAAAAAAAAAACATAATAATTACACATTATGCCTTGAAACTTGCTACATTTGGGTCAGCAGTGGGAAGAGAGAGAGGAAGTACAAACTTCCTCTGAAGTGTATTGCACTGCTTGCCTACAAATACCTGCAAGAGTAGGTATTTCATCCTGTTGTTCAAGGAACAGTCAGAGGACTGCAATCATTTCATGTAATACCATCCAAGTAACTCTTTCATCAAAGCAATCATAATAGTAATAAAAGCAAAGATAAGAGAATGCATATGTGGCATGACCTACCAATCTCAAGCATATTTCAAGGAATGTTTTTGGGTGTCCTGTGACCTGACTGAATCCCAGAGTTCAAAAATCTGAACCCTAATGAGACAACATTAAAAAAATTAGAAATAATTAATAAAGCAATGAAAACCTCAGACTATGTTCAAGTCTGTCTTGAAACCACGTGAGAGGAGAAAACCTGGTGCACTCCAGTGTCCGAATGTCTTGACAGTCTTAAACTACTTCACCCTGCCTGATTTCACAACACTTTTTCAAGCAAGACTCTCTTTGCAGTCTAATGTAATGGAGAGAGGATATAAAACATCCTTGTTCCAAGCTGTCCTTGTAAAGATGGCATAGAATAAGCTAAGTCTTGGTTTTGTCTCATGTCCCCTGCATGACCAGCTTTAAAAAAAAGCAAACCACAATACAGGTCTTTCCTCAATAATCAACAGTCTGTCTCCTCGACCCTTCCTGCTCTAGGATATATATTTGTTAGATGTCAAGCAGTGCATGCGTGCTGCCGTGCTCATAGTCCGCACAGGAGGATATAAAGTGACAGGAAATCTCCTCAGGCCAGGCCCCATTCAGACCTTGTCCCATCTCACTTGGGGCCAGGGTAGTCAGAAATATCTAGGAACTAATTCTTGGACCAATTCATGATGACGGCATGAGTAGTGGCAGGGGACAGGGGAAACATTAGCTAATTGAATTGGTCACAGCTGGATGAGGAAACAAAATGCACAGATGTAAGTGTTTCTTGTAAAGAGCTCTACATGATATACATCAATTCGAGGAAGGAAGGCATGGATTAATTGCCAGAGACTGACTAAACATTTCAGAGACAAAGTCCAAGACTTAGAGTACACCCTTTTGTTTTTTAGGAAAGCCTAAGTAAATTGGCCTAATCAGTCAAATTAAGGAGCTCTTCCCCCCTGTTTGCTGAATCTTCTTCAATGCTAGTGAATTTTTCTAAGGAAAAATTAATAAAATGTCTTATCATAGATCAATAGTTAAAGTGATGGACTTATAGTAGTGAATTTAAATGAGCCTGTGCGTCTAGGATCAAACATTTCCTTCTAGTCTGGGGAGATGCTTGATTTTTTTTCTGTTATCTCTAGTGATTATTTAAAAGTATTACATTTAAGTTCATTAACCCCCAAAATTATTTTTAAAGTAAAGGAGGAGAAAATGGCTCATGCTGGGATCTATCAGAACCTAACTGGCTGTTTTAGTGCTATGTTTCTGAGATTGTCTTATGTCTTCCTTAGGAAAAAAAAAAATGCAGGGAAGTGAGAAGGATTTTTTGAAAAAAATAAGAAGGTTTGTGTTTATGTGCTCTCCTGGAGTCACATTCTTTTGATATGAAGAAGGGTGTGAGATGTTCTAAATTTCTACAAAAACAAATATAAGAAGAAGAGGAAACAAAAGCATTTCACAGAGGATTCTTCATCATGCATGCTGCATGCACTTCAATGGAAAGTGATGATCCAGCTTCTGACAGAGATGTTTGAGCGAGTCATGACACACAGCAGAGGTCTGGCCCTTCCACAGGTCCCATTTGTGAAAGCAGCTATTTAAATAGTCACTCTGTCTCTTCCTTCTCTTCTAATACATGATTTTTAATGAAAAAAACTGTAAGAAAGGAAATTCTGTTAGTAACAGCACTCAAAGTTCCTTTCGGAGAGCTCCTTGGCCTCTTCTGTATGTCCTCACAATCTTCCACCTTCACACAGTAGTTCCTCATGCTTCCTTTGAGAGAAAGTTAATCGATTAGGTCTTGAATCCTCAAGTCTGAAAAGAAATTATCTTTAGGTAGCATGAAAACCTATGACTACCATAATTTCTGAAGATTATCCAGACCTGGAACTGTATGATCTTGTACCCAGCCGATTTCATTTAAGAGTTTTAGTTTAGTTATATATCCTCCACTGGTCTAAATCAGTACTGCTTTACTGACTTCATCAGCTCTTTGTCATTTTGCATCCAGCTGAGCTCATAGCTCTTTATTTCTTGCCATGGACAGCAACCATTTATTCCCCAGGATTAACATTAAGAAAGGGAAAGGTACCAAATACCTACTTTAGACCAGAGAAAAGCTACTCTTGCTAATTACTCCCCAGGACAATCATTACACTGCCAGTCAGCCTGTTTCTAAGATTTCCATTTGCGCAATTTTTTCAGAGTTATTGGTTGAAGAGCATATTTATTTCATCAAAATAGAAATTAAGTTGACTGACAGTTAACCCTTGCAGAAGCATATTTATGTTATTTTTACAATATTTACATTACAAATATTTATTAAGTGTACTCTGGTAGACAAACAGAGTGGGTCTCGTCTTGCAGGACCATTTAGTATAGCTGCACAGTAAATGATAAGTCACCTTATGTAAACCCTTGCCCACTAACTCTGCACCAGAAAGGTGTTCTGCAATTCTGAGCAGCTTTGAATAACCATCAATCTCTGTACAGTTTTCCAAAGGAAAATGTATTCTGTCTTGAACATACAACTTGCTAGTAAATTAGCAGAGGGTTCAGGAAAGAAAACAGATCGGGTTTCATAGGCTGGCTTCCTATATTCTAGTCAGGAGAAAAGGGAGTTTTACAGCTCTATGAAAGGGAGATGGAAATTTCTCCAAGGGATTGCATTATTTGCTTAAAAACGTGGTAATTTCAGAGGCTCGTACTTTGCAGGATAGTAGTTTCTGACAAAGGAAAAGATCAGTCACTCAAAGACAAAAAGAATCTGTTGCTGCTCCTACCCCAAGGAAAAGAAAGAAAGGAAAAGAAAAAAAAAAAAAGAAAAAAAAAGAGGAAGAAAAAAGAAAAGTGTTAAGAGAATGGTAAAAGATTTGGAGAGATGAAAAAAAGGAAAGAAAAGCATGCTGCTATAGTATTAATAGATACACCAGTGCAATGGTACCACTTCTGAATACAAGTCATACACAGGGTAAAATGACAACAATTCCATTTAAAATTAAAATAAAATTTATTGCACTCTGTGCCACTTAAGTTAATTTATTCCTTTATTCATAGATTGTGTGTTCTGTTTCCAGGCTAACAACAGAATGTAATAATCTATGCGGCAGTAACCCTTCCCTACTGGATAAAAATTCCTTAAAAAGTGTTGACTGAAAAAAATTAAATACATTCCCTCACTTACAATTTCACCACTGCTCTCTTTTGATTCCAGTGCAAATATGGGCATAGCAAAAATCATTTAAAATATTTTACCAGGAGCAGCAGAAAAAAGCAGCCATAAGAAATAACAAGAAAACAATCAACGTTCAGGTATACTATCAATGCTTAAAACCCTACACAAACACCAGCATAGTGCAACCAGACATCAGTAACACTGTTTGCAATGACACAAGCTGTCTTTAAAGGGCACATGGCTAATGTATTCAGGACCTGTGGGAGTGAAAAGTAGCATGGGCATCAGATTTTTTGAACTGGGCATTTGAAGTGTCAGCATTTCTGTCCCCCTCTTGGATTTTTCAAATAAGTTTTATTCTGTCCTGACTGGAATAAAAAGGAGATTCTAGCAGTAGAAATATGCTAAAACACTTTCATTGTAAGTGTCTCAATGCCTTGCTGAGGCAGCCAGCAGAAGAATGGTGAAATGACGTCTCAGAATCAACATTACTGAGCGATAACCAAATGGCATTTTTACAAAACCTTGTGAGGCTCATAGCCAGTTCTCCCCTCTCTCCATGTTTACATTATTTGCCTTCTACAAGGCATTTTCCAACACTTTCACTCATATCATAAGTTTTTTAAAAATGGTACTAATTTCAAACTTTCTATCAGCTCCAGCCTGTTCCAGGTTTGTGTACACAAAGTCAATACACTCCAAACTAGCAGAGGAGTTCACTGTTCACAAGTTCCTATGCCCCAAGCTTCCTTGTGGATATTCTTATGATACACTGAAAAAGGATTATTGTAGTCCAGCCTACTCCAAGGTTTTGTTTGAAATAAAATGCAGTCTTTCATTAATGTGTGAGCATTATGCACAAGGGCTCATGTATTGCCAGTATTTTCAAAGAAGACTCATTTAAAGCAGAATTAACCATGGCACATAAAGATATTATTAATAAGTACTATGTATTGCACACAAGGAAATAGCATGGAGTTTTGTGACATAAATGAGCATCTCTATATTTGAGGTATGTCCCACATAGACAGCTTCTCAGTAAAAGCACTTGACCACCTTTTGTATATTAAGGTGTTACATTCAGCATTCGTGTCTATTCAAGAACCAGTGCATATGAAACTTTTTTTGACAGAGACTTGAAGAATACAGAGCTAACAGGCTCCTCAATGAGAGAAGAAAAAGACAGGGATCTCCTTTGGAGCTGTAACTGCAGAAGAACTAAACACTTTTTTTGCATAAAGCTAACACTAGAGGAAAAGATGTTTTCATGTCAGAGTCCTCACTTACAGAAGAAAGTCCTACAAGTGCCTCTAACTTGAGTGCTTGTAGGAAAGATTTTAGACTATATTAATAAATGAGCAATAGCAAATTACAAGGACAGAGTGATATTCACTCATGATTTCTAAAGAACACTGTTCAGATCTGAAACTGATGAACTAGTAAGAGTAGCTTGTGGTCAGCCTTGGTATCAGTGGAATGAAATATGCCAAACATAGTACCATCTGGTTATGTAAATCTCAGAAGACCCAGTTTTGGCTTTCATTCAGGACAAACTGATAGAGGGAAAAAAAAAAAAAAACAAAGCCACCAACAAATTACAGTATTAATAGACTGAAGAAAGTTACATATTTGAGAACTATAAAATGAGGAAAGATATAGGGAAGATCAGTTGAAAATAATCCTCTGTTTCTCTTAATACCAAAATGGTTTGGGTTGGAAGGGAACTTACAGATCACCTAGTTCCAACCCCCCGCTATGGGTGGGGACATCTTCCACCAGACTGGACTTGCTCAAAGTCCCATCCTACACGGTTTTGAACACTTCCAGGGATTGGGAATCCACAACTTCTCTGGGCAACTTGTTCCAGTTTCTCACCACCCTCACAGTAAAGAATTTCTTCCTAATAGCTAATCTAAACCTACCATCTTTCAGTTTAAAGTCATTTCCCCTTGTCCATCACTGCATGACCTTGTAAAAAGTCCTTCTCCAGCTTTCTTTTAAGCCCCCTTTAGGTACTAAAAGTCAGTAATAAGGTCACCCCATGGTCTGCTCTTCTCCAGGTGGAACAACCCCAAATGTCTCAGCCTTTCCTCATAGGAGAGGTGCTCCAGCCCTATAATAATACTCAATATCTGTTATCAAGTTGAAAGTATTTGCAAATAAACTGTCAAAAACTTTATCCCTGAAAATTAATGAAAATAATTTTTTTCACAAATTTATTAAACTATAGAGGGAAAATAAAAAAAAAAACCAAATAAAACACAGCCAACCAACCAGAAAGAAAGAAAAAATAAAATTAAAAACCCACCAAATCCAAAACAAAAACAACAACAAAAACAAACAAACAAAAAACAAACAAACAAAAAAAAAGTAAACCCAGCAAGTTCTACTTAAAACTGCTAGGAAAAATACATTTGGTTTACCTGTTTAAGTGTCTCTCTTCCCACTGGCCCCATCTCTCACTTCCTTCTATGACCACAGCACCCAGCACAACTCTGTGCCTACCAAGTACTGATGTTTGTCTTTAGGTTCTCCACAAAACCAAAGCTTCACAAAACTGCAGGGCAGTCAAAGCAGCAAGGTGTAACATTCCTAAACGCTGTGCTTTGACCTAGGAGGAGAGAGATGATTTAAGGCACACCTCACTCACTTCACTCTGTTATCGCCACAGTGATCCCCCATTTAGCTGAACGGAGAATTGAATCCATTGCTTTACTCTTGGCGTTCTCCAGACTTCAGATTTCCTCTGAGGGACCCTGCTTATTACAGAGAGTGGCTTGTATCATAGGTATTCTCAACTCTGTCAGTCTGATTTACTTCTGAAACCAGATACGAATAACTAAACTGTTTGTGAAAATGTTGAATGCCGTATCCTTTGCAATGGTCTCCAGTTTATCTCCTGGAAGCCACACTGTGGAAAGATTTGTGTTTGAAAGCTATTTGATGTTAAAGCTAAAACATTTATATAGGAAAAAACAGAACTAGGTCAATGTAAATGTAACATCTATCGCAAACTAAGATTTCATTCCTAGAACTACTGATAGCATAGCACTATTTGCCTCACCATTATAGTTTCTTTGTGCTCTACAGCTATTACCTTTTCCTTGGCTAAATCAGCTCAGAATTAGCTCCTCACCCATGCTGACTCATTCCTCCAGTCAGGTCAGGCAGTGCCATGAGACGGAGCTTCTCCACCTCTGTGCTCACCCGAATGGGCACCAGCCTTCTGGAGATTTCCCTCAGGCTATGGTTTGCAGCAGCCCGTGGTCCCAACACCTCTTTCACAATGCATCACCTCACACTGCTTCTTAAAGGAAATTAATGGGTACTGTTTGAAAAACAAAACTTGAAAAACACTACTCTCTGCTTGAGAATTTTCTGGATCTCCTGGTGAAAGAGACACTTCAGTAGGAAAAGATGTTACAAGACTCTACTGCAGAATTTCCTAAGAAAATTGTATGAATTATTCTGTGTCATGTGGCTGTCCAGACTGTTCCTTGTAGACTTCATGTATATTCAAACACCAATTTGCATGCTGTATATATTGTATAAAATACCTTAAATACATGCTTGCATGCATACTTAGATGCCAGATTCACATGTACACAGATAATAATAAAGATGACATTCGCCTTTCTTAAGAAAAGTGAGGATTTCAAAGTTCCAAATTTCATAAATTATTGCTAATATTTGTAAGGAATTACAAGGATTAGTAGAAAACAATTGCTGAAGTCTTTAGTTAGATAATCACTTGTTCTTAGTATCATCAAAATGCCTTCATCTGCTACTGATTTTCTCTTCGATTTGAAGGGTTTGTTTAAATAAGTATGGGAAACAAGCAGTTAAAAGTTATTCATAGAGAAAATAAGGTGCCAATAGGAGCAAGCATATTTAATACTATTGTGAAGCAGTTGTACTTTGAGTGCAAGATTACTGTGTGTAATTCAGAAGCACGCTCATACAGGCATCTGGTGGCTTCTTGTTTGAAGTAGCACTGCTATTCTCAAGTATTTTAAAATTATGAGTTTTCTTATTCCTATGGCCTCAAAAGAGCACACTTTCAAACTTTTAAACTTATCTCTGCAGCTTTTAGGACTAGAAACTCACTTTTTTTTCCCTAGTTAAAACTGAAAGTCAAAATAAAACCATGATTTGGAGTTCCAAGACTTTAAGGGCAAAAGATGAGGAGACTAGCAGGAAGACAGAATGACACAGAAATGCTAGGAAACTACAACAGCAGTCTAAGAGAAAAACTATATAAGTGAACCCCACAACTCTCATTTTTTTCTTTTGAGCAAGTCACTTGAACTTCCCCTAATTATAGGTTTACCATACTTCATTTTGAGTGGAGGTCAACACTAAAGTGATGCATTTCAGAGAAAGAGAGAGAGGGGCCAATTTTCAACAGATTTAAAATGATACTGCTTCATTCGACCAAACTGTTCCTCTGCAATTCTCCAGCTTTTGCAGAGAAAATATGCTGACTCCTACACTCTGTATCATTCCTGCATACAGCTGCAGCTTACAGCCCAGAAGAGCAGAGACGCCCTTTAAGATGGAAGCAGCACTCAAACTGCACTAGTCCCTCTTTCCTTTGTAAAAAGAGAGGTTTTTCAAGCTATCTTCATCCCATGCACATCAACTGCAGGAGACGACATGCTGCAGCTGTGGTATCTCATGATCCCTGTCCTCTGTCATAGGGACCAACAGTTCCTAGATTGTCACAGACCTTGCTGGCTAAAGACTTAAGTAAGCAATATTGTGTGTGTGTGTGTGTGTGTTTTCATGGTTGTTTAATCTGTCCACTGCATTATTTGAAGTCAATGGGGATTTCCCCATTGCTGTGAGAGTTCAATGATATATTTGAGGGAGGAAGGAAGAAAAAAGTGCCCCAAACTGTGCTCTTCTCAAGTGACAAACCTGCACATTTGCATACATTATATTTTGGGAATATAATTTTTTGCCTGGAGAAACCTAAGTGTTTACATTCTGTTTAGGTTTGAAATGTGGTTTGGTCAATTTTAATCTAATATATTTTTTTTTTCACAGGAATTTAACAAAGTAGAAAGCAGGACAAAATATGGTCCAGTAACCTGAATCCATTTTTTTATCGTGGTGATTACCAAAATTACTTACTATGCTAAGTGGATTTTGTGATTTCAGAGATACCAAATTTGCATCACACAATTTTGGTGATATTGATTCTTTTATGTGACATTTTTAAACCATGGAATAAGCTTCCAGACTCATCCATTTAATATAAATTATAATTCCTCCAATAGTCTCCAATTAAACTCCCTGAATCATGTAGTAGTAGGAATTCCCTTTGTTAACCTTACTATTGTCAATGAACAACTGAGACATATCAAATAGTTTAATGTATAACAATAACTCAGAAGAAGTTCTTCTTTCACAAATGACAGCAGCCTCTCAACCTTTTTATTTTACTTGTTAGAACTGAACTTAACCTTTCCCTTCCCTGGAGTGGTCTCTTCACAGTCATGATTCCAGACCTACTTCTTAGCTGTTTCCCTAAAGAAAATAAAATCCCCTCCTGAATTATGAAAGTGGTAAAAAAACCAATGTCGATAATGTTTAATAAATAACCTTTGTTAAAACAGTCTAAATCTATGTAGAGTAAGACCCAACAGCCATCTCACATCCCAGAGCTGATTTGCATACTGGGTCATGAAATGTGTTTTAGGATATTTGACTGTAGACCTCATTGAAATATTCATAATACTGTGTTCCAAGTAACATTGAGTATAAACGGTCACTAGACAATGACTGCTTATTGTGAATACCCAAAATGCTTCTGAATTTGTGTTTTTAAAAAGCCAAATCTGAAATACATTCTCTACTTGAAATCAGCTTTTAGTAGCCTTAATTATATTAAACACAAATTTCCCATAAGAGTTCTACAGCCCTGAACATACCCACACACATGCTGCTTAATTGAGAGAGGCCATCCGAAACTGACCTGGAACAGCAAACTGTGCTGTCTCCGAGGGAAAACAGATCTTGAAAGCAGGAAGCATGTGTTCTGACACAGTATGAAAAGGGTATGTGCTATAAACACCATTTTCAAATGTCTGGACTGCTGACAAATCCTCATTAAGTGTGTATGTTATAGAGATGATCTTAACCAAACCAATAACACTTTCAGAGATTACCAATGCAATGAAGTGCATTTATAATGCACTTCCTTAAGATGATAATTTACTTACAACACATAAATTTCATCTGTTGTCTGTGTTGTTTCTAAGATGTCAGTCTCTTGTCTTTCTGTGTTTGAAGATGAGGTCTTACACAAGCAATTTCAGTTTCTTTCCTGTAGAAAAATTATGAATGCCACATTTTACAGGAGTCTAAAATGCTCCGATCTAGTATTTTACAGGAAATGATTGAATTTAATGGAATTTGAGCTGATCAAACACTTTTTTCTTTATTTTTCTTTTAGTTTTTTTTTTAAATCATTATTTCTTATAACCTAATAACATCTCAACATAATGGGACCAACAGAAAGCATGAGAAGCTTTTGCTTACAAAAATAACATCTCCAACTCCAATACTTTCACAGATTATTGGGCATTACATCTGGTTCAGTGCTAGACACCAGACCAACAGGCAATTTTGTAAGGGAGCTTCACACTTAAGAGGATAAATACAACATATTTGTAGGCAATGATTTTTTTTAATTAAAGGCTTTCACCTCCCATGCTCAAAGGACAATAATGTCAGAATTGACCCTGGTAGAAGCAGAGAAGTGAGAAAGAGAGGAGATAAATATACTTGCTTCAAAGCTGTTTCTGTTTTAACTGTTCAGAAAGTTTGTTTTCCAGTTCCATCCTATTCAATAGGGATCATGCAAAAAACTTCTCCAGGAGAAATCTCCACTGAAAATGGCTAAGTTAGGAAGAACCTCTGCAGAGGTTCCTGCTGTTCAGCTGCCCCACTTGAGAGATGGAGAAAGAGTAATTCTTTCACAAATTTGAGTTTAAGATAGCTCTGTTACCCATGAGTAGCAAAACCACAATCACATTAGGCAAATTATTGCATGCAGTTTAGGTAAAAGCTTTATGTCATGCAAGAGTGTATTTCTGTGCAGTGAAAGACCACACATGTTACAGGCACACTTTTATTACGACGTTTGAAAGCTGAGCAATTTTATTGGTGTTACATGTCATATATTGCTCACAAAGAAACAGGGTCCCCTTAATCCTCTAAGTCCTTCCTCTAAGAAGGAAAGACAAAATCTTATGCATTTTGGAAAGGTCTACAGACTGTCAGAAATAACTTTTCCATATTAAATAATACTCCTAGACTAACACTTGATGTCATAGGACCTATCATGTCCAGAAACAGATTCTTCCTGCTATTGGACAGAGGGAAAAGTAGTGTTTGCAGTTTTTTGACAGTATGAAGTGCCTGCCTCTAATGCTGATGAGTATACCGAGACCTTAATCCTTTTACTAATCTGGAAAAATTGCCAAAATACCATCACTTTCAACACAAAACCAAGTGAAACTTGGCAACTTCAATGAACATCACTTTGGAGACTTTAAATAAACTGAAGTCCAGAATTCAAAACAAAACTCAACAAATGTGAAGCCATGCAAATCAAACCACTCAACCAAAACCACTCCCATGAGTCACTAGGAAACAAAGCTCTGTTAATGCAGGGACCTTACTGAACATCAGTGACTAGCTGCCTGTCTGGAAAATCCCAGGTGGCAATGAGAGAAACCACAGTTTGCGTTGTGTGCATCAGCTCCATTTTATCTTCCCTTTACGCTCTAAGTATAATGCTAAAAGCCCTCCAGGGGTCTGAACTTGCTGGAAAGACAACATATATTGCATCTTTACACTCAATATGAGTACACTCAATAACAGGGTGAGAGAAGTTTCTTCCCATTAATTGATTTGGGCTCCTTTGTCCAGGTCAGCCCTATCCTCTTCAGGGTTTAGCTGTTCAGTAGATTAAGTACAAGTATCAGCAACCTCAGTGTCTACACCTTTGCTGGGGGCTGGTAAACCCTTACTATTATAAGAAATATATGAGCTGAGACACAGCAATGTCAGAGTGAGATAGAGGCAGAGCATTGAATAATCCCTGGAAATGGTATCTAAATCTTCATAAATTTAGTCGCTTCCTGAAAATCAAAACATGACTCTCCTGTTCACCATATCAACACAGTGACTGGTAGGATCCACAAAGCAAACTACAGTATCTTTTACACAAACTTAAAAATAAGCATTGTATTTAAAACAAACTGATGCATAAGAAAATGTGTTTTCATATTTTGAAGGATGAATTTTTAATAACTTAATTAAAACTTCATAAAGGAAAGAATCATTACTTGTTACACACTCCAAATCTGTCTATATCAAACATGCCTCCACAGCTTCCCTCTATATGTATATTAATGATGTCATCAGATGCTTAAAAGACATTCCCTGAATAATACATATAATTTAAATTAACTCCCATTCTTAATGTTCTCAAAGAAAATGAATATCAATCAAGTGATGTCAGGTTCACTCTCAGTTATTATCATTTCAGTATTATTATTTATTATTAATACAAAATTCAATGATCAGTATGTATTTAAAAGTGATCTCATTGAATCTACTCGCAATCCAGACATTGCAAGTCACATGAACATTGTAGAACAATTTTAGTCTCAATGAGCAGAAAAATCTCTGGCAGCTTGACAAGAAACTGGCTTAGACAACTGACAAAACCAATGACGTCTCATGGTTTAGAGAATTATCATTCTCTCTTGCTGCTGGTACAAAGATCTTTACAAAAGAAATGAGAAGTTTTCATCAACTTCAGCTATCCTGCAGGACAGAGAGGCCAAGGAATAGATCAGGCCATCATGGTCTTGAACTGTAGTAACAGTGTAGCAGCTGACCAATGGGTTCCTCGGACCTTGCGCATTTGAGACATCCCTCTTTGATGTCACTCAGCTACACCTGGTCTTTTTCAGATCATATCAAAACTTCACTGATGCTTGAGAAAAAACATCTTGAGCGGGAGCACCAAGTCTGTTATCTAAAGAATTGCCCATAGTTAGCTAACTGAAGATGCAGAGGTAGTTGCTTCTATCTCAATGTATGTAAGTAGTTAAGTGTAGTAGGCAGAGAAGGGACTAGAGAAAAATTGCAGAAGGGACATAAAAATAGATACAATCAAAACAGAGAATTCCTTTAGGGAACAGGATTTGAGGAACCAAGAGAACTTCGGGGCAGAGGATTTTGTAGCAAATCTTAAGAAAGTTATCATCACTTTCTTCTTATCTCCCCCACAGTTGAAATTTGCAAGATTTTCCAGGGGAAGTTCACATGATTTGATGGGGGAAGTAGATGTTCTAGCTATTAATGGAATTCATCTGTAGAATGAGACTTTGTTTCCGATTTATGGAATCAATATCTGTGATAAACCATACGTAAAAGAAGGGTGGGTTTATCAAGTTATCCAAAGAGCTTGAAAGCCTGATTTTACTTGTCAGAGATGGGTTAGTGTGCCTTCAGGGATATCTCTCTCTGACACTTAATGTCAGGCCATCAGTGAACCTTGATGGAGCAAGGGATTGGAAAAAAACTCTTAATGGTAGTGAACTCTAATCTCTGCTCTCCTAGAGAAGCAATCTGGGTGAAACACTGCAAAACGAGCCTCTCTCAGAGGTTCTCCTGCTCACTAAAGGAGATAGAGCGAAGAAAATCTTCAAGGTTTCCCTTGTGACTGGTAAATGACAATTATCAACCTCATGAAGTCATAGGTGCTAGGGTTTTCTATGGGGACCTTACTACTGCCAGTAAACAGAAGTATGAAAAGTAACAACTACAAATATTAGATAGCAAGGATACTTCCTGGAACAAAAGTTGGACATAACCCCACTGAGATTCCACTAGATTCATTTCAGTTTCATATGTGCCATATATCGTGTCATTTCTGTATGTTTGGGAGTATGATTTTTATTTCTCAAGCTCGGTCCTGTCCAAGCTCATGGTTATGGAAGCTTCAGGACTAAGTTCAGTCGAAGAAAGACTGAGTACCCAATCATCAATACACTGAAATTGATTTCTATTAAATTTGACTTCTAAAAATTTTCAAGTAGGAGAGTCACTTCAAGTCGGTAGACACATTGGCAATTTTGATTTTTTGCATAATACTTCTCTCTTTCCACACTAGACTTTTTACAAACTGCTCACAGAGACAAATACAGATCAAATTTCTATCACATCCTCGTAATCCCTGATTTATCTGAGGCCACTATGAAATTTTTTTCTTTTTATTCACTTTCACTGAACTGGTTGTGATGACTCAGGAGACAGTGGGTTAAATAGATGTCCACTCAGCCTTTTCACACCATTTAAAACAGAAGCCCAGTGTCACAAAATTCACTGCTGGGAAGAAAGCACACCTAGATCAAGGGCCAAATAGTAGCTTTCTCTGTAGTAATAAAGTAAGTAGAAGAGACAGGGACATTCAAACCCTGGCCTCAGTGTAAAGCCTACCTCACGTTTCTCACTTCAGGAGCAGTAGGCAAAGGTGTTTTGCCTGACATTGTTCTCAGGAGGATTACCAGGCATTTCTCCTTGAAAGATGCATTCATGCACCTTTCCAGCAAGAAGCATTCTCACTGATGGCTTTTTCCATCAGAGCCCTTGGAGGAAAATCACTGCAGTAGCTGCTGGCTGGAAAGTTCTGGCTCTGCAGCAGTGAGTAACCAGGAGCAAAAGAAGATGGAGTGGTCTGCATATTGCACAGAATCTAGAGTCCAAAAGGAGAGCACATTGCAAGTGTGAACTGAATTTCAATAAAAAAACCCCTTGGAATCCAAACTAAAAAAAGAAAGGTTAATGGCATTTAGCTCCTAAAAAGGCCAACATGCATACACTACAGGGGATATTTTTAAGGAATGACTGATTGGCAACTGCTTTCTGTCTTGCTTCTGTTGAATCACCAGCTTTATAATGCAGAGCTCTGCATTTTAAATGAGTGCCCAGAGGAAAAAAATACAACTTGCAAATCGTACCTTTCTAGAGAGACCACCAACCAAGTATCTGTCTCATGTAGATTTTGACTGCATGGTCTAGTCCGAACCAAGCAAATTAAATCTTGAAGTTACAAGACTTTAATGTCTTGAGAGGGCTGCTTCCCTTGGTCACTGACTCTGTTCAGTACTGATTATTTTTAGAACACAGAGGTTGCCAGCTCCAAAGGAATGTCCCTAAAGGACTGCCTTAACAGGCACAGTCAGCCAAATAAATTATGACAACAGCTAGCATTACCATTTACCTGGCTGTATAACTTAACTATCCTGACTAATGTATAGCTTGGCAAAGACAGTTTCTTGGCCTTCAAGGTGTGCTATAAGGTGAGTCTATTTTCACAGCCTTTTCAATGAAGATCATGACAACTGTAAACTGGGGCACTGATCCAAACTGAGAGCAACTATCATTTGGCAATGGGTTCAACTGGTAGCTGTTCACTCTCTATTTTTCAAGTGTCTGAAAAATACAGGCAATAAAAACCTGCAACTGGCAAATATAATACATCAAATTAGGATCCCAGAGATACACTCAGCAAAAGTACGGCTTGCCCAGGCTGGAAGTTATAAACTGCCAGCCCTTAGGGAAGCTGAAGAGAAGATATCACTTTGGTCTTTGGCACAGAGTGCCTCTCACCAAACTAAAGTTTTCACCTCTGAAGTCCCTCATCACCAGATACTACAAAAGCAGGGTACATCTTACTTTACAGTGTGCCCCCTCTGTGAGCCAGAAGTCTGCTTGCAGTTTGTTGGGTAAACTTAAGTTAGCCTTAAATTGCAATTACGCAACAGCATAATGGTATAGATGTCAAGTTTGGTTGCTGAAATAATTACTATGTCTTACAAAGGCTGAAGTAAAATTTCTGCTTTTATGACTGTATGTTCCTGCTGATATCTATGTTAGCCACTTGAAATCTTGTTCAGGTACACTGACCGGTGCTGCAGATCCAGCTGCACTGCAGTACAGACTGCTCAGCTACTGGCCAAATTACCACTGGGGATAATCAATAATTAGACTATGCATGAGATTATACAAAGGTAACATGAAGGAGAATCCTTTGAAAGCCAATGCCATGCTAACATAGGAAGGACAAAAGAGAAAAAAAGAAAAAAAAAACAGATAAAAGACAGCAATTTTCCTGCTTATATCTCTGGGAAAGTAATTCCTTCCTTCAGCACAGCAAAGCTCAAAAATATAGGGCACAGTGTGGGACAGAGGGTCAGTGGGTTATACTTATTTATACACTATCTCTATTTGGTTCAAGGACTCCTCTCAGACAGAAAATAGAAAATAAAAAGCCTTTCCCCAGTGGAGCTTTCAGCCAGTAGAAACTGAAGATAATATTGTACTTTTACAACATGCAATAGATCACCAAATTCATTTTTATCGGGGTCATAAGAAAGGATTTTAGCTCTAGACTTCAGAGTTAAGGAGCTGGTGCACTAACTGTATGGCTTTCTTACATGAGGTGCCTGATTGCTGTTGTGGGTTTTGGGAGGTTGGCATGAAGGAAGGGGGATGTTGTTAGTTTTTACACTGAGCTAAGTATTTGTCTGGAGTTCAAGACTAATTATATTGTTGTTGTTGTGTCTGAAAATTATACATATTAAGGTAAAATGAACTTTCACATAAGCCAAAGGAAAGTAACTTGAAAAGGCCAAAAAAGCAAGCCTGTTCTAGCCTATATTTAATATTTTACTATCATTGTTAGTGCTTTTTAAGATTTTTTAATTTTTTTTTCTGCTTAAACGTTTCTGTACTTCTGTTCTCTCCTCATGTGTTTGGAAGGTTTCTAGATGTAGGATGTAGAAAAGCTGTTACAGATATACTACATCTTATGGTTTCCAGGTCAGCTTTCAGCTTGCGGGTGTTGCCAAGGGACTGTGTGTGTTTGCTCTGAACTTCTGGGCTCATCCTTCCATTCTGCCAGGATCAATTACAAGGTTTGCTGTTACAACACTGGGTCCAGTGATCTGGACACTTCACTGCATCCCCGGTGACCTAGAGAAAGAAAAAACAAAAATTATTGATGAGAAATTAAAACCCAACAAATAAACAAACAAAAACCCAAACCACCAAACAAAAACCTAAACAAACTCAAACAAAACACCAGTGAAAAAAACAGCTCAAGTTTGATTCAGTTTAGGAGAAGCAATTAATCCACATGCACAGAAAACAACAACAGCAAATCTTATCACAATCAAGAGTGCTGAAATAAGTACAGTTGGCATATAGAAAAAAATCAAGAAAAATCTTGTATCCCCTCTTTAAAATCTTCCTCTATTCAAAAGTCTTTCAATGCACCTTGTTAAAAGTTAAAACATTGCCACATACTCTTCAATTATATGAACATGGGTTTCTTCCTCCTTTGCCCACAATTTAAAAGTAGCAAACTGTAGCATTTCCTTTTAGTTTTTTTCTTTTTCCTCTCATCACCCTTTGCCTGTGCCTGGTGGAATTCAAGCCATAAATATCTATTACCTGCGTGAAGGGTAGAAAAACAAATCTAAGAATATGTACATCCGAAAGGGCCCCTGCATTTGCTGGGGCCATTAGAAGATAAGGATAAACTTATAAGCCAAGCTAGACAAAAAGGCTGATCCATTTGAGGAAAAGGATATGATGTCTTTAAAAATAAACAAAATTAATACATTTGGAGACTGTGATGATATTTAGCTCCTTTCATAAGAAATAAGCGTCAAAGTACTCCACACTCAAAATAAACTTTATAATAGCCTTTCATGTAAGCAAGAAGTATTGCCCTCATTAATTAATTAAAAACAAAAAACAAAACCAAAACAAATAAACAAAAAATAAACAAAAAAACCCGATACAGAACTAGCACAAATTATATAGTATATTTGATCCATACTTTTTAAAGTATATTGGCCTATACTCAGTGAGAGTGAGGGTTAGGTAATACTATGTATGATCTTTTAAGGACTTTTAGACAAATCATAAGTTTCTTTCACACAAACACAAGACACTTCACCTCAGATTTCCTATTCTTACTCAAAAGCAAACATTGGACTTCAACTATGTAATCTATGTAACAGATTTTTCACACTGGGAAAGTGGTTCCCTGGAGGCAGCTCTGTAAAAGGACAGAAGTCAAACAGTGAGTTTAGGAGCTGTATGCTCAGTGTGTGTCTCAGCAGTAAATCCAGCCTTTTAATTATTTGCAGTCTGTGGCAGAATTTCATGGATATGCCTATTTTGAAAGTGTTCTCTCCTGAGCACAAGCTCCTCTACTTAAAGGGATGGAAATCCAGATTCTGAATAGTAAACCTTTGGACTTCATTAAGTGGCTTTTAAAAGTTCATAATGACAGGCTAAGTACTAAATTTTGTCTTCTTAAATGTACATTAGAATATGACAGTCTCTACTATGCTAGTTATCATTCTCATCTCTTATTCACTGCCAGAAAGTTGACAAGTGCCTTCAATCAATCAGTTATGTGAATTTTCATCATCTCATCATTTCACTTTGAAAACAAGTATCAGTAAATATCTGAAAAACTATCCCAGTATTTTATTTCATAGATGTCTTAAAAATGCTCCTAAATTATAACATTGGCACATGTATATATATATTTTTTTTTGGCAAGCCTATGCTCACTCATTCCTTCCTTGTTTTCCATCTCTGTCAACTGCCTCCTGTCCTAGATGCTTCAAGATAGAGACCACCTTTCTATTCAATATTTGAAGAGACTTCTGCAAAATCTACTTGGCAGTGATTAGAGCTCTTAAAAATGCAGTGATATCTGCTCTATCAGCAATAAATAAATGCAACATTGATTTCTTTCACCAAACTGAACAATATGTTCTTAAAAATCACAGGTCATCTGATTTTGATGATTCACTACAGGCAATCTAGCCAGCAAGATTCAAGTGAACATTTTCTGGCTCTTGCACTGCTGTTCGAAACATCACCTTCAGCATCCTTTTGTATATAAGTTCTTTAGCAGAGGTAGGTTTAATTTAGCTCTTATCCATATTTATAATGGTCCTCTAATCATCATTGAAAACAATACACCAAAGCTGACAAACCCTGATACAAGAGCAACTCCAGTAAAATCAGTGGGTTGTGCACCTGATTTAAGACTATTTCAAACATTGAGTACTTGCTGACTCCATTTATGCCACATGTTGTAAATGTTCATTGCCTCATTGCTTACAGCTTTAATAAAAAAAAGCTCAGTTATACCATATCCAAAAAGTAAAGTAAATTGTATCTTCAAAAACCATAAGACTGCTTTAAATCATGTATTATCTTTAATATAAAATAAAAAGTTTATAGCTTTTTTTTCCCTTACTTTAAGTTATCTTGGTATTTCTTCTATGCTTTTACGGCTAGAAACTCACTAATTACTTTTCATTTAAAGGTAAGAGTTTTGTGTAAATACATGCTTTGGGCATTTAAGAAAAACCTGAATGTCACAGAACTATATAATATCATTTTTTAAATGTTTTGTGAAGAAGTAAAAACAAATTCATTTTTTTTCTTCCATAAAATATATACTCCCATTTTCTGAATTAGACTACTTGATATGATAGTGGTTTTAACTTAATTTGAAGAAGAAAGGCATTCCAGAAGAAAAGCTTTATTCACACATAGAAAATTGACAGATGCCTTTTTTATGGGTTGATTGCATTTCAGTGTTTTTCAAGTGATGACTCAGGTTTTCATTTTATTTATCCACCCACAATTCCTTTCTAGATAACTTATTTTTATTTTTTAATGGAACATATTAATGAAGTAACATATTTTGCAAGACAAACCTCAATTTCTCCCCTCTCTCTTCCTCTCTCTTCCACAGTTAAAAAGCAAGCACATCCCCAGGACATCACTGTTTATTGAAATGAAAGTCTTTAGGGTATTTTGAAAGCAGGAGACTTGAAGCTTGAATGAGGTACTCCACTGGCAAGCTTTCAAACTTATTTGCAGATCAGGACCTCTTTTGTAGAAGTCTCCCCAGGAGGAAGGCAGTTAGACACCTGCCAGTAGCTTGCAGTGGCACCATCCCACTGTGATGTTAATGAGATGAATGAGAGCACTACGGAGAGCTGCAATAATTACAGGGTAAAGAGCTTGTCTTTTCCTGGCCCTCCTCTCTGGGCTGCCTGTTCTATAAAGCAGGGTCTTTTGTAATACTAATTACAAATGTTAATTAAACATTTCTTTGGAATTTTGCCCTCCATTAATAGGTCAGATAAACAGGGAATAGCAATGACAGGCACAAGTCATTATCGGCCACATGAGAAAAATACCATTTATTTGTTCCCTTCCTTTGGTCCCTCCAAAGACATAACTTCTATTTTCATTTTGTTTTATTAAAGAGACACTAAAACTACTGAACTATAGCATTTCTGCACAGAAGAAAAATAAAAATAATTTTTATGATAATGGAGTTAAACCTAGTTCTAATGCCCCTTGCGCTGCAACTCACTCTAGTCTGTGTTGGCTTGACGAATTTTAAGCATAATAACAACTCTATCTCTAAGGCTACATAAATGCCCTTCCAAACACAGATTTAAGGAAACGCTCGTGACAGCTGTTGATGACAGCACAAAATCTAGTTTGACGGCTTGCTCTGGCATGAGCAGCACAGGGCATTTCAAATCGTTGCACTAATCCCATTTCCAACCCAGTCCTTAGAATTACAGGAGTGACCCCTGCTCAGACCAGAACTGAGCACAAGCACTTGGCAGATATTGCCACAAAAAAAAAGCTCTACCCCTTGCCTGACAGTCTGCCACAGCCAGATGCTCCCATCCAGGCTCACATGGAGCAGTAATTTAATACATCAGCAATACTATCTATTTCAGTGAAATAACTTCTGCCGGGCCAGCTCATCTTACCTTTCTTATAGTTTACATTGCTAAGGCACAAGAGAGAACCAGACTAATTCTCGATTTCATCCTTTTAATATTTTTCTCAAATATGTATATGTGGTTTTAAAAACATTTGATGAAACCAAATAGAAACAATTCCTTTTGAAGAAATTAAGTCAGAAGATGCACTTCAAGAGCACAACTAATGCATTCAAAAAAAGATATAAAGGAACCTCACTGCAAACATCAGAAGAATGAGAAGGGTTTCACTTCATTTCTACTGGGCCATGTCACTTGTGAATGCAGTCATAGACTTTCTCTAATTTAATCCTGTTTCTATTACCCTAAAATAAGAGTTTTACATTTTTTCACTTTGTCAGATAACCCAAAGCCGGGATCTTCTGTTTTAACAGGGAATGGGGACTGGTACAAAACTGAAAAATCCATTATTTTCCCATACAGCTCCATTGCTTTGACAGCAGCCCACCATACAAGAAATATTGGTGAGACAAAGCCTATGGTATATGTCAATATCAGAAACTTCTGAAGGCTTATGACTTAAAGGTTTTTTTCTGCGTACTATTAGTAACCATGGCATCACTGGCCCTGGTCATCAGACTGTGTTCTTACTCACACACTCCTTCACGCCATGGACTTTGAAAATAGTCTGGTCTACAAACCACCTAAGCACGTCAAGACCTGCACCATTACAGTGTGGGATGGGCAGGTACACAAAAACTGATCCAGGCTCATTAACAGATTCATAGAATTTATCGAAGTTTTGGTTCTTTCATCAGAGATGTTTGAATAAGTTATTACCACACCAGCGCTGACAGCTTTTATTTCACAAAGCAGAAAATGTGACTGTGCAGAGCACTGAGTACTCCCACAATTTCCAAAACGCCCCAAGATGTATTATGAGCCTAACTCTCTCCTCAGCAGCCCTCTATCACCCATTTGCAATGCAAAAAGGTAAGAGGCCTAAGGAAGCCCACGTCTCCCTAAGCCTATATGACTCCAAACAGCTGTTTTGCACTGTTACAGCCTCTGTGAAAATTCAGTCTCATGTATTTGGTTGAGTCAAATAACTGTTTTCTCCTACACCTGCTAATCCAGGTGTATATTGCCAGCTCCAATGGTAGAAAGTCAAGGAAATTACGCAGCCTAACACTGAAAACGTGGCTGTCATCATCGAGACTGTTCAGAGCTCTTCTACTCTGCTGAAGATCACAGTAACTAGCAAAGCATCTTTTCTATGTCTGGTGATCCATTTATCCTTGCTTATCATACCCACGATTTCAGCTATGTTTGCAGTTGTTCTAAAATGATTGTCAGGATCCTAAAACTAGCTTGCAGCTGAGGAGCAACATGGAATCTAAACAGAAAAGCCACAAATAAGAGCAAACACAACACTGATGCAAATAAGACTCTTTTGATTATCCACACTGATTTCTTAGCATAGGCCATTGATTTTTAGTACAGAAATCTGTACATCAGTCCATAGCTTCTGAATTAGAGTACACAGTTTACAAAAGACATTATTTTTTGATCTACAAACTTCTTTGATATATTATTCAAAGTATCATTTCATAAGTTGCTATAATGATAAGATATATTAGTGATTAAAATTTACCTTTGTAAAATCTGAATTTATCTGATTTCAGCTTCTGGACACTTGAACTTGTTACACCTTTTTCTGCTAATATTAAAGAACCATAGTTTTCTTCACATAGATAATTTCAGATCATGACATAGTCACCTGTCAACCTTATCTTTGATAAAGTAAGCAGATTCATTTTCTTAAAATCCCACACTGGAAGAGCATGGTTTTCTTCAGCAGATAGAAGATATTAATTCATAGAATTTCTCTAAAACACTGTAATAGAGCTAGGTAATTTCATAGAAAAAGTGTCACACTTCCACCTTTTTTTTTTAAACAACACTATAAAAATTAATACTGACATAGCAGGAAGCTGGACCTCCAGAGTATTCACACCATCTGAATTAACCTATAATCCTATAAATCCTAAATTCTTCAAGGCAGCAAACAAAGTAGAAAATGGGTTTAAAAACAGGATAGTTAATATGTTTCAGTAGAAGGCACTCCAATAACTTCAGTGT
Source organism: Cephalopterus ornatus (assembly GCA_013396775.1). NCBI lineage: Eukaryota > Metazoa > Chordata > Aves > Passeriformes > Cotingidae > Cephalopterus > Cephalopterus ornatus. Next base: position 348,980 of record VZRE01013517.1, on the reverse strand, counting down.
GTGCACAGCATGTTATACCAGCTGAGGCTCTAGAGCAATAGAAAAGACATAAATCATAATGGTCCAAGCATACGTCTAACTTAATAGAGAGATACTACATTTATATATTTATATATATATAAAGGAAAATAAAATATTTTTTACTATTATAGTAACTAGTCTTCTGAAGTCTATTTTATAAAGACTTTAAGAGACATACAAATTGCTCTACACAGTATGGCAGTTCCCATCTTTCTGTAGAAAACATTTCAGTCTCTATCAAAAGCTGAATGTTTCAGAAGTAGTTTACAGACCAGTTATTTAGCTTCATTTCCATTACATTTTGCAAGATGCCATAATAACTTTGTGCTGAATGTGTGGCAATTTCTTCCATTTCATTTTGTAAGACACCACAATAACTGTTTCCTTAAAGTACGGCAATTTCCTGGGAAATCACTTTTCACTAGACAAGACTTTGATCATGCCAGGGAATGTACCAGCACATTGCAGCAAAGCCATGTCAAGCATTTACCAACTATGACTTCAGATCAGATGTATTAACCTAACTCATCTGTCTTGCAAGTCTGTCCCAGAAGGCCACGTCATATTCATGCCAATCTTAACTGCTGTCATTGTCATTCTAAGGAGTCTTAATTTTTAAGATAAGTTATTACACTGGATTACTGCCTTGAATGCAGGTCTTTGGATCAAAAAGATCCAAAGACCTGCAGTCCAGGTAAGTCTACACCATTGATTATGTGCGCCCCAGGATGTACTTTTGAAGTCAGGCTTTCAATCCTTCTCTATTTACCTCATTTTGGTTTGCATTGCAGGACAGTTTCAGAGTTGATGATCTGTAACCCTTTTGGATGAAATCAAGCCAGAAGATACATTTCAGAGCTGGTATGGAACTTCCCCACAAACACTTAGAGGGTGGCCACAGGATTTTACTCTGCAGATTCACTTGTTAATATAGACATAGCTTTTCACTAATTTCATCCTATTTTGATCACTTTCATCTGTCAAAATAATCTTGAAGAGAAACAATTTGGAACCAGCTGTTTCTAGCTGTTTTATATGGTTCTCTCCTTCCAGCATGGTTATAAGGTAGTTTGAATGTATTCAGCCCAATGTGTACAAGTGCCTTTGGGTACAGAAAGCTGAGGAAGCAGGAATTGCTGTTTAAAGAAAGAAACACTTCATGCATGTGCTCAATTTTTCATAGAATTTTTCAGTGTGATACTTACTATGAATGCATGGTTTATTCTGTCAGTGGTCTGTGCTTAACGCTCCCTATATACCTATTGGCATGATAAACTGTAATGACTTCATAATAAAGTTAAAAGCCCAATATAAATGCAGAAAAGCAAGGAATTTCAGAGGTAAGATTTGAATTTCATCCCTCACCCTTATTTGTACTGGAACATTATGAAACAGCGATATCCTAGTTTCTTTAGGCACAAACATAGAAAATGTAAGGACGGGAATATAAACAGTGAAGATTGTGTATGTTGCTTTTTTCTTTATCTCAACGATAACTGCACCATTTCATAATGAGCCAGGGCTAAAATAATTTGATACATTTTTGAAAAAAAAATTCTAGCTGATGGTTCACTGTACTGAAGAACATGTTAATAAGAGAAGGATGACAGACAACATCTCACCACATCATACTAAGTTGTGGTGCCTGTGACAGAAATGCCCTGAAAGAGCTCTAGGGTTTTGGTTCTCTTATTTATTTCGGGTGTTTGTTTGCTTGTTTGTTTCTGATTTGGTTTGGGTTTTTTTTTATCTGGAGAAACAGTAACATACTTTAAGGAAAATCTCACTTAAGGTTTTTCCATTTTGCCTTCCCCTTTCACCTATAGACCTAATGCTCTGGCAATAGGTTACGCAAAACATAGGATTATTGGCATAAAAAGAAGATTTGGATACCAGTATCTACCAGTGAGTACTCCTGAAAGCATGACTTTACAAATTGAACTTAGGTGTCTTGCTTTCTATTTGCATGACCTAGCTGGTTTTCTGCAGTTTTCAAAAGCAAGGAGCAAAATGCCAGCTAAAATTCAACAGCTCTGCAGATACTCAGCATTTTCCAAAATCAGATCCAAATCAATTTACTTATACTGAGTTAGGATCTTGGTGTCCGATCTTTTACATAACTTTCCAGCTCACCTCTGCAGTCTGATTCCCCACCATTCCTTGCTGAAAGTGAAAGACAGTGTTTTTTCTACCTTTTACTAGATCTGATGCTGTTGGACAAGATTCTTCTGGCCTATTATGAAAAGCTTCCAAACTGCTAGAAGGGAATTTGGCTGAAAGATTCCCATTAAGTGCTCATGCAGCGATTGGAAATTTTGCCTATGAATGATTGGAGAGTGGTTATATGAATAAAAGAAAATCTACATACCAGGATGTGGGGGATTCCAATTCCCTGGAAGATAATATTTACAAATTATTATGTATTATATTCCAGTTATTCATATACCTTTGGTGCAAAACTGTTTGGGTTTTTGGCTGATATGATAGATAATATTCTATTCTTACTGGAATAACATAGAATTCTACAATCAGTTATTTGGAAACATCATTTCTAGAAGAGGCTATAAATCTTTCAACGAGTATTTTCATAGGAAGAAGATTCACTGAGGATATAAAGTCACAGAATTTTATTTGGGGTAGGAATTTTCAAGTTAAAAGTCTGAAAACTTCCAAAATTTAAGCCAAATTTTAGTTCTAAATTTTCAGATGAAAAAAACTGTATTCTTTTAGGGCAAATGCATTTTCCACACTGCAAAATAAATGAGGGGAAAAGAGATTGATATTATTGTTCATTCTGTGTAGGACATCACAGTTTTGAAGAAGCACCAAGCTGAATGATTTTTTTCAGCAATTCATATATTGTAAGAATCATTCAGAACTGTGACGGTGTGCTCCATCCTGCCCTCGCGACCTGACCTGTATTTCCCATAACTCTGTTCAACTCATTACCACTAGTGGTGATGGCAATGGTTGTATCTGGTTGTGATGACTGCATCTGACTCATAGTGGATTCAGGGGAGAGAAATAACACAATAGCCAAGGGCTAATCTAAGCAAAAGCCACTGCCCCCACCTTGTCTTCTATGCAGTAAAAAAGCAAATGTACCTTGTCACTGAATCTTGTTAACAACACATAGCCTTACTTCCCCAAGCCATAATGCTGATCAAACTTACTCAAGTCAAATTTAGAAGAAGCTAATTTCTGTAGTTAGTATGCAAATATAAGTCAATTTCTAACTCCATATGTAGCAGACAGTACAGGACCTGTTTAGCTCTCCTGCTAAACAGAAGCGTCCCCCCTTGAGTACAGATGCCTCTCAAGGTTACTCCTTGAAGCTGAGAGATTCCTTGCTGCAACAGATTCTCAGTGACTAATATCGTGCTAAACTTGGAAATCTTAGCTAACTAATAAAAACGACTGATTATGCACATGTAATCCTTTAGACATAAACCATTGACCAAGTTGGGACTAAGTCTGGATCCAGACACATACAAATTCCCCTGTGAGAAGGAATTTAGAACCCAAGACGGTCCTTTCTGAACTTCATGACTCAGTCAGAGGGTCTCCCTGATAATTTTGCCTGACCTTGTCTCTATGAAGCAAATAAGCAAATGGACCTTGTCCATAACTAAATCTTGTTAACATCTGTCGTGTTTACTATCAAACCTTGTTAAATCTCTATTTATATCTATAAACATATTGCTACTTCTTTTTTCACAAATAAACTGTGTCACGTCATCCATAAAAAGAATTACGTAGATAACTCTTCACATTAATTCAGCCCATGAAATTCTGACCTGAGGTAGTATAATGAAGAATTGTTTCAATTCACTTAGAGATTCAAAGGAAAAATCATGCAGAATAGGGGTACGATAGGAAGAGACCTATATCTTCAGGAGAGCTCTTCAAGGCTCTTTCCACAGCTAAATGAATTCTTTAGTTGGTGCATTGAGGAAATTTGCCTTAAATTTATCTTTTTTATATTCGGGGAAGAAGCTAAAAGCCTTTGTTCTCAGAGAAATGCAAGAGCTGCAATTACACCAAGCCTCTTATGGAGTATCCTGGTGGGAAGAGGACCCTTGTGCAATGTCCTTTTCCGCACATCCAAGCAGAAGTCAGGCATAATACATTTCAGAATGAGAATGTTGAATTCCCCTGCTACTTCAGCGGAACAAATCAGGATGCATACTTCAATCCTGCATATCAGGATGAAAGAGATCAGTGCTGGAGACAACAGAGAAATTAAGCAAACTCTCTGCACTGAGAAAAATGTGATGGGGAAACTCCATTGTCTGCTGAAGAAAATTCACTGTTCTTTCTTTCAGAAGCTAAATCTTATGAGTATCAAATATTCTTGATAAACAGAATTTTATGGCTAGGAGATTTACTTCTTTCTGCTGTGTGCTGGACTCCTGTCCATTTGAAGACAAAGCAGGTGCTGAGAAATAACTTCAGAGACCTTTACAGCTACAGTGAATGACAAAGCGATATAGAGGGATTGGGACTCAATCATTTGCATTTAATAGCTGAACCAAAAAGTACAGCTTGTGTACCCACAGGTCTTCAGTCTGGATGTACAGGAAGAGGAGACTGCTAAACAAGACCATGTAGTGAAGACCTGAGTAGAAATTAAGAAACTCTGGTTCCAGAGTGGAAATGCTTTTGACATTATTGCAAGGCAGGAGAGAGTGGCTTTGTAGTAGGCTGGAATGGTGTCATTTCAGCGGCCTAATGGTGGCCTTCGTGTGGAGCCCTGACACTGGGTCTGTGTGAAGGTCTTTCCATGAGATAAAATGAAATGCAATGGCTAAAAAGAAAAGAGATGCCAAGTCACAGCCTTTCACCTTACTGCTGACTGTGTAGCAAGTTGAGTCATGGTACAACGGATATGGTGTGTCCCCAAAATTTCATCTCTCATCCTAACTTGGAGTCTCAGATGTAAAGCAGTGCTGAACCTTCAATTATTATTACACCAGCACAAAAGCCATTGCTTCAAGAGGCTCTAATTCTCACTCCCTAGAGGTCCTTGGGCCCCACACAGAGACCAAAATTAAAGATGACTAAGCTCTGCCTTCACTCTTCAGGAAGCAAATCTTAGAATGACCACCAAGGTAAACTGACACATCAGAGGGAAATCTAGCCTGACAGGGCCAGCACTAAAGACATCTCAGGGATAAAAAGAGGTCTGTCTCTACTCTACAGAGCAATTTATCCACTGCTACACAACAGCACTGAATTCTCTCTTACTGGAGAAGCCTAGGCAATCACAAGCTAAGAAGTCCTTTCACGCAAGCCCAAGAAGGCAGGATCAGGGCAAGAGACTTCTGTGATAGTGTTCTTCTAGCAAATGTTTTCATATATAATGCTGAAATCACACCCTAATGAGTATTTCAGTTCTCACTATAGGTGGAAAAAATACCCAAAATATGTTTTTGCTGTTTCCTATTATGTCTGCTGGCTGCTCTGTAATACCTATCAGAAGCAGCTCTAGTTCTTAGTGATGTGGGAAGTTTGGGTCACCATCCTGTGTGTCCTTTGTCAGACAGAAAAAATTCAGAATCTGTTGCCTTCCCTCTTCTTTTTTTTTTTTTCTTTTTTTTTTCTTTTCCTTTCTCTGAACAGTTTGAACAGCAGACTAAAGAATAATCCTGTTCACAGCTAATGTGCAGTAACAGGATTGAGCAAAAAACTGACTTAAGAAGCTTTCATCTGGGTCAGGACATACTGATACCATATTTCAAGATATATGCTCCTCACACTTGTGTAGAGATAAATGTTTCAACGGTAGGCTTTAAAAAAAAAAAAAAGAAAGAAACACAAAATGCCACCACCACACTCCAATGGCACAGTTACTGAACTATTAGACTGTATGAAACAATTTCCACCCACATTTGCTTTCATCACAGATTATGCAGTACTGCAAACTACTCAAAATAAAATGCTTCCTTCCTATACAAAACCAGCTATACAATAAGGTTTATTTTCACTGCTTATGAGTGCCCAAGGAACAAGACAAAGTCACTGTAACAAATTGTGCTTGTCATAATGTCAGAAAAAAAGGAACCACACTTTTAGGTCATAGCCATCTCTGACAGCCACTGATTCTGTCATCTCTTTGGGACAAGACAACTTTTGTGTACCTTAAAGTCTCTTCTATACTGGATCTCTAATGCCATTTCATTAGTGGGTATCAGCACCATGGCTTTTATCTCTCACCAGTTTCTTCTCTTCCAATAGTGACAACATGGGTCTTTCAGACAATGATATCAAGACAATCCAACAAGATCTAATCCCACAGTCTCCAATTTCCTGTAGAATGCTGGATATGAGTGATTCTTTATTACTTCTTATTACAGTTCTAAGTATCAATAATGATAAAAAAATAGTAAGAAAATAGTAGCTGTTAAGCTGGCTGTTATAAAGCAGATAACTTTACCAGCCCAGCTTATAAACAGCCTGAGCCAGCTTTTCAGAAGCCTTAATATCAATCTTGCATAGCTTGCACAATAATACACCTGTATTATACATTTACTTTTACTCTAATCCCAAAGTTTTAAGAGTAAATTCAGCTCTTGCTTGTGTATGTGTGTATGCACAACTCATCTGGTTTGAGTGATGTTGAAACTTCTCATATAAGATTTAAATTTATCTAATCCAACCTTCTGTTGAAATCAGGGCTTTGTATTAGGTTATGCAGGTACCTGTCCATTAGAGTATCTAACATTTCCAGTGAACATAATCCTACCATTTCTCTGTGCAACATATGGGTTCTCATAGTTCTCTATCTCCCCATAGTCAGATGGAGGTGCCCTGACACTGTTCATGCCTGTTGTCTTTATCCTGTCACCACAGAGTTATAAGAGAGTTCTTTCATTTTATCTATAACTACCTTTTAGAGATTGGAAAACTGAGTTGTGCCAAACAAAGCACCACTCTATTATTCACTTCTCTAGAATGAATAAACCAAATTTCTTCATGTTTCCTTCATATATCAAGTTCTCTAATGCTCCAATTACCTTGGTGTTATCTCCACCAAATTCTCTTTAGTTTTTCAATCTCTCCTGAACTGAAGGATCAAAAGTGGACACAGTATTCCAGCTGTGGCATATTCAGCACAAAGTAGCATGAAAATATCACATCTCTTAATTTCCTAAGTGTACTGCAATGCAATAGTCTGTTTGCTTTCACTGATGGAAAGCTACACTGCTGGGTCATGTCCAGCTTGCTGCCTACTGAGACTCATAGGTCCTTCTCAGGTGCACTACATTCCAACCAGTCAGACATTCACCTGCATTACTATTTGGGATTATTCCAGAGCAGGTGCAGAACTTCACATTTGTCTCTTTTAAAACCTTGTTGGGCCAGCCTTTCAGCCTGCTGATATCTCTCAGTATGGTGGCTTTTCCTTCTCACATTCTACTTCTCTTCCCAGTCTTGCATCATCAGCAAGCTTGGCACAAATGCATTTGAACCTTTCATCCAGATTGTTTATAAAGATATTGCATAGTATCAAACCTAGAGTCAGCCCCTGAGGAACTCCACACAAAGCCAGTGGCATATTTGACTTTGAGCCATTAGCCAACAACAACTTTGAGCTCAGCAGCCTAGCCAGTTCTCCACAGAGCTTGTGGCACTTATCGGAAATATGTCTTTCCAAGCTGTTACCAAAGGTGTTGTGGAACATCATGACAAATGACTTCCTAAAATTATAGTAGATGCTGTTCAAAATACTATCATCTTTTGTTGACTAAGTTGTTTCCTAATACAAGACAATAGGGCACAGCTTAAACTTTGTAAATCTGTCCTGTTTTTTAACAGTCACTTATTCTTTCACATATTACAGACTTGTATGTGTCCAGTTTTTGCAGAAGGTTTGTAACTTGACCCTACTATACTGTTAGTGGCTTGCCATTTGCTTTGCCACTGCTTCCTTTCACAGGGACTTGGGGCTAACTTTAGCTGTTTAGACCAATGCAAGGAAGGTATCAGACATGTCCCCCTTTTCTGTGCCATTTTTGACTTAACTTGCCAAAGCCATTCAGCAGCAGGCTTGCAACTTCTTTGTACTTCTGGATGCTACTACCATGCCTATAGGAGCCTTACTTATTTTCACAACATATTTTGAAAGGTACCTCAAAGTCTTCCAACACTTCCAAAATCCTTTGATATCCAAAGCAGACAGTTCCGGGATCCTTCCTAACAGGTCTGTGAGTCAAGCTGAAATTTGTTCTTGTGAAGTTCTGGGTCTTTATTCTCTTACTTATCTTCCTCTGGCTCTTAGGATGTTAAACTCTATGACTGTGTAGTCCCTGAAGCCCAGGCTGCTGTTGAAGGCCATAATAGTGGGTATTGTATCTACCTACAGGCCATACAGAATAATGAAACGATACAGACCTGTGAAATAACAGCACCTACAGGCCGTAAAACCAGATGTAAATTCCTTGTCCAGCTACCTTTGAAAGGCAAGTTTAATAGCATCATTAGGTACTGGAAAATACAGGCCTCATCCTTCTCTATATGAGAAGCCTCCAGTTAAACTTCAGTCTGCAGGATAACTTGCAGTTAGTCACATGATCCACACGACTGTGCCAAACCTACCTTTCCCATGCTCCATATTTTGAGCTACAAATTATTTCTGTGCAAAAATCAGAAAAAAGGCAAATGACACAACTCTACACCCATGCATGCTGTATGGGTAACAAACAGGAGGAGCTGGAAGCCATGATGCAGCACGAAAGTTATGACATAGTCCCTGACACAGATACATGGTGGGATGACTCGCATGACTGGAGTGCTGCAATGGATGGCTATAAGCTCTTCAGAAAGACAGGCAAGGAAGAAGAGGTGGTGGGGAGGCTCTGTACCTTAGGGAGTGTTTGAACTGTACAAAGATCAAGGATAGTGATGATAAGGGTGAGTACCTATGGGTAAAGATTAGGGGGAAGGCCACAAGGCAACACCCTGGTGGGAGTCTGTTACAGACCACCTAAGCAGGATGTGGGTGGATACAGAAGTGATATTGTGATTTTTCAGAAAGTCTTGAGAAAAATCTTGATTTTTCTACAGCCAAAAGTAAAACTTCTATGAACCTTTCTGAAAACAAGATTTTACCCTCTCCCCCACTATCCTGACAATATCACAATTTTTAAAAAGTTGTTTTAGTCTAAAGGCTACATACAACCTGTCACAGGTATGAAATTTATTATAGCTGAAGAATCCTTTTGAATTCCTTTACATCGTTTATAAAAACAGATAATAGGTATGATAAACAAAGGTAACACACAAGTTCCCCAGTGCAAGTTTATATTTCATCTAGGAATGCCTGAATACCAGTCTTTAGACTGCAAAGTTTTTTGTCTAGGAAATGCTTTCTTACCACTGTATATCAGAAAACTGGGATTATACCTATGAACAACTATTACTCAAGGAAACTATGATGACAGCAAATTAGTTAAAGCAAACAATATACATACAAACGAACAACTTTAGCCAATGTTCTTCCAAATAATCTTCGTTGACTTTAACAAAAACTCCTGTAAAACTGGGTAAGCAGCAGGATACTTTCATATACTAAGAACTTTTTCTTTTTTTTCTTTCTGTCACAAATGTTTCCAAAGGCTGGAGTTTAAAGCAATCTCAACATTGTTCAATAAGACTTAGAAATTAAACAGTTACTGTGCTTTGCAGAGTCCTTTGATTGAATTCTGCAGGTGGAAATTGAGGACAGGTGCCAAGTAGAGTCTGTGATTTCTAAATGTCAAAAATCAAAACAGTGTTATCTCAGACATTTTTTCCAGACAAAATGTGCTTTTCTCTTCCAGTTGCTGGAAATAGGATTTCTATTCCTAATCCTTTCTCTTTCTACATTTTTGCCTTGTAATACTACACAGTTTTCAGATGTTTCAGGAACATTTCAGAATTAAGAGTTCTGCAATAGTACCTTCCCTTACATTAGCTTCTGACCTAACAGAATAGTTAAAGCCTATAAAGGAAAACTAACATAACTTATTAGGTAACTAAGCAAGATAACTTATTTAGCTGCAGTCACTGCTGTGTTATTACAGACAACACTACCAGTTCCCAAAAGAATACTTGTAATTTGTCTTGGTATCTTTCCATCTTTCCTAAAGCCTCAGATTTCACAGTCAAGTGAAAACTTTCATTAGAAAGGAAGTGTTAAGAACAGAACATGTGTGAATTTTTTAAAAATACTTGAAGTAGTGTCAGGATTTTATGATGCTTGGCTTGTGCTTTCTGAAGCTTGAAGTTGGCAATACACACATTCATATTGCCATAACTTGTAGCAATATTGCTGTCCTCTTCCTGTTCTCAGCAAAACAGTCAGAGACAGAAAAATACCTTTCCTGATGCCAACTTTATTATCAAAATTGTTTTCTAGAAACAACCACATGATGCAAACCTAATGCCTTATCTTCAGGCTTGATGATTCTTAGGCTGTCTTCTTTTGGGGCCTGCCCTTCTCAGATTCCAGCTGCACTTACCTACATCCAGCTCCAACCTTCCATTTGTTGGTAATGATGTAGCTACACCTTTAGACAACAGCATGACCGCTTCAATGCAACAAGATACTAGAGACAAACACAGTCTAGCTTTTAAAACTATGTTTCCATAGTGCACACATTTTTTACTGCAACTGTTTTCTCAAAACCAAAATAAAATACATTTTCTATCTACAATTTCTTCATATTTCATGTAATTTCTTGGAATAGAACACAGATACAACATCTTGTGCAAATTAGTCCAAAACTTGCTAAATAGCAGCGTGAAAAAGGTATCTTTTTCTAGAATCCAAGCAGGAGGAGCCCTGAAAAAAAGGCACCTTAGTGAATGCTTTGTTAAGATGATGTCATCAATATTTGCAAGTTTGATATCTTCTGGACATACATAGGCATGCAAGAAGAGTCTTTGGAATTTGCAGTAAAGGCCTTTAATATCATTAAAGTAATTAAATTACACCACTAAAGCAATACGATTAACTTTGCAATGCTTTTTACTAAATTTACACAATGATCCTGAAGTAATTGAGACCCACTTCATTCCTTTGCTATACTGTTTGCTGATGACAACAACATAGACAGCAAATCAGTATTTTTTCAACCTAAATGTTTAGACAGCAGGTGATAAAATTCAGCTTTTCAAATGCTGTAAAAATTCAAATTCATCTTCATGAAATTCAGATCTACACATTCCAGGACAGGGAAAAAATGTCATTAATTGAAACTCACAACAATTCAACTTCATCTGACAAAAACACTTTGTCTCATTTTCCATTTCCACGCAGCATCATTCATCAGACAGTCATGCTGTAGGACCCTGTCTCTTGAGATAGCATGGTACTCAAAACTGAAATAAATTCTCACACTGGCATAGAAGTGTATTTCGTACATACTAGCAAGATAATGCTTTGCACTGATTCCTTACTGAGCACACCATAGCTCTAAAGCATTATTCATAAAACCATGCATAATGGGAAAAGCAATCTACTTGATGATGTGATAGGTAAGTAAATGCAGAGATAGAGTGGGAGAAAGTATGTCTTTGCTTGGTGATGCCAAAAAAAAAAAGAAAAAAAGGAAAGATTTCAGCTTATTTGTCCTTGAAAGGCAAGTGATTTTAACTATGCATATTCCTCTAGAGTGTATATTCTACTAGAGAGAAGCATAGTTTGACTAGCTTATGTTTTCAGGGCTACTCTAACATTCGTTTTGCCTAGATTACTGTGAATGCTCCCAAATGCTGGACAGGCACAACTAAAAGAGTGAGATGTTAGCAAGAGAAAAAGGGAAATGGGCAAAAGATGATGCCTGCATTCCTTGGGTAAAATTTGATGTTTTACTTTCACCTTCCAGTTCCATGTTCACACACCATGGTGGACGTTACTAAGAAGTTTCAAGGGAGAATACCTGGGACAGCCCCAAGATGAGAAGAGGCTGAGGGAATTGATTTTCCATGCTTAATTCCTATCAAGTCTAATGAACAGAAATGATCTACTAGCCTTTTAGAAATGAGAAATGGGGAAATAAAAAAAACATTGCCAATGTCTGCTGAGTAGGATTCATTTTCAACTAGTATGAATATCTGTCATTTAAACATCCAAGAAGCTGCCAAGCTGACAATGCTTTTCAATTATAAGAAAAGCCATGTCTGAAGTTTCTCTTTTCCTGAAGGGTGACATCTGCTCTGTAACTTAAAGCATCTGCACCGTCTCTTTTGCAATGTAAGATATCCGTTGTGTCAGTTAGAACAAGGCAGGCAGATGCTCCTTACACCTCCTGTTAACTTGTGCAACAGTCATGTTGCCAGAGTTAATTAAGACTCACTCTTTGCACACTTGACTTGTGCAGGCACACACCATCTTCTCTTCTTTGTTTCTTGGTGGCTTCCTTTCAAATATTATGGGTCATTATTATTAAATACAGTTTACCACTGTTCCTATTTGAAATATGCAGTTTATAACAGACACTATAACCACTGCAACAGATAAAATATCTCTCTCGCTTTCGGGATAGGCCATCCCTTCTCTTGCAAAATGAGAAGATGGCTTTGATTGTCCCTCCATGGAGATGTGCACTAAGATATCTAGTAGAGGACCTTGTCTGAGTTCTGAGCCAGAGCTACTGAATGCAATTTCTACCATCATATTGCCCAAACTTCAAAAATTTCATGGACAAAATCTGTCCTTTCTGCTTAGCCTAGATTCCCAAGAGAGTCCCCAACCCCCTTTCTATTACAGCTGGGCTCCACAGTCCTAGTAATATTTTGCCCCTTGTAAGCAGGGCTTCAAAGAAAATACAATATTGGGCTACTTCATGCCTTCACAATTTCCTTCTCTCAGAGAGAATGGTGTTCATGTTCCTCCATCTATCTGGTTGTCTCCTCCTCTACATACCCAGAGTCCTATGATCAGCAGTAAGTGAAGGACAGAGACACAGAAATAACTAAGTTGCTCTTCCACATAATGGAGGAGCACATATGTTTTTCTGCATAAATTGTGAAATAGTCCTCACGTTTGCTCACTGCTTGCATGCTGCCCTCATTAGCACATGGTTGGCATGTAACTCTCAGTACTTGCCACACTGGTACACAAGAAGTGGGAAAAAAGGCCAGTGGGGTGTTTTACTCATTTGGCAACAGAAATCACAAAGGAGTAAGCTCATATGGAAACCAAATTGTAGCCACTTTACCTGCTTAATTTGTAATTTTAGTTTATTTCTCATTAGTAATTGTATAGAACCCTAATGAACAGGAAAATACAGAAAGAGCTATTTTTCACTTTTCCAGGAAAGAGTCAGGTCTCTGAATTATTCTCCTCATTAAGTAAAAACCCTTCCATTTGGTTGGCATGACAGTGACATAGGATCTCTCAACAGCTATTTCAAAGGCTGCTGCAAACTACAGGGCTTCCTGTATGAGAAACAAGAGTCTATACCTCCACATTATTGGGAGTTATGTGGATATATCTCCACTCAATGAGATGAGAGTATGCCTCATTCAGCATCAAGTTAATAGCCAGCATTTTCCAAATTCACCATAGCAACAATTATACAATGGCAAAGGGGTGAGAACAACTTGCTAAAGCAGATTGTTGGGATGGTAGATGAAGAAAATTAAACCTCTCATTTTATGTTTGTTGCATGCAAAGCTTTGGTAGTGGTCAGTGCAAAATCAGCAAGGTAAAGGACAAGATGTGGTATGCGATAGTGTCCTCTACCTACCTATGAGAAATATACAGCACGTTCTTGCAACTCTCATGAGCCCTACAGCTGCTCTCCAGGTGAAACATTGAGCATTTCAACATCCCAACAGGAAATAATACTGCAGTCTGTTATGAGATCACTGAATTGTGGAGTCACACATATTCTTCAGATGTAAAATAGGGAATCAAGAAAAAGAAAATATTTAATTACCTCCAAAATTCCAAAATCATTCAGAGACCTATGTAACATATCTCATAGTAAACCGTTGCTAGAAGGTAGAATCTGTGAAGATAATATACAAAAAAATTATATTGCCTTAGAAATGAAAACAAAGCTATGGAAAAGTTGATTTCATAATAATACGCGGCGTGGCAGTACACAGTGTGAGCTGGCCAACATCTAGCCTTCTATGCTGTATCTCAGAAGATGGCATGCTTCGTTACATTCAGCTGTATGCTCCATTTTGCACAGTGTACATCTGTCTCTGAGGTTTTGTGCTCTCACATGGACATAATTATGGAACGCTGTTTACATCACTTGGACAAAATGAATATAGAATCTGGAAGAAATTCTAGGATGCAGGCCCATACACTTAAATGGTACCAGGCTGTCACATTAACTACTTAGAATATTCTGTTTTACTCCCAACCAGCCTTCTCCACCCAAACAAAAATTATAAAATCGTATCCTTTCAGAACAACTAAGACCAGTGAAAAAAGATAACATTAAGTAAAAATAAGAGTGATAAAACTGTAACAGAAACTAATACACAATGTCAAGCCACTGAACAGATCAAGTAATTTCCTTTACAGCAGTATGAGATCCCTCATCATGTTCGACAAACTGGGAAAACAGGCGACAATATGATGACCAAAACAAATCTCTAAAAATTTAAGGCAGGGGGTGGGAGAGGATGGGCAGAAGAAATGTAGAGTTGCAGAGCGAACTAAGTATAACTCTAAGCAGGTCTAAGCAGGTAAGTGAAATACCTTAGTAACATGTGAAACACTTAGAAGGGGAAAAACTTGAGATTTTTGCTTCTTGGCAAATTGTTTTATATCTAGTACTTATACCATTCCACATTCAATTTACACTGAATTCCACTGACCTAGCATACAATCAAGACAGCACAATAGCTACTTTATGGTCTGTGATAACACAGTTAATATTAGCTGCTTACACTTGTTCACTTCTAACTATTCAATAGAACATCATGTCTTGAATTGTATGTGGCTTTAAATACTTTTTAAAATTTGTGAGTGTGCACACTAAGCTAGCACCCAACATGCACTTATTCTATTGACAGAAATAAAAGATGTCCTTGGGTATTCTTAACAAAAGAACTATGAAGGATTCATTATAAAAATAATTCCTAGTTACCCTCGCCGTCACAGAAACTAGATGAAAAATGCAGAACTCAAACTGAAGTAGGATTGTTTTTTGTTTTTTTTAAAGGTATCTATACCTTTTACACCTCATGAATAATTGCAAATGTAACTACAATTTTCACCTTTTGTGCTTTCAACTGACGTATAAGCAATACGTGATGATGGGTTAAATTCAGTGTTTGGGCTTTTTTTTTTACTTCATCTCTAAATTCATGTGGTTCCTCTTTGTATGACTCAGAGACAGCACAATGGTGGAGAGAAGATTAGAAATTATGCACTTCATAAATATCTATGACACATTTTGTATGGTTTTGTTTAAACTATCTTAATCTCATAGAAGCAGGTGGTACATGTGTCCTATTGTCAATATGACTATATTAACAGCAGGTAAATTTGACTTTTTTAGAGAGAAGTAAAAATCTCAACAATAATAATGCATACAAATCTTATCCTTCTTGCAACACTTGTGAAATTTCATCATACTCTTCTCAAGAAATACCCCAAGACTTTCAGGAAATGAGGAAAAAAACCCCACACACACTCAGAGGAGCAGAGCTGATTTAATAGCTTCCTTTTTCCAGCCTGAGTCTTTCTAAGCACTCCTTTGAACTGATGCCCTTTCAGATTCAAATAGTATGACTAATAATTGCCATATATGTCTCAGAATTTGCTATGCCCATTAAGCTATAGTTAGTTTTTTCTCCACCTCTTACTACATCAAACACAACAGTCACCTTTTTTAATGATCTCTCACTTTACAGGCATACCTATTTGCCCTATCTTTCATCCCTTATGTAGCCTTTAACTGACTTACAGTAAGCAACCCAGTAGTGTGGTGGTTAGTGCACAGAATGGACATGTTTGCTGCTCCTCTGTTCATTTAAGCCAATCGAGTCTTGTATTAGAGAGATAATTAAGAATCTCAATCTTTTTGTTTATTCAAGCCCTTGAAAATCTCATCTTCCTTTGACTTTAATCTGGTAAACCTTTGATGTTAGTTGTTAACCTGCTTGTATTTATCAACAACTCAAAATTCGTATTACTGTAGAGAAGCAGCAAGCCTCTGCTCAGTCTGTGCGCGTGCTGGTGGGGAGGGGGAAAATGGTGGAAAGGGAAGCTTGATTGAACCAATTTCCATTAACAAATCCTTTACACTTGAAGGATTTTGTCTTACCACAGGATATTTGGACAAGTTACTGCCTAAGAAGTGTGTTGTAAACATGGAGATGTTTATAGACCAGGAAATATTTAATTGCTGGGAGAGGCGCAGATAAAAAGATGCAGTTTCAAGGAAAATGCAGATGCTGCTTAATTCAGGATTCTCTATTTCTTAAGTTTTTTGTATTTATAGACATTGCCTTGGTGAGGTAATTTTTAAGTACCTTTTTTTACCCAGGGATGTTTTTACAAATGACAGAGGCACCTCAATAACATGGTGCGTCCTTGTCCCATTTAGTCTGACTGATTTCAACGTCCTCACTTACACCAAAAGTAGCAGCTCATTTCCTCTGCTGTACCAGTGGTTCGGCGTCTAAGTCTCCTACAGGACACACATGTGACCTCAGCAGTGGCTTCCCCCCAAAAAAAACCCCCCAGCCATTCACTGCAGCCCACAGGGCTCTCCTTCTGGTGAGACAGTGCAAGGACTTCTCTGTGGGGTGAGACCTGGATCACCAAGTATTTCAGATAAATGAAACTAATATGGGGTCTTTGACATTAGCTGCAGTGTGCCCCACATTTCACTGAAGCTGGCATGGGCAAATTTCTAGAACAAAAAAGGAAAAAAGAGTGCTTTTCAGAATGCTCAGTGGTGTTCCACAAATCGGTTCAAAATGCTGGTGCCAGACATCCACAAAGTTTGTACTGATGACCTGGCTATTTATAGTCAGAGGAAAAGCAGCAGCACATTTCCTCTGCTTTCCACTCCAGCACTTACACCGTTAAGGCCTCATTTAGGAACTTATCCAGATTACAACCATTGATCCCTCGCTGTCAAATCACCTGGGGCAAAGTGCAAGTACAGAGCAGGAAGCAACTGTGGAGCTCAACTTTGCTTAAATTGCCTGGTGCCTTGTTGGCATTCAGAGTTCACATTGCTGCAGCCAAGGTGGGCCACCAAGAATAAAAGCCACCAAGGGTCTTGTTGTATAGAGAGCAAGATCAATACGACTTGTGGCTCCTTCCTTTGACATTCACCAAATCTTTTTACTCTATGCAGAATAAAGTTACCCCTGAGAGGAAACCAAAGTCATTTCACACTTGCCCCACATAAAGTCAGCAGCCTGTGAAAAGTTTCACGGATACCACAACATCTGGCTAAAGTTCCGAATAACAGGACCCAAAAATCCCTGTAAAGTACAAACAAAAGCTTATCTCTTCTGGACCCGAGGGAACCACACATGTAAATATATGTTTATTATTATTTAGTTTACTTTTACAAAAGTCAAGAAAGGTGCATTGGGTGAAAAGGAAATGCTAATTGCAGTGCTCTCAAAAAGTCCTTCTCAAGGGTTCCATAAAAAAGGAGCTAGATTCTCTTCCCAGGTTCAAAGCACTCTTGCTGTGCTGGACTGACAGAGCAGCACAGTTTGAAGTCGAAAAGAGGGATAGCGTAGCTGCTGCTCTTTGAAGAGTGGAATAAGAAAGAGTAGCATTTAAGAAGCTTGGAAAGGACTTTTAGAAAAATACATCTTTTTCTGGGGAAAAAAATATGTATATTTTAAAATGGCAAAAGTTTAATGAAAAGTGAGGAAAAACCTATTTTATGAAACTTTGTTTTGGCGATCCATTTTCTATGAATAGCTCCTTTTTCTCCCTCATTATTCCTCCCATCCAGGAAAGAGGTTCTGTGGCAGGACTGATAGGAGTCAAATACCTGAATTGATGGATGGGTTTTTAAGCATTGTACGTACTTGGCAATGATAAATTATCACTTTACACATACATGCATATATAGCATGTGTATATGTGATTGTAGGAACGTATATATGCACTTACAGAGCATAGATATATACACACCCTACACATCTAACTGAAGAGACCATAATACACATAAATATATACATGTAAGTAAAGCAAATTCAGACCTTGGCAGTAGTACATGTATCTAACCTCACATATGGAAATAAACCCACCAATTTAATCCTTGATGGCAGCAAACAGGCATAATTTCTTTCCAGTGGTCAAAGCTGTGCCTTAGATTTATGTGTAAAATTTTCTTCCTAGTCAAAAGCAGCACAAGAGAAATCTGTTCCCATATATTCCCTTCTACCCCTGAAAAGGGGGAACACCTCCCACAATCACAAACATAAAGTGAAATTGCCTCTGAGATTTTAGATATCTGTCAACAAAAAAAAACAAAAAACAAAACAAAACAAAAAAATCTGTCTAGTGTTGATTATCACAATTATTAAATGTTATTGCTGAACCAAACACTATTTTTCTTTAAATCTAGTATTTTTTAAACATTAAGGACATTACTGACAATGGTGAGTATCATGTTAGACCAAAAATCCAGTCAGTCCAGTACCTTGTCTCTCACAGGAATCAAAAAAACCAAAAAAACCCACAACACACAGCAAAACCCAACCACACAAACAACAAAAAAATAACAGTAGAGCAAGCACATATTTATTTTATTTTATTCTTTGCCATGATATCATTTGTTTTAGAGTCCCTTGCATGCATGAGTCTCAAGAATACAGCCAGTATTGTCCTCATCCGATATTACTTCATACTGTTTTATACAGATGCAAATCCAAAGAGACCAGAAAAGGCTGTACAGAGTTTAATAAGCACTTCTTAAAAGGGTAGGAGCTAAAATTATCCCTGGACAAGAATCCCTGCTTTAGAGTAGGGCCATGCCTTCTGCCAAGCAGGGAGAAACGGATGGGGGCTGAGGATTTCAGATGCCTTCCCCTAGGGCAGGCCCTGCACACAAAAGGGAGCACTTGCAAATCAGTGCAGACTATGAGAAAAAAAAGCCCAAGGATCCCGCCTCTTTGCACTTCTGATGATCAGCCACTAGAACTGAGCCAGCATGGAAGGAAAAGTACCCTGATGCTGATTTTGACCTAAAGCTGATTACTCTTCCCTACTGGCTAGGATGAGATTAGGAAGCAGACCCAAGTTCCCCAATTTTGTCTCCTTTCTACTCCCAGGAGCGTGTGATTAGACAAATACCCCTTAATCAGGGTCAGATTTACTGCTACACCCCATACTAGTATGAGAACAGGGGAGGAAAACATGAGACAGAAGAGCTAAGAGTCCTGGATCTCCCACTCCCCCGCCACGTGTTTTTGGTTTGTGCCCTGCCACTCCATACCCAGAAACTGCTGCTTGCTAAGGCTATTCGCAGCCCTGGTTATTTTTACACCTCTGAGTCCAATCTTGTGAATTAATCACTCACGATACTTCTCAGCCCCCACAGTCAAAACATATATGAGCTGACATATTCTGAAAACATACTGTCATTGTTTTACCAGATATGATTCCCACAGTGAAGTTGCCAGAGCAGATGAGATCAATGGTCAACACATAGAGGTCTAAGTGATTCCAAAGAAAGGATAAAAGTGGACAGTTAGGCAGAGCTATCCCCCACTGTGGGCCAATTTCAGGCAGTCACTGTTTGGCTTATGCCCTTGGAGCATACATACTGATCTCCCTTATGAATTTTTACCCCCAATAGCAGAACTACTGGTTCTTTTATCTGTAACATGCAAAGCTGAATCCTCTATACTAAATTCACTGTCTCAGCTGTAAAGCCCTTCAGATTTTTTTGTTGCAGAGACCATGCCTCCTTTTAGGTATGAATGGGACAGTGCTGAGTGTAAGCACACACTGCTTGGAAAGACAATGCCAAATCTAACAATACATTTTATACTGTCATTTAAAACATCAGATTTGCTTAGTAAAACTTCCCTTCTTATTACATGCACCACACCACTGTACAACTTTCTGTGAACTATCCTCTCAATTTGAATAAAAAAAGAGAAAAACAGAATGCAGGAAAATCCCAAGTGGCTTCACATGGAATCCACTCGAAACAGAGGGGATCGTACAGATAATCTAAGAGTCTTGAGTAGCCACCTTCCATATTTAATAAGGTATGACAAGAGCAATGTGCCATAATAGGACCATCGCATTTGGATCGCACCGAACTGGATAAGAGTACCACTGTGTCTATCTTACTTTTTTCGAGTTATGTTATTTTTGGTATATGTGGTTGTGATACTCACTCTACTATTGAATTTATTAGCAGATAATATACCATATAAACTTATTAACATTATTTATGTTCAGAACTTCAAGACGTACTAGCAAGGACAGACAATAGATTTGATCTCCAGGGAAATTATTAGGTTTCCTCAACAAAATAATATGACGTGCACAGTCAAAAAGAGAAATTTGCTGTTAAAGCACTTTTCCATCCTTCCCCATAAAAAGCACTGAAAATAGTGGAAATTCATAGACTTACATAGAAATAGTTTGGACTTCAAAAAGTCATCTAGTTCATATCTCCTCTCAAGGTAAGATGAATATACATAATTTAGGTCACTTAATCTACCCCTCCATTCCTGCAGTGTTGCCCCTTATTATAGCTGCCTTTTATGTACGTGTCATGCCTTACATAGACTAAGTCACTAGATAACTACAGTTTATCATACATCTCTATTAAAACTAATCATCTTGAGAGTGAGAACATCTGTTCACCCAATTGTCCTTCTAGTAGAAACTCCTTTTTAACCCTAATATAATTATTCACAGCTCTGGTGTTTATCTCGTCAACATACAGTTTACAGAACTTAAATGTCTCAGCACAGCTGATGCAAATTTGCACAGCAGCTTTTTGTGCATTTCCTCAACTCCTGTGTGTTGCTCTTTACTTATACCCTGGCCTTTAGAAATGGCAGGTCAGTCTAGTAGCTCTCAGCAAGCAACAGCACTGGGGTGCTGGTAAACGGAAATAAATTGTTCAAGAACAAAGCTCAAACAAAACTATATATAGGGTTTATATATATATGTGTGTGTGTGTGTGTGTGTGTGTGTGCACCTGTGTGTATAATTTAAAATAAAAAAAACCCCAGACTATACTTGCAAAGCCTATGTTCTGCATCCACTACATTCCTTTCCAGTTCTGCAGTTCCATCCAAATAACAGATCAGGTTAGGTCATTTCTCAAGAAGCATGATTCATTCCTCCTAGGAGCCACAAGGTCAAACCCCATAAAATGTAAATCCCGTTTCAGGTTTCTCTTGAGACTGCTTTTGTTCCATTCAGGTATGTGTTCTGCCTCATCACAACTGAAATCAGTTGTATTAAACTAAACAAAGACATTCCTGAGGAATTCAAATGAAGCGTGACTAAATTCTTGTCTCCTGTACTTCTCAAGTACTGTTAAAAATGAGACTTCTTTAGTTATTCTAGGGACAGAAAAATCTTGTCCCAACATGGGGTGTTAGATCCCATATCGGTTTTAACAGACTCCTTGATAATGTTTCTCTTTTGTACTTCCCAGCATGCAGTTTGATTTAGTAGAATTCATTGTAGTAGTTATTTGCGCTAAGGACAACCAAAAGTCCTGACGACACGACTAAGAGCCTATTTGAAGGAATGGGTTTGAACCATGGGGCATTTTGGATTGAAAATAAAAAAAAAAAAAATTCCAAAAGCTTTGAATCAAGAATTTAAATGATCTACACCCAAAGCTAGAATTGCACCAATGCCCCTCAGGGATGAACCTTTATATATGTAAGGATCCTCAGCCCTTTTACTGACATTATATTACACTGAGTAGTTCCCTTCCCCAACCCAAGAAAGTCCCAGCACAACGTACATGAAATATAACACTGATTAGGGACCATAATCACAAATTCCAGAGATTAGCCTCTGCAGATCAGACACTCAGATGGCTGAGAGAAAACACTTTATCAACCACTAGAAAACATATGCAGCTTTGATTCCACTGTTTCATGTTGGACTTCTGTTTCTTTTGGCGTGTGTTCGCAGTATCAAATGCCACAATACTGATGAACACTCAAAGACCATATGATATCACTAACAAAGTGTAAACTCAACAAATCCCAAGATGTCTAGCAATAGAGTTCAGACTCTATGTCCTTGTAAACCCATATCCCCTGGTTTCTTGGTTCAATACAATGTTGATTGAGAAAAATACATGTCACTGGAATTTGAAAGTCTGCTGTGGAGTTTCTCCCATCCCTCCATCACTTCCTACATGTTGATGCTGAAATGTAGTAAACAAGCATTAATAGCGATCATATTCATCTTTAAAAATGAGCAACTGCTGGCTTTGTAAAGCCATGCTGACATTTTGCCACCCTGCTCTGCTGACAATAAAATTTGGTGATTTAATGAAGCTGAGATCTAACAAATGCGTAAACCTTGGTGGATTATCAACATCAAGGTTTGCATTACAGTGCGTGAAAAAAGGATTAAAGAAGTACTTTTTAGTTATAATAAACCCTGAGCACTGGATTAAAGCGCAATGGAACTGGCGAGAAGGATACAGTATCTATAGAATTTAATAGTACCCTAGCTCTATGAAGTGCTACAGCTTTAATTTCAATACAGCATTTTCTTCTTAATCCCTTGTTTGCCAGCAGTAATGCTGTTGGATTAGAGTGACCACCAGGCTGTGGCTATTTACATAAAAATTAGGCAAATGCCTTTAATAAGGAAAAAATTACATAGCTGTTGGATATTAAAAAAGTTTCATAACTTTGAACCTTATTGCTTCTGTGATTCTCTGCTAAGTTTAAAAGATGAGGAGAACTCCTCCCTTCCCCTTACAGAAGCCAGCAAAAACTTTCAGCCATTATCTGCCACAACAAGAACTTCACACTGAAAGCTGAGGGGCTCAGCAAGTACGTCTGCACCAAGCTAACAATTTGTTGGTCATAAAACAGAGAGCAGATTCTCAACTGATTTAAATTGCCAGCCCTACCCCTAACTTCAAAGTATTAATTCTGGTTTATGTTCTCTGTGCAACAGGAATCACTGATGGGCAGGGATAGGCTGAAATAGCAAAAAAATGATCCATATCCACTAAATATTTTTCTCTACTTGATTTTAGCATTCCTGCCCTGAATATCTATCCACTCGCTCAAAGTGATTTCCCCTGTTCCTTCACAATTTTCTGCAGCGATAGATTGAAAAAACTTCACCTGGCACCATGGGGCTGAGAGATTAAATACAGTCCTCAGCAGCAGCAACCCAGATTCAAAAAATGAGGAGTTTGTACTGGAGATGTAAGTGAGGGTAGCCCCATCATATCTGTTCTTCACCAGGAGCTGGAAGCTAGGGAAGCACATGAACTTGCAAGTGTGGGGAAAAGAGGCTATGAAATACAGAGGGGCAACTCCAGCAATTTATGTAATCAGAAGGCATAGGATCTATTAGGATCACTAAGAAATAACATCTACCCTTTAAGGTTTTGTTTTATATCCCCTGGACAACAAAAAGAAAGCATGCTCAGTTTGGCCAGCTTGAACTCGCCCACAGCATGAGCTTGTCAGATTGCTGTGGAAGCAACAGCCAAATGAAGAGCTCAGGACAACAGAGTGCACATTACTACTGCCAGCCAAGGAAAGCGGAGAAAGATATCAGAGGATGGTATCCTTTCCTGCTCCTCTGCAATTTTCTTTAACCTCTGCTTATGGGAGGCAGGTGGTGACCCAGCCTGAGGTTTGGAAAGCAGGAACGGATGTATTTGTAGAAACACACTTCACTGCTCTTCTGCACAGAGGGTGCGTGGGACCAGATTAATGCAGAAAGTTGTGTCATGGAGTATGAGGGTGAGGTGTTTTGTCCACATGCCTGTGCACAGGAGTAACACACGAGAGGAGGGGTTTGAGCTTGTGGTTATCCAGAGCACCCGTTTATTCTCACAGGAGGTAACACTCTCAGGGTTCACCAGCAATCCAATGAGGGTATAAATATAAAATATAAATTGAAATAGCTTTGGTAGGAGAGTAAGAGCAGCCATATGGGAACATAATAATGAGAGCACTTTATGAAATGTATGCCAAATGTCCATTCAGCAGAAGACAGAACTAAAATGAGATCTTCCACAGCATTTGAGAGGGAAGCCTTCCTCCCTGATCTCCACCTTACCCCACAGCCACCATTTGGTAGATTGTTTTTATATTGACCAGGTTATTTGACAAATACATTCAAAGCATATCCTTTAAAAAGAGATTTAATTTATATTAAAGTTCTTTATTTAATATGGGTGCTACATAGAAAGCCCCATTTTCTTTTCCTCAAAAATCAACTTTAAGCTAAATAGCATTTTTAAAATATAATACATGGCTCCTGTCTTGCATTTTCCCATTCATCGCATTTGACTGATTAGAACACATAATGCATTTATTGAAAACAAACAAATAAAAAAATGCTGGAACCAAGACATCAATAATTCTAACTTTGTTTCTTACTAAACATGGGCTTGTATGTTGGTTATATTGAATAGCTGTGGTTTATTTGAAGCAGGCCATTTGCTTTACTGCAAATTATCTGATTATTCCAGCAACTTAAGAAAACGATTTTCTAAATAAAGCTTATTTCCATTCTTTCATTATGGAAAATAGATAATAAAAACATTACTGAAGAGTTCTGTCCTAGTTTTTTTTCTAATCTGCTTCATTTTCCTAGGAACTGCTCTCTCTGGCCCTTACTGCGCTATGAATATAGGGGGGAATAAAAGTCATGATTTTAAATTTTTCTCTCCCCCCAAAAAAATGCCTATAATAAGATGACTATTCTCTCGTGCCTGAGAATGTAACTTCTTTCCTCCAGGACCTCTTGTGAGTAGGAATTCTTTGTATTCTCCTTAAGAAGTAGGATAGTTTTTCTGTTGAAAAGACATGGTTTGCTTCCTCGCTTCAAGCCTGGCTAGTTATTATTGCTAGTGGGCAGTAAAACTAAGACTGTTTCTCTATAATTCACCTCTAACACCTCTACTCTGGACCATTGTGAAAGTCAGAAAAAAGAAAGCAAAAGGTTTTCATTAAAAAAAGATATCCATAAATCCTATACAGCACAACCTATAATACTCCATTACATATCCTCAACATATCTTGTTATAACCATCTTCATCTGTCCTGTTTAAGACAAAACATTTTTAGCTGTAAAAGTGTGATCTAGAAAAGGGAATGACTAAAGGAGAAATAGCATGCAAAAAAAAATTTTTGATAAATTGAAAAGAAATTTATAGTCTTTTTCATTTCTGTGTGTCACCCTATCCTGCTCCTTACTGCACTGATTATAATGCAGCTTAAGAAAGAAGCTGCTTAATACTTTATGCTAATTTCATACTGACTTTACCTCCATCAGCCTTTAGCCGATGTAGACTTTACCAGGACACATTTTAATTACATTCTCTCTAAGAGAAACACAGGTATTTTTCAGTTGTACAGATGGAGATTTTCATAATCAGAAGAAATTCCTTACACATATTTCCTCAAAATTGCCCTTTACTAACCTCAAAAAAACAAACCAGCAAACCTGTCCTTCTTCCTTAAGCACTCCTCATCCTTCCGAGCTCAACATCAGGGTGCTCCATATATCCTCTCCACCTCATTTGCCAGAGTTGGCTCAGTTCCCCAGGGCTGAATCTGAGAGAGTGTATGACTGTGCAAGCTCACAAACAGCTTTAGGAAGCAGTCCTGCACTATGTACCCTTTCTTAATTTGTGCATAGTTATTATCTTAATCGATATCTTGGTAATTAAAATCCTGCATGATCAATTTTCCGGCCTTCCTACAGGCCTCTCTAATTTTAAAAACATTTCCCAGTCCCCTAATTCTACATTGCTGTTGGCTGTTCCAAGAATCACCAAGCTCCCTCCTCTGCTTTCAAATTCTACAGAGACTGTCCTTGGCCATGTCAGCTAATATATTTTCTAAGACTTTTCATTACAAATTTAATAATATCATCCACCAATATTGTCAAGCCTCTGCTTGATTCTGCTTACTCTTCACTAAATACAGTATTAAGTCCCCACTCATTTTCTTTACCCAGTTTTACCTCTGCTATTACACTAATAATACGACCATTATCTCTGAAGTGATTCTACCTACAGTCAATAGCCTTAAGCTCAAACCCTACTTCCCACAAAGCCTATGGGGCAACACCCATTTTAAGAACGCAAGATAGGCAAATAGTCCTTCTCTTGAGGACACATTCATACCTTAATATGGTGCCACAACGACAGTGAACAATACAGAGTAATTAATTTTAATTCCAAGGGCTCTACATCTAATAATCAGAAACCATGAAATGTGTCTGAAAAGTAAAGTGGAGAACCACACACAAAATGACTTCAAGTTCCCAGTTGGAGAACATGAGCAGCACAAAGAGGACAAGCAGTACTCGTGGGCAAAACACATGTTTTGGCTTTACTTGAAAGAGTAAACATTTCTGTCCCTTGAAGCGGACAGAGACTTTGTCCCTTCTCTCCCCTATTCCTCCATTCCTTCCTCCCTAGAGAGAATAAGATGAGATCAGATGTACTGGGCAGTCTACACCACACCACTCAGCTCTTGAAAGGACTGCAGCTCTTTAATAATCCAAGTATTTGAACCAAATACTGATATAAGTGTAAAAAATTAACTTTATCCTATTACAACTATAAAAGTAGAAAGATTGCAAGATTTAAATTTCAATTTCCCTATGCTGGATGGGTTTGTTGGCTTTTGCTTCTGTTTCTTTGCGGGTTTGGTGGGGTTTTTTTAATATTTCACAATACATTTTTGTACAGGACTCCATGCATTAGCTTTCTCTGGGTGCCAAAGAAATATAATATTAATAAGCAAACCATAATTTCAGGCTTTTGCTTCTGAATTTATCACAACTGCAGCAACTGATACCGTTCAACACCAGCAAACAAAAAGGTATATTTCCCTTTTTCTCATTTTCTAAGCTAAGAGGTTGAACTTCCTTTCAAATATCTCCGATTTTTTTTTAAATTTTTATTATTGATATCAATAGGCAATGTTGTAGAAGAACTCTTCCTACTTATCCTGACAGACCAAAAGTTACAATTTCAGGATGCCCTTGTTCAAGGTTTCTGATCCTGATCTGATTGAAGTCAAGTGACGAAACTCTCCCTAAATCCAGTGATCTGGGACCAAGTCTTAACCATTCTCACAAAAGTTCAGGCAGTGTATCCCCCTCACCCACCAAAGATCTTGCACTTGTGAAGTTAGAGTCTCTGCTGGTGAAAATTAACCACCTCAGTTGTATGGACAGCTGTGGACTAATTCACACTATCTGAAGATTGAGACTGAAGGCAGTGTCATCTCTCTCAAAAAAAACAAAAACAAAAACAAAAAACCCCACCTAAAATTAAAGAAAGGGAAAGAAAAGTCAGCAGCAAAAAGAATAGATCATTCATTCCTTAATTAAGTGACCACATTGCTAATCAGATTTTCCCTTGAAGATCCTTCAGTGCCCCCCTGCACACTATAGGGGAAAAGCTAGCAGCTGTAGTACGTGCTGTTGAGATTTTTCAAATAGCCCTCAGAGAATTAGAGCTGCAAGATGATTTCTACCAATTAATTCAATAGGCCAACAATTTTCAGCACTGTTTGTATGTTAGCTAGGTCTGCATTAAGAAATATGAAATGGCCACAGGGGCTGTATCTGTTTCCCTAAATAACTAGCCAAGCACAATTATCACAAATTTGTGATTAAAACCACAGACCATTGTATTATTTTGAACCACATATTTCCTTATGAACGCAGTTGAGAAGTCCTCTCACCACCAACACATAGTTTTAAGACACCTGTGCTGAGCACTGCACAAGCAGACTAACACAAAAAACATCACATTTCCCAACCAGTACATAACACGTTTCACTCATTGATTAATGCACATTTACCATGATTTTCATTTCCCCTCATTGTATTAAAGAACAAGGTCATGCAGCAAAGCTTCCTTCCCTAACAAAAATTTCCTACTAGCACTTGTATCCTCTCCTGTCTTCTACTCGTACAAGCTCTTCTGTCACTCCTCAACCTCTAAGCTCACACAGCAGCTCCAGCACTTCTTGCTTGAGCCTGAACACACCCCGCAAATGAAACTCTTGGCTGATCTTCCTGTCCACCATACCTACTCAGCTTTCAGCTCTCACCATAGCCAAGCAAATCACAGAATTGTTGGAATTAGATGATCTTCAACGTTCCTTCCAACCCAAAAAATTCTATGATTCTATGATGCCAGAGGCAGGGACACCTTTCACTAAACCAGGTTGCTCAAAGTTCCATCCCACCTGGTTTTGAACACTTCCAAGGATGGGGCACCCTCAACTTCTCTGAACAACCTGTTCCAGTGTCTCATTACCCTCAAAGCACAGAATTTCTTCCTAATATCTAATCTAAAGATTTCAGTTTAAAGCCATTCCCCCACTTATCCTATCACTATATACTCTCATAAAAAGTCCCTCTCCAGCTTTCTTTATGGCCTTCCTCTGGACTTGCTCCAACAGGTCCATGTCCTTCTTATGTTGGGGGCCCTGGAATTGGATGCAGTACTCCAGGTGGGGTTCCACAAGAGTGGAGGGGTAGAATCCCCTCCCTTGACCTGCTGGCCATGCTTCAACTGGCTTTCTGATATGGCACATTTGTGGGTCTTGTAAAGTTTCTCCTCCAACACCCCCAAGTACTCCTTCTCAGTTCCCAGAATAACAGCCTATGTAAGTGATGCTGGATCACCTGCAGAGCTGGCCTCCACTCTTGTTGCACAGGGACCCTTTTCCCACGCACCTGGTATGACACATGGCAGCACTGAGTGCTGGGGTCAGCTAGCAGAGCAGAAATTTAACCCAGAAACTATGAGCAGCCGCAGAGAGCCTTCTGTCTATTTACCTTCTAGTAGTATTTTGTGAAGTACAAGTGCTAAGCAGCACCCTCATTCCTGAATTCAGCTGTAAGAGGTGAGCAGTAGACTAAGGGAAGTAACTGATCCCTTGCAAACTCCATTCTTTCCAATTCAGCATTGCTGGCTCATCTCCATAGTTCACTGTGGGGTTAAGGCAGCACTTAAAAGCAAGTTACACATTTTCAGTGTGAAGTGTAAAAGACAAACAGCTACTTCTGACATGGTGAAAAGTGGCCTGAAAGACTCACACTAATACAAGGGGACAGAAACAAAGGGTGGAAAGGCATCTCAGAGCATCTTCCTGTCTAGACCCACACACAAGGATGACATCAATATAGTATGTTTTTTTTAATCTCTCACATATTTATTGCTTCACATACTTCTAGTCCTAGCATGTCAAAAACTCTTCCAATAAATAGATCACTTTTACCAAAGTAGTCTTTTCTACATCTACATAGTACTATTCAAGGTGTGCTATCCTACTTTACAGATCATTTTATTTCACCCACAGAAGGAAAAAAAAAAAAAAAAACAAAAACCACGTAGTGGCTGTTCACCATATTAAGGTATCATCATATTTCTTCTCTTCAGCAACTTCTAGTGTGGAGGGGTGAGGGACACATTTGCTTGGACAAATCCCTCAAGTAGAATATTGCTTTGGCCAGTTCATTTCTCTCATGACTAGAGGTGGCTGGTGCCATCAGCATTACATTATTAACAGGAGCATTGCTTTAGCATTAAAGAGAAAAGGGGTTTTATGAGAACGTCATAATATTTCACAAGAGAAAGAACAACCAAGCTTTTAATGCCCATCAAAAACCACTTGTTTTTCTGATCTCTTTCTTTTTTAACTGGTAATAAGCATTTGCAGTCAAGTTCAGAGAGGTTATATTTATATCTTGGTTTTAAAAATATATTAAAAACCAGTCAAAATATCAGAGGAATTCAAGGCAGAGAAGCACCTTGCAATTATTTATTTTGGAGGCATTAGATCTGCTGACATGGCATTTAAAAAAAAAAAAAAAGACCTTTTCCCTCTGAAAATCATTCTTGAATTTCAAATGTTTCCATTTAAAGGCAAAAGATACTTCTACCGAAAAACAAGTAGGCACTTATCAGTACAAAACAAGCCCCTCCTCAAAAGGTTTGGATTTCCATTCCAGTGTTGTATTTGGAGACTTGCCTCCAAAGTGATCATCAGGGACTTAAAACCCCATATGCCAGTTTGCAAATTGTGTCTAAAGACAAAGTAGATGATATATGTAATTTGCATATTCTCCATAAAGAAGGATTTTTGTTTTGGTAAGCTAGAAATAGAATTTGACAACAGGGGAAATTCAGACTTCTACTACAGCACTCACAACTTTTTGGAAGGATCACGATTCTGCCACACTTCAGGACTTTCTGAAAGGTGCCAAGTGCTCGTGTTCTCACTTGCTTAGAGAAAGGCTTGGAAGCTGAAGTGCACTCAGTACCACACAAGAAGTGAATCAAGTTTTTAGGTCTTCTAAAGGAACAGCTTCTCCTCTGTCCACAAGCATATTCAGAATCAAGCCATCTCTTGACCACTGAGCAAATCTGTGTTCTCCATCCCTGCTCCAGCAGAAAAAAAAATCCTCTTCTCTGTAGTTAAATTTGTCTTATTTTTGGAGGAATACTTACTAACAGCAGTACTGCAACTGTGATGATGAGATCTATGAGATCTGCCTATCACACTGATGTTGTCTCACTATTTGCTTGGATTCAAACAGCTTTGTCATCAACTCTGGTATGGAAATGGTGACTCTTCTTGTGGCAGAAGCCTTGTTTTGATCCCATATTTGTACAGCATCTCACACAACAGTCATGGTCTGCAGCTGGAACTTCTAACCACATCATACAATAAACACATAGTTTGATCTAAATTTTTTCCACATGTATCACACAGATCTGCTGTCAGCTTCTTGCTAAAAAGGAAAAAAGTTCAACTCTACAGGAGTTTATTTTTACCATAAACATTTTGACAGTTTGAAAAACAAAAGACAGGTGGTCAGATGAGGTGATCGTATTTTGAGAAGAGATTAGAATAAACAAGCAATCAGAATAAAGAGCAGTTATTCTACAACACATTACTAGTCAGCACTGTGTCTGGTTGGGATGGACTTAACCTTCCCCACAGCAGCCAGCATGGTGCTGTGTTTTGGACTTAGGGCCAAACCAGTGTTGATAATATACTAGTGCTTTAGCTATCACTCAGAAGTCTTGCACAGCATTAAGATCCTCTCTTTTCCTACTCTGTCATCCTCAGCAATTATGTTAGGGGTGGTTAAAAGTTTTGGATGGGATGTTGCCAGGACAGCTGATTCTGTTTATCTAATGGGATATTCTACACCATATAGTGTCATGCTCAGGTGTGTTTCCAAGCTGCCATTGCTTGGAGACTCTCTAGGTATCAATCTGCTGGTGGTGAGTGACTGCTTTTGCATCACTTGTTTATTTTTATTTACACACACATGCACGCACGTGAGAACACACTTATTAAACTGGTTTTAACTTGACCCGTGAGGGGCTTTTTCTGCCTATCCAATTCTCTCCCCCATCCCAGTGCAGGGGAGCTGGGGGAATAAGACACTGGTTGGGGACTTAATCTATCAGCTGGAGCCAACTTAAAACAGTCCCTTTCAGGGAGGCCATGTGGGGCTCAAGATAACCATATATTTTATCAGAATGTGCTAGACTGAATTCACAGTTGTTACACCTGTTTAGCCTTTGCTTGTCAAGTTACTGCTTGCTGTTGCTGGTCACAGTGTTGATATTCTTGCTCTCAGCACTGGTTTTCTTGTTCCCTTACCTGCTCCCTTTACTGACGTACACAAAATTTCAGGACTCAATAATGTCTGCTTTTGGCTTTTCCAGTGTAACCAATACTACATGGGATAAGTTGTTAGCACTGATCATATGATGGGTTTGACTGGAGAACCCCAACCACCCAAAAATCCAAGAAGAGGTCACAGACTGAGCAGAAGGCAGATATTTTGGATACCGTGCCAAAAAAGGTCCCACTGTATAATAAATTGACAGAAAATGGGAATCAATATGCTCTATTTACTGATGTGTCCCATCATATTTTAGAAAAGCATCAGAAGTGGAAAACTGCTCTGTGGAGTCCTATATAACATATCTCAAAAACTGTTGAAGGAAAAGGCAGATCAAGTCAGTTTGCAGAAGTAAAAGCCATCCAGTTGGCTCCAGATATTGCTGAACAAGAAAAGTGGCCAATGCTATCTCTATACTGACTCTTGTTGGTGGCAAATGGTTGTGGGGGTGCTACAGCAGGAGAAATAGATCAACAGGCAGCATAGAAGTAAATCTATTTGGGCTTCTGCACTGTGGCAAGACACTGCTGCCAACGTAGAGGACCTTACTGCAAAGGTACATCATGGAAATTCTCAAATACCCAAAAGCCATGCCAATGAAGAGTGTCAAAACCGTGAGCAAGTAAACCAGGCTGCTAGAAAAGAAGATGACATTTCCACTATCTGAAAAATAAATGGCAAGCTGTCAAACAAATATGAAGTTGTTTTGAGAACGGACAGAACAAGTGTTTAGGATAAAGAACAGCTATTCTCCAGACATTGCTAGACTATGCTACTTGTCTAGAGAAAGTGTAACAAAGAGCATTAATAATTTTGCAGTATGGAAGCAAGGAGTTAGAAAAACACTGCTTACAGAGACTGCCTGAACTGTTTCCCTCAAACAGAATGGGAAGGGGGGGGGGGGAAGAAGAAAAATCGCACCTCAGGAATGCACTGTGGACTTCTACAGGAATGAAATAAGGATTATGGCTTTTGAAAGTCAAAGGCTAGATCTACACTGAAATATTGAGAGACTGAGGCATGAGAAGAACCTGCCCAGGGACAATTGCTGCCCAGGACCGTGCTGTTTTTCTCTCAGCCTTGTCTTTAACAGACCTTCCCAGTTTACCTAGAGGAGACCTTGAGGTAATCACACTTGAGCTCTCCTCCTCAAGAACACTTCAGAAAACTCTATGCTGAGCAAACACTTGCACATGATCAATATGAATGTTAGATGTACTGGGGCTTGAGAATTCAGACTCTCCCAGTACGGTCAATGTCAGGAGCACATAACTGACAGGATGAGTTCTATGTTTAATACTGAAACTCCCAGTTTAGAGGCAAGCCTGAAAAACCAAGAAAATCACTTTGTACAATTAGATAGTGACGTTCAAATCAGGTATCATTTAATATTAATTTATTATATTCACACATACATAGCGTTAATTGGTTAGCTATTTCTCACAGTAATCCCAGAATGGGGTTTTTTGCTTACATTTTGTTTCCCTATTTCTGTATGTAGCCTATTAACTAAAGATAACTCTTGTGATTCTCCTTTGGTTATGCAAGGACTGGGGTTTTTTGAAACAACATGATTAAGAGAATTAAAAAAATAAGTGAGCACATTCTCTTGTGTTCCTTCACATGCCAGAGCAGAGGTCTTGTCAGGCAAGCATAATTCCTTAAAGAAAGAGTTAATGTAGTAGCAAAGTGCTCTACCAACTGTTCTTCAGAAAAAACAATGATGAATAAAGTCTTAGAGGTGACCATACCTCAAACTAAAAATCACATCATGTTTTTAGAAATAATTCCTGACAGTATTGAAGAGATACTGCTGTAGACAAGATGCAGCTTCCTTCAGGAACACAGGAACTGGACAGAGGAAATATTCTGAATTCGTGAATTAGAAAGGCCATATTGGCAGCTGGACTTCAGGTGCCTGAACTTCATATGCAAATTAATCTGTAAATACCCTAATTGCAAATGGCTTCAAAAGAAAAAAAAAAACAAATGAAGTGACTCACAACACCCTACAATTTCTTTTCCCAAATTATTTGAGCATTTATCTGCTAACTGTCTTTCAGTGAGGTCATTTCTGTCTTCTGATTTGTGTGTTGCAATGCTGTACTATTTAATTTTTTTTTAAAAAAATACCCAGTAGTGCTACAGAGGCAATCAAGATAAGACAGTGTAAATAGTCACAAAAATTACAGAGTTCAATTTCAATTAATCACTTACAGCTGTAGATAGTTCTGGATTTGGTATATTTGAATCAACTGCTAATCTACAGAACCATTACTGCTAGTCGTAATAGAGGAAAAATAATCCACCAGTCTGAACCTCAGATGCCAGGATATAGTTACAAGGTTAATCAATATTTTAAATTGTATGTACACATCGATTTTGCTTGAGTAGTACATAGAGTCAATAAAGAAATTATTGTGATAACACACAAACCCTCAAAATGGGGCTTTTTGCAGCTACTTCTCATACTGAAACTGCAGTTTTAAATTATTCAGTGTGACATCAGAAGTTTAACCAAAAAATAAACAAAATAACTTTTTCCCTCTCTTCCTCCCCCTACCTCTTCCTTGCTCTTTAGCTACAGTTCTCAAAATATAACAGTTTTTGCCAGCTCTGCAAATTCAGGTAAGTAACACCAATACACAGTGAAGCAAGCAAGGCACAATGCAGATATAGCTATTGCAAAGCAAGTAATGAACACTGTTCATTTCAGCTTCATTCAAAAAAACCCAGTCAAATATACAAACAAAAAAAACTCACAAGAAAATCCCCCACACAAAACATCTCACTAGACCTTGCAAATGGAAATGAACGGAAATTAAAGGGATTTTTTCCTTTATAACTGTTTTTCAGTTTCTTCTAGTATAGAGACTCCCAAAGTAAATGTATGTCATAAAAATGTTACTTCATTCTTTTTTTCACCTCAGTTTATCTACAGTTATTCTTTTTATAGAAATATAACTCTTGTGTTTCAAACTCTGTAATCAGATATAGGATGATTACTGTTAATGATGCACACAAAAAGATGCTTTCTCCTTACTGAACCTGTGCAAGGCAACTTGCCCCCTTGTAAGAGAGATCTGTGTGGAAGCTGGCGTAGAAGTACACGCCTACATACCCTCCTCTTGCTAGGATTTGTCTTTAGCAAAGATATCTGACTGTAAAGATATCCAAAGTTGATCATATCTAGTTTAATCATACCACAGATTTGAAAGATTCTCATTTTTGTATTATCAGTCTGAGTTAGTTTGCAAAAAGAGAAATTGGTGATTCTTTGTCTGAGATTTTATTATTGTAAAGAAACATAACACAGTACAAAGCTCTAATACATGCAGTCCATCTACTATTTAGAGAAACCCTGTATTTGTAACTTAGATCAACAACTGACATAGGAAGAGTGAATACACTCAAACAGGAAGCGCAGAAGTAGTAGTTAAACTGTCAATCTAGATCTTGGAGAACTGGGTTCAAGCCTCTACTTCACCACAAGCTTCTGTATGCTAAACTAATCACTTAGCCTTATGGAAGAGTGAGTTAAGAGACACATTTTAAACCTTCAGTTGGCATCCTGAGCGTTCTCTTTCTTCCTCTCCTCTGGTCCCCTCACAGTGGCTCAACCAGGAGCAGAGAGATGTGGAGTCCAGTTCCTACTCATAAAAATGCTTCTGTATACTTTATTACCCATAGCAGAGAGAAATTGCAGCCCATACCTAACCAATTAGCTAGTGTCAAACTCCTTTTTTCCCCCTCTCTGTAACAGTGAAACATTGAAGAAATGGATAGTTCCCCAAAGCCAACATGATTTTTGTAGCTAAGTCAGTCTCCTGGGAGATGAGGCTTTGAATCCTCTTCAGCAAAGAAGTTAAATCTCTCTCTTGCTACCTGTAAACACTGAACTTAAGAATTAGGAAGAGAATTCTTCATCACCACCAATTCCTCTCTCTTTTATTTTGTCCTTTTCTAGCAATACTGTGAGAAGAAAAAGCCACACTCAAGCTAAGAGGACAAGCAGAAGAGAAGAAGACCCAGACAGCAAGCATCTGAACTATGAGAGCCTGTCAAAGATTTCTGGCACAGTACCTGTCCATGTGCTTCTTGTTGCTACCTGTGAGCAGATTACTTCTGCATAGGGGTGTTTTGATCTCATTAGAAGGCCTTACTTACCATGTGCCTTTTACAGGTTATATACGCCTTAAAGATTTCTGGTGTTGTAGGCACTCAATATCTGAAGGCAAGGCAATGCATCACCTTACTTCAAAGCACCTAAATATTCTGCTGGTTCTAACGTGTCTGATCAGAGTTCTAATCTCTACTGACCTTCTCTTATACCCATAGACAGTGTCACAACTTGTTACGTGTTACCATGTTCGTGTCACAGCAATGCTGTGCGCAAAAACATACTAAAGACTACAAGGTGTTTAGCCGCTGTAGTAGCACAGGGCACAAATTCTTTATATGAAGTGAGGGCAAACTCTACACCTAGATTTTATCTAGCATAAACTTTATTTGTGCAGACAGTCTGACTCATGTGTACTTTGAGCAACACTTTAGAGATGATTATTCAGGAAAAGACACGTAGCCAAAGCAAAATCAGTACCAGAAACAAACTTGATTTGTATCATAACCTGGTTTTTTATGCATGGCCGAATTATTTGGAGTTTCACCTTCTCCTTTTCCTCATCAAGAAAACACAGACAACAACAATAACAAACTTTGGTCTGTACCCCTGGGTCACATCTGAACTGGGCTTGAGGTGACTCAAGGGGAGGCTTCAAAACCACCTGAATGAATCATGAGGGAACAGGTCACCTGGGCCACAGCTCTCCCCTTGTCATATACCTTATGAAAGCCTTATGAAGCCAGAGGAGTCAGTTACACAAACGCATATTCCACTAGAAATTTAAGCTGGATTTAAGATGCTCTGCACTGCTGAAGCAGTGCAAAGCTGCCTTTAGAGATTTGTGAATGTAGCTTCTTTATTGTTACACCTCAGCTTTCAATAAATTCTCCCCAAGGGAGCATATGCTTTCCTTCTACAGTTTCTATTGTTTGGATTATCTTCTGTTATCTATGAGACATTATTTATTAGCATCTTGCACTTCCTTTCTCTTATTGAATTAGCAAATGCATCTCACCGAATAGGGTGAAGAAAGCAACTCACTCACAGCAAGGAGCATAAACCCAAGCCTGCACTTCTCAGGAGGAGCCTTTGTGCTCTCTGGCTCATTAAAGATTGAATCCCCACAAGCACTTGGGCATGAAAGCCAGCTGGTAACACTTAGTCCTTACTTAAATCCAATGCCCAAGGGGTGCAGAGACATCATACATGAGGAATTTCTAGCACTATTTGGTTTTGGTACTTTCAATTTAGTTTAATGGTAACCTAGCAGGCATAGTCTCAAGATTTTTATTAGCACATATTGTACAAAGTTTCTTTTTTATTTATACTCTCCCTTCCCTCTTCCAAAAATTAAAAATATTCATAATCATTCATCTCCAGTATCACAGCATTAAAAATTAATTGGCAATGACCATTCCTTCATGGGATCCTGGGGTTGGTTGGTCTATTTTAAATCAGTAACTGTGTTAAGATAGCAAGGTTCTTAAAAGATCTACAGGACCTTTGTAACATTACTACAATTTTTATTCTTCCTTTTGTTTGACTCCTACATCTGCTTTTCTTTTCACCTTATTAAAGTTTTCCTCACTTTTATTTTAAACCAAATGTTAGCTTTGGTTTTATGACATTGAGGGGTTTTGATCAGATCCTCAATTGGTTTAAACTGACATAACTCCATAGCTCTATGGGCTTCTCTAGCTTTACTACCACTGTCTGTGCCTTTGTGTGTTACAATTGAGACAAAAATAAAGTGGTGCACTACGTTCACCTTATCAGACAGATAAATTGTCAGTGTCATGATTTATCCTGAATAGTAGATGTTTTCTAAAAGAGATTTTCTTTAAAATAAGGGTGTTAAAAATGACCTAATATACTGCAACAAAATACTGAAGGCAATCAGTAAGACTGTTATTATTTCTTGAGATGGATGGAAATCTGCTATTTTCTACCTTCCCTTCCAATATCCCAAAGAATAATGATGTGATTTAAGAACATAAAGCTTGCAGCTCAGTTATGGCAATTTATGTTCCTGTAAACTTGATGTAAGCCTGAGCAGCCCAATACTTTTACTGCGTATTATAAAGGATGGCATCCAAAAGGTCATAGCAATTTACGCAATTTTACTTCCAAATTTATTTCTTTTTATTTTTCACAGGGAAGTGTTGAGATTTACCTCTGACCCAACCTACTTCTCTCAAAACTTGAACTATATATAAAGAATGAAGGGATTGCTCAATGGACAGGTTCTTTCCTGGGTAACACAATTGAAAGACAAATCTCACTTCATAAGGAGGTATAATGTTGCCACAAACCCATTTCAATTCCAAAGTGCGAATGGTAAGCGACCTCTTGCTCTAACCTTTTCTCTTTACACTGTATGTAATGTTTTCAGATTCTGTTGAGGAGTGTGTCTAATTCATTTTTCCGGCTTAGTGAAACTCACCCCAAGTCATTTCCTATTTGCTCTCTTGCTGTGAGCAGAGTCACATTCCCAGTGAGGAGTCAGCTCAGTTCCAGTGATTATCTCTCCTGCGAGCATGCCCAGACCCAGGCAATGGCCTGAGAGGATGCCTGCTCATGCTGAGAACATAGTTTAACAGTATGTTAATAAACACACAGGGAATGTGTTGTGCAAACAAAGGCCCCGAGGTAAATCCCTCTGCCCTCAGAGATGCAAAAAGAGTAATACATTTGGGGAGAACAAGGGAATAGTACTACATTTGAGAAGCAGCCTCATTGTAAATCCATCTAGATTTGCAATGGAGAGAGTTAACATGAAGACACACTGTCTATCATTCTCTTTTGCCCTTCCTTTGAAGATCATTAGAGTTGGCACTAAGACGAGTTACACAGATTAAAGGCAGCTAGATCTGTCCTCACTTCTTGATGAAACAGTTATCATCACAAAGCAGCATACCTTCAGCAGGCTACTAGTTACATTCCACTAAAGTCCTTAAAAGGTAGTTGATTTTAACCTTAAAACTTCACTGTTTGCCTGTAAAAGATCTTAAATTTAAATAATATCATATTAATAGCATTAAATAATTAAATAATACATTTAATAATAGAATAAGTGGATAAATAATAAACTAATGTACTAAAAGCATTAAAATAATAAATATTAAATATTAAAGTAAGGGTAATATTTAAAAGGGTAATATTTAAAGTCCAATAAGGGTAATATTAAACTAAAGTGTTCCATTCACTGTGCTTAAAAATCTTTGATACAATCATTATTTTTTTCTAATCTGAACTGTAACAAAGGATTTGTGCCTTCTTAAACTCTGTACATCCCCACTCCGGAGCCCAATACTAAATTCAGAAACTGACTCAGATTCTTCAAAGAAGCTAAAATGTCATCACTCTCCCCTTTTCTTCATCTCACCTCATCCTCATGACAATTTTACACTCCAGCCACAGAGATATATATTAGGAAGTCTCACACTTTAATATGTCTCTACAATACAGAAAAATGTTAATCTTACAGGCACTAGGAAAAAAAAGTATGCAGGAGTGATAAGAAATATTCATTCACTCACTGAAGAATGTTTCAAAATCAGAAAGAAAAAGGACGGGAAGTCTCAGTACTCACACATACTCTCCTCATTCTTCTGTTTTCATTAACATTTTTATAATTAATTAGAGTCCTCAGGGAAAAAATAACCAACATTTTATACACTTCTTTAGTTCTGAAAAGCAATCAAGATCTATAATAGCCTCTCAGTTCTGAAGTTTAATATAAGCTTGTATGAGTGAGAGAACCATAGATGGTTTTGCTTTCTACACAAATAAAATTTAGAAAAAAAAATTGATTTAGGAAAAATAATAGTATGGGGGGGTTGGGACTAACAACATTTTGAAAATAATAATTTTAGGTCCCAGTAGCAAAGAATATATTTAGGAGCCTAGGATAAATTAAACAACTTGTATTTTTCAGCATAGAACCGTATCATTTACAACCTAGTCAAATTGTATCAAATACAACAACAAAAACCAATCCCATAGCATTCTAAAATAATTTATAGCTCCATGAGGTAAACAGGAGGAGGATTTTTTTGTTGCCTTCTGTTTGTTACTGTAATGACGTTCTGGGGACACAATTCTGCCTGGAAGCGGCTGTAAATATGCTCATGCATTTCCAGCTCATGGAGGCAGTTACAATGCGTATATTAAGGACAAGTTTTACAACAAAATGTGAGATGCAGAATTCTTTGATACTGATGAAATTTCACATCTCTAAGGGTAAGATTAATCCCATCTAATTTTAGCTGCTCAGGAAACTAACCTAAGATCACTTTATAGTCAATAGAGAGAGGTAAGTAACTCCAGTGGGGGATTCTTCCTCTTTACTTTGGACATCAATGTTTGTCTACTAATAGGCTGTCTCACACACTCCTCTGACTTGCAGAGCATGCCTAAATGGGATGTTTAGATCAGACACCTAATTTTCAGACAACTGAAATTAGCAAATCTAAATCCATGCTGCAGGCTATCTGCACTGCAGCCAAAGTCAGCTCCAAGGTTGGGGCTTTTTTAATGAAAGCCTGAGCTGGAAACTGGACTGGGCTGGGGTACAGTGAGGAGTTGGAGCCACTGCAGCAGAGATTTCACTGTGTGTTTCTTGCCTGAGCACCTCCCTGGGGATCCTGGCCAGCTTGCTTGGGGACTGCAGCCACAGTCGCTGTGCTGATATAACAGCTGGGAAGATCCAGGCTCTTCCTCTTCACCCTCGGCTCCCAACTGATTCAGCATTATCCTGCTCCATGCTCCTCATGCTGAGAGAGCATGCTAGAAAAACTTAGGCCAATTAAAAAAAATTTTAAAAATATGTGTAGGGAAGGAAGAGGAAGAGAAAGAGGAAGGAATACTTTTCAAGTTAGTAGGGAAGTTACTGGGGAATTGAGGAAGAAGAAGACCCAGCATACGGAGGACATAGGACCCCAGGGGAAGGAGTAAAGGAAAGAAATGCAAGAAGGAGTGGAGTTCCTTGGCAAAGCTGAGACACTCAACTGGCTTAGCTGCATGAGCTGAGCAAACCTGAGTTCTCTGTTACCTTGAAAGGCCCGTTATTGATATTGAGACAAGCTGGTTCCAAAGTAAACTCAGGTATGTCTAAACACAATGGAATTAGTCCTATTAGGTACATATAGATTCCAAGAAGACAGGGTTGATCTAAGCTACAAAAGAAAACCTAAAATTTTGGTTTTGGACCAGTGTTTGGCATGCTGTTCTTGGCAGTGCTACTGAGCAGCCAAGTCACAGTTCTGCCTTAGGAATGAGCTGGGGAGGATAGACCAAGCAAGTTAAAGCTGTACTGAACCCCGTGTATTGCAATGTGTACAGTATAACTGAGGATAGAATCAGGATGTTCCATCCCTTGATGATGGCAAGGAAAATAGCTGGGCACTGCATCATCCAGTCAGCTAATTATCAAATCCCAGTTTATTTAGCATGCTTGGTCTACCAATAAGTAGGGACTTTGTGAAAGAATGCCCTTCATGAATTGTGTATACAAGAAAACAATGCGACAGATAGATAAATCCAGATACTTGAGCAAAGTATATTTGCTGCCTGCAGGGCACAATGACAAGGAGAAAATTATAGTTTGTATTGAGTTTTGCTGGAACATAAAATGCACGGATTTTATGCCCTCATGCTCCAGTTTGCTCTGCTTGACTGACAAGGTGCACAGACACCTTGGTATCAATTTACACATCTTTTTGCACAGAGGAATCCAATGCTGCACTTCACGTATTTCCTGCCAAGGCACTTTCCCACACACCTGCAGTGCTGCAGCCCAGCTAGCAATCACTGACTGGCTG
The DNA here is from genome assembly GCA_013396775.1 of Cephalopterus ornatus. Classification (NCBI taxonomy): domain Eukaryota; kingdom Metazoa; phylum Chordata; class Aves; order Passeriformes; family Cotingidae; genus Cephalopterus; species Cephalopterus ornatus. Next base: position 307,150 of record VZRE01013517.1, on the reverse strand, counting down.
CCACTAAAAGGCTGGTCTGTGATCATTCCTTCCCCTTCATTGACACACTGACATGTGCAACAGTATCTATTACCTAGCGTTGTACAAAACCACAGTGCAAAAGGTTATGTATACTGCACTGTTGGCACAATTTACATCCAGCCTTTGAAACCTTCCCTCCTTCCTCTGGTTTGAGGCAGAAAACATGGCATTACCCTGCTGGGTGAACAAGGGCTGACAGTCTGTTATGAGCCTCAGGGAAGTCAGGGCATCAAACTTACCACCTTGGCAAAGCAATAATTAGATAAAATACTTACTATAATACTAATGAACAGAGGAAAAACTGCTACAAAGGTGATTACCCTGTCACAACCCTGGTCCCTGGAAATTGCATTTCTCCTGATAGAAGCCACTTCGGCAATTGTGTAGTCATAGTCTCGCTGGAGGCTGTGTTACACTCAGTATTACTGCTCTGGACTCACTGCTCCACAACCAGAACTTAAGAGGACAGTGGGGCAGCAGCTCAAAAACACCTTGGGGCAAATTCTTCAGTGACTGGTATGGGGCTCTTACAAACCCTGAAAGCTTCTGCTGCAGCAGCAGTCAGAGGCCATGGTGGCAGTACCTCTCCCAGTCTTGGATGGCCTGAGGCAAGGAACATCCCACCCCATTAAAAGTACTTGGCCACCTTCCTCCTGTGTGATGTGTTTGGCCATTCTTTCTAGCTCAATCCACATGGGAACCAGTGTGCAGGTTATTTTCTGGCACCGCTGCCAAGTTCTGTGTAGCTCAAATGACATTTTTCAAAGATGCTAGTGAGCAGACCGAGTTTGTTTTTTTTTTGTTGTTTGACCTGTCTCCTTGTCTAGTAATAATATATTAGTGATTATACATGACACATAACATCCTCTATCTGAACTGCTTCACTGCCCTGCAGAAAAAAAAAGGAATAGCCTCTGTCCCTACATTACCAAGGGGGAAAGTAAGGCACTGTAAGGAAAGATGTGTGGACTGTGGTTATAAAGCATAGCTTGTGAGTACATCAAGCAACAGGACACAGAGACAGTCCTCAGACTTAACTCTGCACTTGCCCCATTCCTCCTTTCATCCAAGATCGCACTCACAATCATCCTTTCCCCAACACCTCTCTTCTTTTTTTTTCCCAGTATAATTTTCCAACATCTATATTGTTATTAATTTGTACTAATTTTTCTAATGTTTTCATCCTCAATCACACACTTCTCAGTTAGTATCTTCCAGAGAATATTGTTTTCAGCAATCCTGTTTCTCTGACTGAGCAAACACATCAACACTTCACTAGGTTTTCTCCACAGGACTCGGGCAGTCTTTTGTTGATGTTTGAGACAGAAAAAAATGACTGACAATGCATAAGGCAGCAGGGGCTGGATGTATCTTCCCACCTGGCAGGACCTTCCCCACTTTAAGCTGCTCTCAAAAGCACAGGCAGAGCAGATGAGTATGAGTAGGGGCGGGGGGGGAGGGGTGGGGAAGGAGGAAAATTAGGAATCATTTAAAGAATCCAAAACTCGCTTACATGCTAGACCTACCATGGAAATCTTGAAGTCCTGCACCTGAACAATATTAGAATATTTCTGTTTGGTATAATGACAGGATGACAGAAGGCCCAAGGTGCAAGTTCAGAGGGGAACCAGGAAACCATGAGTTTCTCTACTAACGGAGGTCAGCATGCAACTTATTTCCACAGCATATGACTGAAGTCCAGTTGTACAATGTTCCTTCTACAATAACAGTTCACAAGTAAAAGCATAACATCTTAGTACAGGTCCCACTAGAACAACAGTTCAAACATGCATTGACTTGGATGTCTGAAGCATGAATATTACTGTAGGAAGCCAAATAATTTGGCTTGTGACAGAGTGAAAGCACTCAGAATTTTGGCCTTTATTTTCTTATACTGGAAAAAAATAAGTATCAGACATACACTCTGAGGGGTTTGGAGAAAATACAGATTAAGATGCTAAACACTTTCTTAAATTGAAATCACCTGCTTTCTTTAGTATAATTTTAGGACAGAAAAATACAGGGGAGAAATTCCATTATTTTGAACCAAGAGGGTTACACACTTTTGCCAGGAATGCTTCAAGTACAGGCTTAGATATTGTTTGAGTATAGACAAAACTGCACTTTGGAAAATCAGTCCAGAAAAGACTTTCTCAGATGTTTTCTTCGTCTGAGTATAGTCCACACAATGAATTTGTGATTGTCGAAGAGGCACAGTAGAGTTCAGGTTCCCTTGCACTCACAGCAGTCAGTGTGTTCAGCTTACTTGTTACTTGGGTTTTATTTGCAAAGGACAGCATCTGGTACTTAATCTCCAGAGTAGAAGGAACCATTTACACAGATCTGAAATCACTTTGTGACAGGTGCCAAAGAGTCATTTTCAAAGTCTTGTGAACTGACCATATGTTATATCTTTCCCAAGTTGGAAAAAAGACATTCAGCCATTGTATAAATCATTAGCATCATAGGATAAATAGATAAATCAGTGATGAAATTACACTTAATATATAGTCCATATATTCACATCTCACACAAACTATGCCAAAAATTGCATGCAATATAATTACTATGCAAAAACTATGGTTCAGGGTTTAATTCCAGAAACATGTAAAGATCAGGCTGAATTTGTAGTTTTGCAGTGCAATGCATCACATAAAAAGTATTGTACCACAATACCACTTCTTTACCATAGTATGTGTTCACTATGTTACCACTCATACAAGCCTAAAACCATATGTATAGAAAAGTTTTTACCAAGATGAAACTAAAGCATGGGAGGAGAGTGGGAATACTTCACTGAATATTTAGAGTAAATAATAATAAAATCAGTAAATTATTCAATAATTGGAGTGCTTTTTCAGTCTGATGTTAACTAAGTTCATGTCCCAAGACTGAACTAACAGAAGGAAAGGAACAGGAGTCTGGATGCTAAAGTTTTACTTGTGGGAAGTGATGAGCGGGACCATACAAAAAACAGTCATGAGATTTTCCTCATCATCATTTTTGTCAAAAAATTCTGAAATGAGCTGAGGCACAGAAATTTATGCAGGCCTCAATTTTCCCTAAGTAACAGATGGTCCTGGTGTCTGACCTCAGCCATCCATATTCCTTACTAGAGGGAGAAAAAATGAAAACATCCACATGTTGCTCTCCAGATTGTCAAAATCCCTCAGTACTATAAGGAGCAATATCTGGGCAGCTGTTTATAATGCTTTTTCAGAGGCACTGTCTGGGATGGGAAACTTTTTTTACGTATTTTAGAAGATCTGGAGAAAGAAATGAAAGGATTGAGGCGTCTCCAGGGAAAAAAGAAAAATCCTGCCTCTCATGATTGATGCTACACAAATGCTATTTCATACATTTTGCAATCTCTAGCTCTAATTCTGAAGACTGATGTACACTGGAAGAATCCTTTCAACCATGGGTGGCCAGTCACAAAGGGAGGGAGAGAGAAAGAGTGGCTCAGAGTAACCAAGCAAGCCTGCAGGAGTTTATCCAGAGCCATTTCCTGCAAAAAGGCTCCTCAGGATCTGGACTGTGTAACTGGTATAAGCCTAGCACTTGATGGGTTGAGCCATCATTAATTTCCAGCCATTCGGGAATGGGTGATTATTTGACAGTAAGATCCGATCTGAGAGAGGTGCTATTAAAATGAAGAGAGAGCTGTTATTCTTGTACTGCAGTAGTGATCTAATACAATGGCAGAGCAGTGTGACTGTGGTGAAATTCACAGGGGAACAGACTTCTTCCCAGGGCTCAAATTATCAGCACATTTTCATTGCTGCCTCCAGAAAGAGACATGTAATGCTGTCAGATGCTTTTTGAGTTGAGAGTTTTTTAAAAAGAGGTGGAAGTGTACGCATTAAAGAAACCAATATTTACACAAGGACATTTCTCTCATGAAATATAAATGCTAGAATTCTGCTGGTTACAATCCTTATTTTGAGATTTTACAGGAGGGCAATAAATTGAAGAAGAAGCAACTCACTATTTTGATTATCATATATGAATTTTAAAGGGGTTGAGTAAAATCTAATCAAAGCTACATTTATAGATACTTGTACTTTATACTGCTGTCCTTGGTACACTCATACTTAGTCCAAGCAAAATAACTCCAATTCAGGCTACAGTTCCTGAAAAGGAATGTGACTTTATTGAAATAAAAGGCTCATCATGACAAGTCCAGGTTGAGAATAACACTCTATCCTGTTGCCATTACAGACAGAGACAGAAATATATCAAAGTCCCCTAGACACTTGAAAGAGAATGGCAAATAAAAGGGACATGTCCAAGCAGTGCTGATGGCAGGTGTCAGAAAGCGAACATCAGCAGGATCAAATGGGAGATCTTTTCTCTGTTGCTTCTTGAAAGGAAATAAAAACCCCAAGATCCATAGATTTTTATTAAATACAAAGGAAAATTAGATTAAGGCAACACTAAAGGAAGAGCCTGGGGTTTCTACAGCATGAGCTTGCAGACTTTGGCTTACTTGCCTCCCAGGACACAGTACAAAGGCAGAGTATTTGGCATCAAGTCTTTGCTAGCGTTTCCCTGTGGACTGCCTGAAAGAGCTTCTGGGTGGGCTGAGAGATATGTGAAAGCAGTTCAAGGTCCATGAGGTACCTTTTATTGCCCCCACCCTGTTAAACCTTTTTGTGATGCCCCACTGAAGAAGAGTAGATATATGTACCAAGGAGGTTAATAGTTCACATCAGCTGGACAAGAATTGACTCTAAGAAGAAAGCTCATCTGCTATGGTGTCAAGTACACTGTTCTAGTCCCTGCTCTGGAGGAAGCCGATTTAGCTTCCACAATTAATGAACTCAGGAAAACTGGGTTCATTTCTCAGCTCTGCCACGTGTGTCCCATCTGACTTTACTTAAATCACTGAGTTGTCATTACATCATATTATAACTGGGCTGGCACCGCTTGTAGCTGAAACCATCGATATGCACACAGCACTGGGCCCAGGACCAGAGGTGATTCATTGGCATAGCACTAGGTGAAATTACCAGCTTGGTTCGGAGCCAGCTTGGAAATCCTTGCATTGTGGTCCACTGATCCATAGAGATATGTCTGCACTTCTCTAACAGGTGATCAAGCTGGTAACATTTATTATACTCATTAATATTTCCTAGTTGCACACCCTCCCATGAGCCCTTCTATTAAGCTGCTTCCTAACTTTACCCAATTTAACTTGTTTGGCAGAAATTTTACTGTGCAGTTATTTATATCTTTTCCTGGAAGATTTCACACAATGCTTTTCAGTCATTTCCAAGAAAAAAAGCTAATAAGATGAAAATTCTTTCTTTGGAATTCTCTCCTGAAACTGAGCATTAGGCAAAGCCCAGAAATTTGTCTCGAAAGAGGAAGGAATGAATCAGGGTTGTATCTCTTGCCCTGTGTGAAAATTAGTCCAAATGTAGCCAAGTTAAAAGCCTTTGAATAATTGCTGTTTGTGCATATCTGCAATAGGCTGCTTTGATTTTAGCAGATGAATTCCCCAAAGAGTCTTCACAGGATGTGCTGGAGATTTTCACAGCTCCTGTGCTTGAGGAAGCATTGCCTGTACTACTAAGCAGAGAACAAGGGAGTGTGTTCAAGCCAAGGGTCATAGGTATGGTTTTCCTCTGTAATGACTGCTTTGATTCTGACATGAGTGATAAAAACACACTGGATCATCTTTCCTGTGCTGTTGGTGCCCCTACTGCTGGCATCTAAGCAGCATGAAGAATAAAGCTGTCCAATCAGAAGACAGGGGAGAAGGGAGAGAAAGACTACAGATCTGGCACAGAGTTGGTGCAGAATGCAAGGGGATACAGAAGTGAAAAAAGGTACTAGGAAGAGATGAAATAGGAGCAGGACTTTATGGTGAGTTGTACAAAGGACACCTAAACGCACATGGTATTACTATGTTCATTTTATAAACATAGGACTGATGTCCCACCCATAAAAGGTTTAAATCCTGATATTTCTTAATGTTTGAAGAACACAGGTTCAGTTTAAAAAAAAAATAGTTTAATTTTGTGTATGCAAACTTTCAAATTTATCTAAAAATAAATAATATAAAAGAAAATAAAACATACATACATATAAATTTCATTATTTTTTATCTTTCTAAAACACATGCAGGTCATCAGCAGAGTTGAGAGCTTTACTGCCAGCACATAGATTTTGCCACTGAGCTAACAGAGTGGCTGTTTGCATTAGTAGATTGCTGTCCTCCTTGCGGGCAGATGCTGAAGTGGGATGCAATACCCCATTCTGGCAGATGGTTCCAGAGGAGAGCAGTGACATTCAGAGACCAAGGTATCTGCTCAAATGTGTTCATAAGCTATCTGGCTCAGAAAGAGAGTGTGCCAATGCTGGTCAGACTCATCAACTACTACTCACAAGCTTGGTTTCTTTTCTTATTAAACCAGTTCGCAAAGGCCCAATCTTGCCTATTCCTTGCCCTTGGCTCCTAAGCCAGTCATGTACTCAACTGGGTTCTCACCCCCACTTTAACCTGCTTGCCCGTCCAGTCTTAATGTCACTGGATGTACATCCTCATGTCCCCTCCGATGCCTAGACCCAAAGCCTTGTGCTCTTCCTCTGCCAAATCCAGCCTCCCCATTCCCAGCCTATTTGCCACTCTTCACCATCATGCTCTCCATGAAGCCTCCCAACTCCACCCTCTTTGCCTTGGTCTTGTAATTCACCTGTTTCCTTCACTCTCTCAGTCAGATCTGTCCTCCCTTCTGTCTCACCTTCTTATCTCAGCCCCACCAGTTCTGCATCCTACCCTCCCAACCCATGCAGTTTTGTCTTCCTCCCACATGCCCAGGCCTTCCTCACTATCCCCACCCATCATTCCTTTGTACCAAGGACGGATTTTATTGTTCTGCCAAAAAGATGGTAGATGTAATGCCTGACACAAAGGCTACATATCCCTAGTGAATTTCAAAGCTTGGAGTCTTTGAGCCTCCTAAAACTGCTTTAGCACAGTCTAAACAAAAGGTTTCTAGCAAGCTCATTTCTCCAAACTAGCATCTCCAAAGCCATTTCAATGCTACAAAATTCGGCCTCTTGCTAAAAGACAATAAACAGAAATCATTGCAATGTTCAGTGACTGCTTCTAAATGACAGACATGGGAAAGGGTTGGTCAAGCCTAAAATTGAGTAATGTCATCAAACTCACATGCACTAAAAGCTGCTGCAAATAGAGTGGTAGAGTATAAGATGAACTGTTCTGAGGTCAATATGAAAAACAATCAACTAGTTTTTCAATTTAAATGCACTTTGAATTTCACAGGTCAAGGTGAATAGGCCACACCAAAGAGTTCTAAATTTCACCTGTACCTCTGTGCTTTGTCGTTACTACAAGCTTGAAGTCCAGCCATTTATATACAGACAATCCATTCACTGAACTGTAAGAGTTATTTGGTTGGTGTGATTCATGTAATTCATGTAATTTAGCTGATCAGTTATCATTTAGCACCATCATAAAACTGCAAATAGCTGTATATTAAAACAAACAAAAAAACCAACCGAACAAACAAAACCAAACCAACAAACAAACCTTCCATTCAAGGGCTGGATATAAAACTGCAGCTGGAAAATTATAATCTTGCAATGAAAAAAATCTTTTCACAAAACAAAAAGAATCACTAAATATGCAATTTTTTACAAATGAGTCACTCAGATCCATTATTAATTGCACTAACTTTGGCTACTTAGTGGTTTTGATTGCTTTTGATATTGTTTATTTTATGATGTTTTAATTATTGTTGTTTATATATTACAGTAATTGCATTTTAATTGTCTTTGGAGCAGCACCCTGACTGTCTTGGCAGGGAGGCACTAAATAAATAAAAGCATTATTATTATAAACATAACTGATGGTAATAGTTTTTCACTGTGTACTGTTAGCAATGCGGAAAGAAAGAAGTAAATATATAGTCTGTAGGAGAGAAAGAGTAATCAGAACCTCAAGGTTATATATCTAACTCTGCCACTGATTATATCTGTGACTTTGAAAAGTCACTTAGCCTCCCTCTTATCTCAATTTATTCATCTGTAAAAGGATTATCATAACACTGTCCAATCTCCCAGGATTAGCAGAAGAATTAGCTAATGTCTTTAAAGCATTTTGATCTCCTCAAATGAAAAGTGAAAAAAAGCTTTAATCTTTAGATTATTAATGATGGAACAGAAAAACTGGTAGAATCTACTAAACTGGAAAGTTACTCAAGTATTAATATTTTTAATCCATAATCGGTGCATTTATATCACCCATACACTTAGAAAATAAATCTTTCTACTACTAGCTACTACTAATAAAGGCAACAATGCGTTCCAGAAAGAAAACAAAAATGCATTCTGAAGTTTCCAATCTGAAAAAAAAGAGAGAAGCATTGATTTGAGATACATAAAATGTTTTATCCTCCCTATTCCTACACCCAAACCCTTTTCATAAAAATAAAGAAAAAAACAAAACATAACACACGGCAATTTTTTAATTAGGATGCCCAAAGACAAAAGCTGTTTCTGTGCATTCCCAGCATAAGAATGGGGGGAAAAAAAAAAAAGGGAAAATGCTTCACACTGTAATTCAGAGAACAAAGTTAAGCTTTAAAGTCAGAGCCACTTTAAAAGTTAGAGAAAAACTTTGAAACTGACAAGTTGGGCAGGAGATGAAGATCCAGATACTTTAAACGTACAAAAATTTCGATTTCATGTAAACTAAATAATACTCTGAATCATTATGCTAGGCTTCAACTGAATCAACCAGCTTGGGGTCTTTTTTCAAATAGTTTGTTAGAAACTACTAAAAATTAGTGAAAGGAGCAGAAAGAAACACTTTAGACTGCAGTAACCTACCCACTTGATGGATCTCTAGCCTGAGGTGACTGATAGCAGCCTATTCTTTCTCCACATTATCACCCAATTTCTTACATGCCTATTTGCTGTTTCAAGTAACAGACAGTTCAGCAATAATGCAGTAAAATCTCAATCAAAATGAACTCACTTTTGCTATGAACAGGTTCACTTGAACTCACCAAGATTCATTTTTCTTATCATTATAGAGGGCTACACCTGAAGTTGTGATGGGCTCAGAATTTTGTTCAGAAAATGCTGACCTGTTTCAGTTACCAAACTGCTGCATGGTTTCAGTTATCCTCCCTCCCTCGATCTTTGCCTTGCCATGCTTCACTCACACACATCAATACTGATGCACGTTGACAGTTAAATCCCTGTTCATACTCCTATTAATTAAAAATTTATACAGTTGATAATTTGTTAACACTGAGAATATTGCAGCTATTATTAATGATATTTGGCTTCCCATCCTTTTTCCCTCCCAGTGTTATTTGCAATGTTATTTATGACTGTAACAGGACATCATCAAGACACTTACCAAATGAAATTCTGTTCCTAAGTAGATTGTCTCCTTGTGGAAAAATTAGCTAAAGACTGTAAACAAAAAATTTATACTTAGACTGTAAAGAAGAAATTAATACTTTACACATATAGCATCTCCAATGCAAAGATTTAGTGTCATTTATGCTTCATGTTGGGACACCTGTGTTTGATAGACATCACAATCACAATCGATTTTGTACCGCAAGCTTAGACATTGTAAGATCATGACAAAATTTTTAGAGAGGACTCATAATGCCTTGGATGAGCCAGCTAAGCCTTATATGCCAGATGCACCGAGCTTTAGGTATAAGTCATGGTCAATAAAAACTGCAGTAGCAAAGCACCTCTGAAAGTCAGACTCCAGATTATTTGAGCTGGGCATTCAAAAACCCAGGGACCCAAAATCAATGACAGTTTTCAGCAACTTGCCTGAGGTAATGGAGCAAAACCCTGGCAGAGCTAGGAGTGTATCCCAGTGCCCTGCTGCTCAAATTGCTGCTGTATCTACTGTGACATCTTCTCTCCTAACAAGAGCCATGCTTAATGTGTCGAGCTTCTCCACCAAATCCAGTGTCAGAGCACTCTGCACGCACAGGCAGAGGGATCTCACCTCACCTGATCCCTCCATTCGATTCCTATTAATTTCCAACAACAGCTTAAGTGTGTTAGTATTCAGGGCTAGTCAAAGGGACGGGCTACATACAACTGCCCAGGGTTCTATGATCACCATGGTTTCTATCTGTCAGCATCTTTTCCAGACAGCATCTGTGAACCTCTGGTTCACCTCTCATTGCAAGACAAATTGAAAAACTCACTTCTCCAAGATCCTACAATCACAGCATCCACATCAGTTATCTTAATGCTTTCATGCTGCCAGTACACTTATTTTCCAGTTACTAGAGAGTCTGTAACCACATTTTGATATCGAAGAGCTGCTGAAACTTTACACCCTCAAAAAATGGGCCTCTCCATCACATAATTATCCCCTTGACCAAACACTCCTTCCATCTCAGTTCCTTACCTAAGTCTGCCCGGGTCTCTTCTCAGTCTGCAGACACACAAAGAGCTTTTTGCAGGGCAAGATAAAGTATAAATTTGCAGTACATCGACCTCCTTTCTCCATATTCTTAAACTTATGATTAATGCATTGTGTTTTACACTTTCTCTTCTTTCACAGAAGGATGAAATACCTCAGATTACTTTACAATTACCATGGCACAAGGGTATACAGGCAAAAATGTTACCATGGAGCTGCTGAAACACTGTAAATTCACAGCTTCACTTCCTCTGTAGAAACTTACTTGGGTGTCCCTCCCCACAGTTTATTTGCACAAGTTCTAAGAGAGACCCGAGTTTGGCACCGAGAGAATCAAACCTCCCTGCTTATTATGGTGAATGAGAGTTGCATATGTTGGAGTCTCTGGGACTCTTCTTGTCCGTGAATAGCTGCCATTAACATTTATGGGGGGTATGCATATTGAGGGAAAGAAGAGAATGGGCACCCACTGAGAAGAGAGCAGACTCCAGCAATTCTATTCTTATCACATTGTGTGCTTTAGTCTTCACTAATCTCAGCAAAGTATCCTCATGCAAGCCTTCTGAAGTGATTTTTTTTTTCTTTTTATCTCCATGGAAATTGTTGGGGTTTATTTTTAATAAGAAAGATGACGAACAGTTAGCTTATGCTCCAGTAAATCCACAGGGTGAAATTATCTCATTTGAATATCTATTCAACTCTCAAAACAAATATCAAAGTTCAGGCTTTGCATATACATTCTTTGCTGGAATAAGTAGGAAACTCTCCTTTGTCCCTGTTCAGGCTACTTCAGGGTCTGCCTATTTCCTCATATATACACCTGTGCTCTCTTGTAAACATTTTCACCTGTCAAATGAAGGTCTCTTCCTTTGTCATAGGGCCAACAGATTTTCACAACACGAGTAGCTTCCCAAAACTTTCGCAGCACTAAAGCCAACAGCATAGCTTCACCACAGGGAGGATAAGAAAAGGCTAGGCAGGGACAGGATTTTCACTCTTGCCTGCTCTGAGCAAGATTAAAATGCCAGCAGCTAGTCCCAGTTAGCCCCTTTAACTGTTGTTATCACCAAGAGAGGTGAATCAGTGCTGTGAAAATGCTGGGAAATCTAATGAAAAATGTTAGTGCCAGGAGAAGCACAGAGGCTTAACTGAAGTGCTGATAGAGAATACTTTGGACAGCAAGAACTGATAGTTGCGCTACAGAGAGAAAAAGCCTTCGGAGCTTGCCTTTTATTCTTCAAAAGCACGCATGAAAATTTTCATTTAGCTAAGACTTAAATTAAGGTTTTGATTTTTAAAAGTTTTACGGTTCTCTCTAGTCTGCAAGCAAGGAACACTGGTGTGACTACATCAATATCAAATGTAAAAGCGAACACTTTCTTCTCTCTACTTCACACTCACAGTGATGAAAAAATCCTGCCTGAACTAGAACAGACTTTTCCCCCTTTAATTCAGAAATCCCATGTTCCTTTCATATAATACCAACTATCAAATGGAAAAACATTTAGTGTCTCCTCAGATTCATCTGATATTTGAATTCTTACAAACTTGGGAAATGTGAAAATGTGGAAGATTACTGTTTGCTAGAAATCAGTCAGTTTCCTATGAGGTTACACCAGGAAGATTCAGCACTACAGAGCAAGTAGTGATTGATGTAGGGAAAAAGGACAAACTTGGACATCAGACACTCTTGTGTACCCTTCCCCTCAGATAAGAAACTGCAAATAAGGTCTAGGAGCTTCCTGAAAGCAACAGAGATGCAACCTGGCAAAATAAGATCAGTTTTTCATTTGTCTGACCCCTTGAAACAAGCCTTCAGGAGAAGATGCAGGAGAGCATTCCCTCCCAAAGAACAGCTCCACAGAGACCATTTTGCACAATGAATTGCAATCCAAACACACACAGTTTGGCTAGATGGCTTATTTAATGAGAAGACACCCAAGCACACAAAAGTGTTTGTGATGATGAAGGTGTTGCAAGATATTATGGATTAAGATAACTACACTTGTGCTATTGGGTCATTAAATCTTATTCATTCTTCAAAGATTCTTTCTGCCTACCAATCAGTGCTATGGAAATGAAAATTAAAAGCTCTTATGGCAAACACTACCCTGCTCAGCAGAGCAGGTGATGACGCCTAAAGCTATGACTGAACTAAACAGAAATAAGTTTTGGAAGGAACATTTGGTACAGGCTCCTCATTAGCAATATTTAGTCTTTTGACAGAGTTGAGTGAAAAATTAGTATTTTTTTCTTTATTTTAGAATGTTAAGTTTGTCAAAAATCACCAAACTTTAGTTATACAGGTGAAATAAATGCTAGTTCCCTGACCTGCTGTCCCCCCTAGATGATGAAAAGCCCAAATGGGTCTTTCTATCCAGTTAATAAGGATATTGCAACCAATTAAGGACATAAACTACTTGACCAAGCAAATTGCTCCAGTCTGTGATAAACAATGATTTTTGCGTCACCATAAGTGTTCTATATTGTCCTGGTGCTTTGCTTATTTCTCTTTTTATGAGTGCTGTCAATGGCTTCTATAGTCTTGCAAAACAACCAGCTGCCTACACCAAGTGACAACACCATTCTTCCAAGTGTTTTTTCATTTCCTTTCAAAACAAAGGCTTTTCCCCCCTGTATACCACAATCCTGATAGATGTTTTTCTTTATGAAGTTCCCACAAGCATCGTCGGTTACCGCATCTTCCCATTTCTGGATCATGCATCTTAGCATGCAGAGCAGAGCAAAAATGGTCATGAAACTGAGAAGAGCTTCAGGACTTTTTTTTCCAGCAACCAAGACTTTAACCAGTAAGTGGCAAATAGAAGTTGCCATGCAGAAGGAACTGTAATTAGACCCAAACCAGACCGGTAACGCTGACAGAGACAGATGACCTTGAGATGGATAGGTGATCAATAGACAGATAGTCTGGTTCTTCTGTTTTTAAATCATTATTGATAGTACATCTTAAATTAATCCATCATTCTGTAAATCTTCAGCTCTTTTAGAACAAAAGCATTCTGGAAGTTTAATTTCTCTTTTTTTTTTTTTTTTTTTTGTTTTAACTAACACATACACTAAGCAGCAACTGAAAGGCAGGAAAATTCAAGTTCAGAGCAAACTAGTTGTACTCAAACATTTGAAATTAAGCATGATAACCAAATACAGAAATACCTGGAATAGCTCTTGATTCACTCTCACATCAGAGGCTTCCTAATCAATTTGAAATAACTAGACACTGCTATAGAAAATAAGCAAGATCATAGCATTTGCTAATGAGTCTCAAAAATGGATTTCACTGCATGAAAATGTTCATTGTCAGGAGAAAGCCTGTGTTCCCAGAATCTTTAGGGTCATTTCCATTTGCATTTGACTGGAGAAAAGTCCTTTGTTCTTTTCTTCCTTCTCACATCCCCTACAACTCCACATTTTTTTCTCTTCTCTCTCCCCCTGTGAGTTGGTGTTTTGTATCAATGTGGTACACTATACTGCTAAAAATACAACCAGATAAGACTCTTTGTGCTGAAGTATTTAGAATCCACTTCAATTATTACCTAATTTCTCTGTGTTGCTCTGATTACCTTGAATATAAATTTGGAGATGTATGACTTCTGGAAAATTATATGGCAGAAGATGCAACAGCAGAGCTCTGAACCACACGCTAAGGTAGTGTATTATTTTATGAATAATACCACTTAAACATTTGTAAAACATAAAGCTTTTCTGAGCTCTTCTCCTTCCCCTGGGACTTGAACTCTTGTTGAACAAGCTGTTCAAAGCTCACCACTCTTATAAAAACCTACCCCAACAAAAGAGTGACAGTGACTTTTTTTTCAATATTATTATTTTCATTAAATCAGTGTTTCAGGTTGCCAGTTGCTCAGTCTTCCTGCAACAACAACAACAACAAAAAAAACCCAAAGAGGTATCCATTTGACCTACTTGTCCCTAACCCAGCAATGTTTGGAACAAGAGGAGATCTGATGATAATGAACTTTTCTCGAAAAAGAAGTTGCAATCTATGTCCCAGACCCTACAATCAATTATTCATGTGAGCAACTTTGAACTCAGCAGGAGTACCCACAGGCATAAACTTTCTTACAGGGGAACAGTTGGCAGGATCAAGACCCACCTCAGGAAGAAGACACACAACACAACATATGAACCCTCTGTGACTCTTTTTATTATTTTTTCCCCTTTTTGTCCTTGTTATTTTTCAATTTCATTTGCTAGTATATTTCCCACTTCCAGCTGGGAGTAGAAGAGAAGATGTCAAAATAAGAAGACAAAAGCTGTTGTTATGCTCAGCTGGAAGAAAAAGTCTTAGAAATTTCTCCAAAAAAAAAAAGGATTCCTAGACCAATTTTTAAGTCCCTAAGGGCACCATGATAGTTTAAAGAAATTTTGTGTAACCCATAATGGAAAGCAGTGGAAGAAAGGCAAGTTATTGGTGCATTGCAATTGCCCTGTCTAACTTCCCTCACCCTAATTTTCTTCATGGAGACATTAGGAGTCCCTACCCAAGCACTACTGCAGAGCCCTCTAGGTGCAGAAAGACCCAGGTCCACATGCCATGTAGCCCTCAGGCCTACCACAAGAGAAAGGACTTATCTTATGGTCCTCCTTCCAAAGAAAAGGGGCTCAAACACCCCTGGGCAGAGAAGATGTCGCTCCCAGAAAAACTTTCTTCTTTAAAAAAAGCCCTTCCTTGTCTTGGAGCTGAACAAATTCAGAGAGTGGATGAGATGAATGGCTGTTGATAAAACAAAGCTTAAATGCGTAAGAGCCATTCTTCTACACCTGCATCTCTTATTCCAAAACACAGAAACTTGGGCTTACAAAGTAAACTACTAAATCAGAGGAATTAATCTCTCACTTTCAGGTTAAAGCTGGTTAGATGGAGGCAAAGCAGGGGAAAATTCCAAAGAAATGAAGACTTTGTATGACAAGGTTACAAAACAAATAAGGGACAGATAATGTTAGTATTGTTGGTGTTCTTGAAGAGTAGAAAGGGTAAGACATTTCAAGATTGAAGTAGATCTTGCGATTAATGGCACTGAGGGGAAGCAGGAAGCACATTTGTGAGCTGCTGCAAGGTGATTGGTCTAGGATAACTATTACAAACATACTTAAATGCATTACTGTACAAGAATTGCTCAGGAGAGATGGAACATGTGATAAATTAGAAAGTGAAGACAAATTCCTGTACAGAAGTGTTCTAAGAGTGTTGAAAAGCAAATACGTACTATTCATGGCACCAGCCACATGTATTTACAAGCTATGAAATGTCTAGCTGTTCTGTTCAAGCTGTGTGATAGCCACTAACAGTTTCCAGTATTTCTGCCCAGATCCTCTATTAAACAAATTCAGTTCTTCATGCTGTTGTTGAGTACATAAGCAAGAGAATCACAATTGTGAGTAAGGTGTAAGATATAGGTATTTTGCATGGTGTGAGACTACAGTCAGAATGCTGTCCTGTTCAAATGTTCAAATGTTCACACTACACAGGGGATGTTATTAAATGGACAAAGATTATGAGAAGAGTCGCTTCAATGTTTAAATTCACTGAAACACGTGCCCTGTGGTGACATTTCTTAGTCTAATGACAAGGGGATGCAGGTTTGATTTGATCAAAAGCAGGGGAGCACTACCTGAGGTCTCTTTATAAATGTCTCCTCATTATCTAAACTTAGCAAATGAAAACAGAAGAAGAGTCAAAGTCTGAAAGTCAGAACTACACAAAATTCAAGCCAGCCATAAGGCAGACATTTTTAACAGTAAGGATAATTAACCACTGGAGTGTTGGAAATATTACAGGGTAGAATCATCATCACTGGAAATGCTTCAGTAAGGGTAGAATGTCTTCAGATGTGGGTTTTTTGTTTGTGTTTTTGGGGGTTTGTTTTTGTTTTTCCGGCAAGCTCAGGTGATAAGTCAATTAGGAAAGTCCTGTGGCCTGCATGATTAATGAGGTCAAAAGAAGTGGCTCACAGTAGCGTTTCTCCTGGCTCTGCATTTTGCATGCCAAATAAAAGAAAAAATCTCCTCCCACAAAATTCTACAGCTGAATGCCATATATAATATTGGGTTTGTTTTCCTATCATCCATTGTTTTCCTTTCATCTGCTGAGCATGTCCTAAAGACTGCCAGTGGTTAGGCTTATTGTGGTACTTAACAGCACCATTCCACCATATCCTAATTATCAGAGCTTTAGAAAATATGAAGGAGATCAGTCCTTCCCACCAGCATATAGAAGCCTTGAACAGAAGAGTACTCATAACTATACATTATTCTCATTTTAGCTCTTATGCTGGATTGAGGTAAAAAGAAACGTTCCAAATCACTCTGCGTCTTTGGTGCTGCAGTACGAATGGGTGTTTTTGGGATCACAAATGTTTGCTTGGTCATGGAGAAATTAACAGCTCGAACATTTATTGGACTACATGAGCCAAACAAAGCCATAGTCAGTCCTGACAAGTAACCATGTAGACACAAGGAAAATTACACATTACACTAGCAGAAAGAAAACTTTTCACTTTGCGGGCTTATTTCAGCCTCTGAGAAGAGATTATCTTCTAACAAATCACTAGTTAACTGAAATAGCAAATAATGCAGCAATGAAGATAACTTCAAGACTGCAAAAAACCCATTTTGACTATCTCTTATTTGGGAGGTGAGTTTTCCAGGCAGTCAGGGAGGCTAAACTCCTGATGGTCGTGGACTTTCTGATTTTCAGCACTGATGAATGGCACACTGCTGAAATAAATAATTTTGCATCCCCAACAACTGCAGTATTCTAAGATATTGCAAATGCTTATATGACAGAAATATAGCATACTCTCCGGTAACAGAAAAAAAATCTTCATAAAGGCTAATAAAAAGTTGGCATCTTTACTTGAAACATTTAAATTTATAGCAAGATCATGTCAAAACAGTGCAAACAAAAAATCCTGAATCAAATGAGGTAATAGCTTAGAAAACATGCTAGAAAAATAATAAACTATGTTTTACTTTGCCTTGACCAAAAATTATAGAGAACATCGAGAATCAGATAGATAAACTTATAGATTAAAACAAAGACCTGTGTTTAGCTTTGGTTACTTCCTTCATGTCTATCTATACAAAAAGCCTGGAAAGAACACCTGGGAGCACGACTGCATCCCGCAGAAATAGACCTAACTTGAGAAAAATGGTAAGTCCCAAAGCAGCAATGGATTTCCAGTTGAGTTTTATTTAAACTGTAACTAAATAACCCACGGGCTCTCTGGTAAGCTTAATGAGGCCAAAAGAGCAGTATCTCACCTCTGACCGAGCAAGAGGTAACAATGTCTGTTACTCAGGCTAAGGAAAAGATCCTGCTGACTCTGCATGTTGGAAGCCTATTTCATTGATAAATTATGACGTGATCATTCTTGCCAGAGCCTTAGCCGTCAGCTGGAAGAAGTTAGGACTCAAATTATTCACGTAAATCAGGTCAGATTCATTTCATGTCAGCTTTGGACAGACCACCCCAGGCCATTCATTGATACAAGTACAATTTCACAGCACTCACAAGAGCCTCTGGGAGCCTTTTTGCTAGACTTTTTCCTTAGATTTGGCTGGGATGTCCCCATCATTTCTTAATAGGGTACAGTTTGGTGACCAGTGTTGAATAAAGTGGATTAAGCTGCTTTACACCCACTCCTCTTGCCTGTGTGCTTACTTGCCTCATTACAGAGGCAGGACTGCTTCATCCCCACAGTTGCTGAATCAGCACTGGTACCACTAAAATGAGCAGCTGCGGGGATTGAAGAGTGCAATTTAGAGTTAAAACTGACCATATAAAATGACAGCAGCAACAGACTGCTTGTTTGGATCCAGCACAGACTCAATTCTTGAGCTCAGAAAGCTCAGTGCCCAAACTGTTGAACAGTTTGGCTCCTTGCCTGGATGTAAGATTAAAAACAACAAGACTTTGGTGGGATTTCCAACAGCTATTCTGACTGCCAGGTGAATTTATATATCTAGGAATTACTATTCTGGAAATTTAAAACAAATGCTTCAGTTATCATACCAATCACAGATAAATGAGTTCTATCTCCATAAAATTTCATAAAACCCTACTTCAGTGAAATCGTTGCCCAGACAGATCACATGTTCAAGCAACTCCATTCACTATGCTCCACAAACCCTACAAACCAAGAGAGCCTTTTCTATTTTACTGTGGTACTGTTTTCGAAACTGTTTTCCGAAGTGATATTGCTGTTTGTGTGAATATTCATCTCTCCAACAGCTTGTTCTTAGCATGACTTTTTAACTCATTGGCCAAATTTAGACAAGCTAAACAAAAGGACAGAGGCTGGAAAAGTCTTAAATTCCTGTGAGCTTGATGAAAAGAGATGACAGGGTAAGGAGATCCTACTATTGAAAGGATCATTGAAAGGCTGTGACCTAACCATAAAATACAGTTCTCCATCCTCAAATCAGCCACTTCTAAGAAAGAAGGCTTGCCTCCAATGCTCATGGGCTACCTTCCTTCTTGAAGAGAGAGATGCCCATACGTCTGTTCTAAAGAGACTATACCTACCAGCTGAGAAACAGCAGTTAAAATTCCCATATCTGATGTAACATTATGATGGCCTTGTTACCAGTTCAAAACACAGACTTCTGAACTACTCTCAATAAAATGAAAAAAAAAAAAAATCCTAGAAGGCAAGAGCTTTCAAATTGTGTAGATGCCAAACAATATGGTGAATAATGAAGGCCCTGACACTGCACTGCATGACAAGGACTTGGTCCACTGAAGTCCCTCCTCTTGCCATTAGAGGAGCTTCAGATATGACTTGACATTGCAGCTTCACCCATGGCTTCAGCATAGTATGGAGACACTTAATCAAAGTTTCCACCCAACTAGTGTGAATACCAGACACAATAAACTTAATACAGCAACATAGAGGTCAGTGTAGGTTATTCATCCACACTGAATTGTCGCCAACCCACACTAGTCCTTTATGATAATTTATCAGATGTAGTCAGTGCAGCAGTACTAGTGGTCTAGAAGCCCGGAATAAAGTCTGAATATGAATTCATGTGCTTTCATCCTATCTCTTTCTCATCCATTATCTCTTGGCAATACTGAGATGCACGACTGCAGCACACATGGGCCAGCCTACATATGATGAGCTAGGAAAACCTGGATAGGCTTCAGAAAAGCATGCTTCCCACCTACTCTGGGTTTGGAATACTCAGTTCAGCTCAGGTGGCAGCACTCTATATTAAACATA
The DNA here is from genome assembly GCA_013396775.1 of Cephalopterus ornatus. Lineage (NCBI taxonomy): Eukaryota > Metazoa > Chordata > Aves > Passeriformes > Cotingidae > Cephalopterus > Cephalopterus ornatus. Next base: position 287,425 of record VZRE01013517.1, on the reverse strand, counting down.
CCTGCAAACACTCAAAATCTGCACACCTGCAGCAGCATTGCAGACACACCAGTGGTGCCTTCTAACCTCCAGTGTCGTTGCCAGACTACCCACTGCATTCTTCAATCTCTGCCATCAGTGCGTTTTTGCTCCCTCTTTCAACTGCTTGCCTATCAGCAAGAGATTTCAGTGTGCTCTACCTACATCTTTAATTTGAGAAGAACTCCCCCTAATATCAAAATATTCTGTAAGATTTAAATCTAATTTTGATGAGAACATAAACTAAAATAAACAACTTTTTGAAATATAGGAAATCTAGTATAAATTTGAACCTCTCAAAGGCAGTTACCAAAAGAATTGGTGAGGCAGAAGAGAAATAAAAAAGGGCTATAGTCAATCATCATTTAAGGACTGTGTCCTTAAAGAGAGCTTCATGACTCCAGGCTTGCGTTCAGTCCATCTGATCAGATACGCAGAAAATGCCATCTGGTCCCCAGGAAGTTTGATTCTTTCCTCCATCTCTGAGGCCTGGCAATGTGTTTGCCCCTGCCCCTTTTCAAGAGTGTCCCAATTCCCTCTACATGCTCCATGGTCCATACCCTTCTCTCCCTGAATATTCTCAGCTGCTCACAGGAAAGGAGCAATCTCCTGCTCCCCCTGCCAAAGGTTTCTTCTGGCCCTCAAGTCTCTTCATACAGGACCATGACCTAACATAAAGCAAATACTCCACATCCCAGTTTCTATAGACCAGATGCTGATCCTATAGGCAAAGAGGCTCTAAGGCACATTTGCAGTGACTCTGCTGAGAAGAAGAATGAAATATAACTGCTGGTGGATTATTTTCATACTCTTTTCATTCCATCTTCCCTATTCATATGTGGCTGTCAGCTAATACTCTCAGCAGCCAATTCCCACAGATGGCAAAATTCATACATAGTTCTGTGACAGAAGTGTTGTACACCTTTAGTGAGCTCAATACTGCCCCCACTTCAGAAAATGAAGTGTTTCTGATGAAGCTACAGCTACAGTGAACTGAGAAAATTCTTAATACCTCCAAAGTGCTCAGATATTGTGATGATATTACCTATGCAAATAATTAAATAGATAGGTTAATTTTCTTTTTTGCAATTGAGATCCCTGTTTAGCTCACAATTCTTTTTACTTCAGTCAATAACTTCTAAACCACCTCACTTTTAGCAGTCTCTTATCCTTAAAATTTCCAAACGAATTTATGGTTGGAAATTATAGAGCTGTATAAAAATATAATTGTGTTGTTCAACTGACTCCACAGTATAATCCAAATGGCAGCCTACAGCTTGATTCCTTGGAGAGCCTGGGACGGGTGAAGAGGGGAAGCACTTTTCTATTTCCTTTGAATAGGCAACTGCAGAAAGGTAATGGCATCTGCTGGAGTACTTTGCATTGCACTCTAGGCAGATGCCACTCTGGCCACAGGGACATTGCTAGTTTGTATTCCTACTGTGGAGCAACCCCTCCTGGAGCACTGGCAGCTGGAAAGAGACCTGGGTAACCTTGTTGCCACTCCACTGCCTTGCAGGAGCATGTAAAATTGTATATTCTTCACAATAAATATTGCTGCTTTAATGTGCAACTTCATCCTTTGGTCATACACTTTGACCAGTAGTAATGGCCTGAACTGGAACTAGTAAAGGCCCATGGAACTGGAAAAGTCTTGATGTTCATTAAAACTCTGTTGCAGAATTGAAATGCCCTTGGTTATGCCCTTGGTTTGCACGCAAAGGCAGGGCAGGAGTGAAGACAGAGAGTTGTTCTGGCAAATGAGAGAAACATTTCCTAGGTGATAATCTTTCAGGAACAATGTTTTGGAATAGGTTAATTTCCATAACTACAGACTGTTCATGCCTGGTTAAACAGGAGAATAACCAATCCAAAGAATCACAGAATGACAGAATAGTTGAGGCTGGAAGGAACCTCTGGAGATCACCTGGTCCAAGTCTCCTGCTTAAGCAGGATCACCTAGAAACAGTTTTTCAGGGCCACTTCTGAATACCTCCAAGGATGGAGACTCCACATCCTCTGTTGGCAACCTGCACTAGTGCTCAGTCACTCTCACAGTGGAAAAGTGTTTTATGATGTTCAAATGGCAACTTCTGTGTTTTAGTTTGCACCTATTACCTCTAGTCCTGTTACTGGGCACCACTGAGAAAAGCCGGGCTCACTCCTTTTTGTGATCTCTGTTCTGGTATTTATATCAAGCCCCCAGTGTTCATCCTTTCCTCATAAGAGAGATGCTCCAGTCCCTTCATCATCTTTGTGGCTCTTCACTGGACTATTCCAACATGTCCAGGCCTCTCTTGTACTGAAAAGCCCAGAACTGGACACAGCACTCCAGGTGTGGTCTCACAAGCACTCAATAAAGGGGAAGGATCACATCCCTTCACCTCCTGGCAATACTTTGCTGAATATAGCCCAGGATACCATCAACCTTCTTAGCTTCTGGGCATGCTGTTGCATCATGTTCAACTTGGTGTTTACCTGAACCTCCAGCTCTTTTCCTGCGAAGTTGCTCTCCAGCTGAGTGGCGCCTGGGTGGTGCATGGAGTTGTTCCTCCTCAGGTCCTGGACTTTACACTTCCCCTTGTTGAACTTCATAAGATTTCTGTCAGCCCATTTCTCCAGCTTATTAAGGTCCCTCTGGATGGCAGCGTGACCCCTTGGCCTATCAGCCACTCTTTCAGTCGTTCATACCAATATCAGAAAAATACATTGTTACACTGGAATTTTGTTTCAGTTCATAGGTGGAAATGAAAAAAAGCAGAGCAAAACAGTGTACAGGTAGTCTCTTATAAGCATGTTGTGTGTCAGAGCCCTGATCTGCAAAAATGGGATCAGTGATAACTGATGTAAATGATTATCTTTCAAATTACAATAAAAACTGCAAAGGTAGTTGGGTGACTATTTTACAAAGCGAGCTTGGGTTTGTTTTTGTTTTTGTGGGGATTCTTTCATTTGCTTTTTTTTTTCTTGATTTAATGGCATCTATACAATAGCTATAGGAATTAATGGATACAGAGTTGGGAGATGGATTTGCACCTCATCAGTGAGCCTGTTCCAGAGAACGCACATATTTCTGAAAAGAATGTGGTAAGGTAATATGGAAAGACAGAAGGAAAAAGATTTTGTTCTTCCTTACAAAGTAGCTTTAACAAGTTTCTGTTTTCTGTGATTAGAAAGCCAATAACACAAGAGTGTCTTGCACTCCAAGAACATCTTCTAGCTGGTGACAAGAGATCATGGGCACGGATGGGTAGCAATGTATCTACCACCTACACAGTAAAAGAAGACAAAGAACCAAGAAGGAAAGAATATTTGTCTACTTCCCAACTTTCTAATCATCCAAATATCCCATTAGAAAACATCACATTTCTGGTTTTCAGCTTTTGCCTGCTCCACACCATGTCTTTGATCCCACATCTTGGATAACTCAGTGTTTGAAAGAGAATTCTAAGAAGTCACTGAGTTTCTCCTGATTAAAAGACCATGAGAATCCAACTTCAAAGGTCTATGAAAACAAAATAAATGGAGTCACTGTGTGAGGCAACCACCACCATGCTGGGCTTACGACTCCAGCAACTACTTTCAATATTGTGGAGGAGGAAACAGGATGACAAGGGGCTTTCTGTACATATCAGACGGATACTTTGAGCCTTTTGTTAACATTCAGAAGAGTTTCTCTATGGTCTCAGAGGAAAGAACAAGCAAGAATAGTGTCATTTCTGTTACAACTACATCAGTTGACGATGATGACAGTGATACAGGAAAAGAAGAGTGACCTTACCTCCTCCGCCTTCTGCTCATCAGCAATATAAAGACCTCCAAAAGCAGAGGGAAGCATAACATGAGAAAGCACATCACTACAGTGATGTCAGATCTAAAGAAAAAAAATGTACCTTTTAAGCGTATATCCCATTAGGCAAACTTTTATTAAGTACTATTCATAGACACTGTATCTGAATTGTAGTATGCTAAAACACATCACCGAATACGAGTACATTCATTATTCCAATTAGGTTCTGTGCCTCCCCTGGAAGATACTAATTTGAGATCTAATAACAAAAATGGGATAAACAATTCTTTTGTTGAAAGGATGATGAACAAGACTGGTACAAAGTTGATAAAAATAAGTAGAAATTGCTGCTTTCTAATCTGGGATTTTGTTTAATTCTGTGGGACACTGAACACCCAGTTTACAATCTTTTTAGCCCCAAGCAGGAGACATGAGAGAGAAAATCCCCAGCAGGGGGTAATGTAATGTGACCTCATCGGGCTTTCCTACAGAGATAATATCAGAAGTTTTTGATCATGACAGGGCACCCTACTAGTTGGCTAGGATTTGCTAAAAATTTTATGTGTGTGGATTTTTTATGTTACATAAGTGGCAATATTATATGGAGTTTTTATTGCAATAATAGTGGGAGAATTGTATAATATTTATCTGATGCCTATAATATAAAAACCAGACACAAAACAAAAGGGGAAAGAAACCCCACCTAGAATCCTGGGGTCAATTTTAAAGGAAGAAATAAGAGTGGCACTAAAATGCCATTGAAAAGTAACAGAAGTTTAGCATCCAAGTCTAAATGTTGTTTAAATCTGACTAGGATAAATGTTTACGTGCAGTTACATGCTCTTTTATTTGCAGAGAAACTGGAAGAGTCAGAGATGAGTCTGAATCACAAATTAAATACAAGACTAATTTGCTCCATCTAGAGCTTTTGTTTTACTGTAAACAAACATCTTTTAGCCTGCTCTGTCTATTTTAAGATGAAGACTGTACAGTGTGAAGTGGCTGTTCCTAAGATACTCATACCTCTGGGAGCAGTGCTGCAAAATACACACCATACACTTCAACTCTGACACGGAGGGATTGCCAAAGAGCTTAAAACAAAGTGTAGCTACCCATTCTGCCTATCACTTCATGCTGCAGCCTTACCCTCCCTGGTGAGCCACAGCAACTGTTTATCAGACTGCTCTGTAAATCAGATCACTCAAATGCTTGGAGTTAAAAGTAACCCTGAAAAGTAACAGCAAAATAACTTCAGTGACCTAGCTCACTGGTTCAGCTCTTATCCAGCTGTGTCAGCAGAGCTGAGGGAGTTGGGATGGTGAACTGCAATGCAGTCTTCAGCATTTCCCAAGCATCCTTCTCAAACATAACATGCTATTACATCCTTCTCAGCCTCTGCAGCCCTAGAAGCTGCATGTTTCTTATCAAAAATCCCACAAATAGTAAGGCTGTGCTTTGGCAGTTTAGTACATTTGGCTTCAGAGTTCATCACAGATTGCGGATGTAGTGTATTAATTCATTCTGCCAGTGTTGACAGGTGAATTTTTACCAGTTGGCTGTATCAGCAGTTGTCTATTGCTGTATAGCCAACATGCAGCCACTGTACCAACACACCATCATCCATTACTGTGAATCTATGCTCTGTTCAGTGACCAAAGAAAGAATAGCAACTGTGAGCCTGTTCTTCATCCAGGCCAGATGCCTGTTGTTCAGCAACCTAGCTGCATGGATTCACTGCTAGGGAGTACAGAATTACAGGCTAAGCAAGGTTGGTGTGAAGGCAGCCTCACTCCCTCCCTGTGCCTCACGCCTGGCTTGCCCCAGCTCTGTGCCAGCAGCAGTTGCAGCGGCAGCAGGATGGGCACATGCAAGGAAGCCAGCAGCATTCACACAACATCACGTCAGCATGTCTGCAGGAGCTCTCAGTACTGCTATGGAGATAGATACATTGTCTTGCAGGCTTGGGAAATTATTTTCATCCAGCTCTAACGGCATTTTTCTTTAAAAATTTGCCTACTGTGTAAGAGAGTAAAAGCAGTGATGGATCACTTTCCACCTGGCAGCTGATGCAGTCAGTGAAGGCCAACTGGAAAGGCCTTCTTGAAGAGGGAGAGGTGATATGCCATTCCAAAGCCGTACTGGAAGGGGAACTTTTCCATAAAAGGTAATGCCGCAGCTCAGAGATTTTACAGGGAGATGTAATGTGCCTGGGGCAGCTTCTGCAACAGTCATTTAGTTCCCAGTTCCAAACCAATCTTGGTCAGTACCAGCATGGTTCAAGTTCCGATGACTGGTTCCGACTTAAAGAACACCCTCCAAAGCTCTTTGGTCATACTGGGGAGATTACTGCACACTTTCAGAAGCATGAACTGAATATAGCAGCAGTTTTCACCTCCTTAATGGATGTGGAGCTTTTGTACACGTCACTTTTCATTTCAAGATTTCAAATCTCTGAATAGAGCTCACCTTCTTTTCACTGAAATATTTTTGATTTTTTTTTTTCTGTTAATTGTACCTCTACTCCTTGTAGATTTCAGAGAGGAGAAATTTCTAGCCAGGTTTTCTCTTGCAAAGTACCCAAGAAGAGAAATGGAAGTACCTTGCAAATACCAACCAAGCCAGTATAAGCTAGTGAGTCCAAAGGAAGAAAGGAATCATAATATTCTGGAGATAAAATGCAAGGGTAAGAAAGGGTCCTGTGTGTTTTCTCGCCTTCTTACGTGCATAAGAGATTCACTGCAGTCTTTAATTGCTGGTGCAGGTGGATAAGGGCTGAAGAAGAGTGCCAGGATAAAAATAATGGAAACCTGACCAGTGACAGGAGCTGATTACTGTTGGCAGACTGTATAGGTTTCAAATTCATGCTGTGCCTTAGGAAATAAGTCCTGGCTGAGATGCATTTTTCTGGAATATCCCTAAGGAATATCTATCAGTGATTCATCTAAGCAGCCACTGGATATCATTACCACTCTACCAAAAATGAGGATAAAATAACAATCTGGAAGAAATAAAAGAAAGAAGTGCCCCAGATTTTCTCTCAAACTGTAACAAAGAGATCACAAGGGTGGGTAAAAAAGGAGGGGGAAAGGAAGAGAGGGCTGAACTTTTCATCTTCATGTCCTCAGTTTGCCTTTAAGCTGTGCACTTCTAGTTTACTCTTGTCAGAAGCTACCACCACTGTACTTTGTAGCTCTCAAAGAAAGAGATAATTGCCTTTTTTCCCAGTCACATGCTTACTAATACAGAACTTGACTTTTTTTTCCTCAGCCCTACACAGTAGGACCTCCATCGCTCAAAATAGCATAAGCTTTGCTATAGATGTTAATGCACTATCCAAAGCAAATACAATGCACGAGCTTTGACAGGTTCACATTTTTAAGTCCCTTTTAAACTCACAGTTTCAATCTTTTTTATCAGATGAACAATGGCCAATTATAAATTATGGCTCTTTCCTAAGGCCCCACCCCAACACCTCCTACGGGTTATGTTCCTACTGGGTGTGTGCTACATCAGGCTGGTTTTATGCCTCTAAATAGTTGTTGGGCATTTTCTCTGCTGTGGTGTTTAGCTAATACATAACTAGTCATATGGGAGAAAATGGAAGAGCAAGAAAGAGTCTCATAAACTTTTTTTTTTATTGGAGGTGGGGCAAAGACATGCCAAGAAAACTATTTTTATCCATAGTACCAGATACTCAGCTGGACTTCTAACAACAGTTCACTAATTTACATCAGATGCCCCACAGGGTCTATTTGATTTGCAAGTTTAAGTAGAAGATTGTTATTGAAATCACTGTACTCATATATAAATATACAGCCGACCCAAAGAGAATGTAAATATCCACCATAAACCAAATCCAGCCTAGATTCTCTGAACCTTGTAGGAATTAATTGCAAGAATTACACTTCGAAGCTTTTAAAGTAAGAGATAATTGCCTCCTTTTTCTGTCATGGGTTTACTAATACAGAACTTTAGTTTTTCCCAATCCTCCACAGTGGGACCTCCATAAGTCAAAGTAATGTAAACTGTGTGAGAGATGTTAATGTTAAGCACTACAAAAATATTCAAGTAGGCTATACAGTATTTCAAGTGTGAAACAAAGCCTGTGGGTTCAGGAAACATTTCTCCATTCAATTCAAGGAGAACATGTAAACAGGATTTTTTAACTCTTTGTGGTCTGCAGTGGGGCTTACCGTAGGTGCTACATCCCATAGTATCTCGAGCCCTGATTCAACAAAGATATAAGACAAACACTCCAGACTTGAGTGGACTACTCAGGTGCTCAAAGTTCAGTCTGTTTCTAATTAACTAGCAGAGCTACAACCTAGGTCAATAAACTAATATTTCCAACAGAAATTCCAAAAAGGCTACTGTCTTCCCCTGTAATATCATGAGTGCTCGCTAGTATACTGATTTTCATTGAACTACAAGATGATCTTTTCCTACAAAACTGTACCTGCAACACTCTAATTCCTGCTAAAGTGTTTCCCATCCTACTAGAAGGCTGACTGAATAAGAGGTTACAAAGAGGATGTTTAGCTCTCTCCTTTTCAGTACAGTACTTATTAACGGGAACTAGGTGTATCCCACAGCGTTGCAGTTCCTAAAATAGCTACGGGAAAAGGAGACAGTGAAATGCAGAAGGCAGTGTGCTAATTCTCTTGTGAATTACTATCACAGTTTGCTACTAATTGAGAAAGTAAATAAAAAAGGTCCTGACAATATGTTCTTTTCTAGTGGAGGCTATTCTCATTAAATGCAAAATAAAAGGTTGCTGCTTCTCTTTCTGTCTGGAAATCCTTTACAGAGGAGAGAATATTTCTCTTCATTTAAGGAAAAATGACCCAAAATTACATTAATACCAGGCTGAGTAGCCAGCTGCATTATGCAGCTTTAATATTTCCTTTGCATTTCATGGTAACCTGTAGCGAGATGCATCATCCTTAGGGACTTTACTTCTAATGTTGCCCATAGGGTAGCTGTGCAATTCCATGTGAAGGGAGTAATAAAAAATTCTACCAAGAGTTTGGTGCCTGGTTTCTACAAGTTCCCTGAAACTTCCAGAGCGCAGGATAGAGGATGATCGGGCAACCATGTAAGTAACCCTGAAGGATTAGGATAAGGGGTTACAAGTAACCAGCATGGAAGCAGATGAGCTGGAAATATTAAAAATGTTACAGTCTCCTAGGCAAAGTATATGTATTTACAGACACTGCATTTCTAGATTTTCAGCTGCAATCACCCATCCATTTGAAATTTAGACACCACTTAAATTCAAAATACCCCTGCTCTCTTAAGATGCAGGCTGAGATTAGTGTCACTCTCCTGCAGTAACAAAAGTTTTACATCCACAGTACGTAGGGACAAGAAAGTTATGAAAATGTTGTGGTCACCGGACTCCAAAAACTGGGATCACAAAGAGGTCTCTAACAACTGGTTCACCTGGTGGCTTCAAAGAAAGACACAAGGACTCGCAATTTCCAACCTTTAGATGAAGCTTTTTGTGAGGAAGTAGATGAGAAGAGTTCTAAAAAGAAGAAGGATGGTTAAAAAAAAAAGACATATTGTAGGGCAGAATAAAATAGCCCATGCGACATTTCATGAAGAACTTTGCTAGGCCCCTGCCTTCAGCTGAGCATCAGGAACAGCAAATTATGAATAGCACACAAAGAACTGTAGTGCAAAGGGTGTTGTCTCTTCTGGGACGTCAGTAACAGTTGTCAAGTAAATGCTACTACACAGCTCGCTTCAAGTTCTGTATATAGCTAGAGCACCATTTTTCACAAATGTCCTAAGGATTTTTCACCATTTTAATTACTATGCCGCTACACCATTTCTCCTGAAAAGGAAATGTGTAATGTGATGCTACAATTTTTCAAATGACATAGTCATTTAAGAAGTTTCCCCCAACCACCATTCTCCTGCATATACACAGAAGTGCGGTAGTTCATCATTCCCTCAGATTTGCCACTATAACAGGTGACTCAAATGGTCTAAGTTACAAAACTAACTTTGTCAAGAGTAATTTTTAACCATATTGTTTCTGCGACCAGGTTACAGCACATCCCATAGACAGTTTTGATGACAAAACTCTGGAGAGAGGTGAGCTGGAGCAGAGGCAGGAAGGACTAGCTCCTGTGACTAGCTCACAGGCAGGCAGAGGAGGGAGGAACGGCTTAAACTGCTTTGTTAAGAAAAATGCAATGTACATTTGCAATGTTAATGTAAGGGGGGTGGGT
>VZRE01013517.1:201162-269869 GCA_013396775.1 Cephalopterus ornatus | reverse complement strand
GGAGGAGGGGATGACAACACTTATTTTGCAAAGTTGGCCGCTGTCTTGCGGAGGGCTCTGCCCCCCACCGCCGCGCCGGGGTGACTCCCCCACCCCGGGGCTCCGCGGCGTGCCCGGAGCTCAGGGGCGTGTGGGGACCACATTTGCTGGCGTTGTAAGTCAGGCGAAAGGATGCGGCGTTTTCCTGGGGATTGTTATCGCCAGCAAGACACTTCGGGCGAGGAGCGGTGATGAGAGCGGGAGAAGGGGGGGGTGTGCTTGGAGGAGAATAATTGTAATAATTAGTAATAACAACAGAACAATGAATAACTAGAAAATAATAATAATTTTAAAAGTCTGTCTCTATTTCTTGACACTGCCTAGTTGCTATGACATGAATACAGGGCAAAAGCCTTCGGATCATGAGCAGAATCCGAGGCAAAGTGCAGAACTGAATGTAGAGTACAGTTGAAATGAGGCGCTCCCTCAGCGAAAGGAAGGGGGCAGAGCGGGCAGATCTGAGGACGTTACGGGAATTGACAAATGTGAAGTCTTTTATTTGATAAAAGAAGGGGTTGGGGAGTGGTGGAGGTGGTGGGAAGTAAGAAGGTAGGCGTACAAGCATTTTTACAGAGAAGTTCTATAGTTGCAGAAAGAAAGCACTGAATTTGGTTATGTAGTAAATGTTTCTAAGGAGCTGGTAACATGTTTTGTATGCCAGCTAGGTTAAACTATTTATATATTCATATGTATGTACCACCTACTTATAGGCACACACAGGGAAACCAGTATGCATACTACATGTGTGTATTCTCATGCAAAAGGTTGAGTCAAGAGATAAGCAATAGCAGTAGAGGTCAGTGGCAGTGGAAAGGAGTCTTGTCACTGCTGCAATAAAATCCATATTTTACAGAGAGTTAAATGCAGTACTTTTTTAAGTGCAAGTGGACGATCGCCTAAGTAACTCCTGATGACATTCAAGGACCAAGAAGTTTAATGACCAGAATTACTCCCAGCATGATGGCACAACTACTACTTTTAAATGAATCAAGAAGATTTTCCTTGTACTTTTGGGTGATGTGGGATTTTAAAGTTCTGTTGGTACTGCATGAGAGACTGTGCAGCGCAGATTACTTATTGAGTGTAAGGTCAGTCCTTTCTCCAAATGTACTGTTCTTCTAGCACAGCTGAAATAAAGAGTACAGCTCTTGTCTATTGAGGAATCTGTGAGGATGGAATGTATATCCTACATGTGTACTTCATGAGTTATGTGCATGAACATTTACACAAGGAGAACATTACAATAAAGAGCAAGGTTATTTCCATTCCCTTTTGTCACAGGACTGTATGTAATAGCAGTCTGGAAATGACATAATTCCAAGGGAATAAAATTGCTTGAATGTGCAACCTCTTTGGTTTTAATCAAAATAGACATAACTCTCCCAGTCAAGATAAGTCAAGGCTTATCTCCTGTATTTGCTTGGCTGAAATCTCTATTATGCAGACAGTTCTGTGCAAAAGTGCTTGCATATTACTTAAAACATTCCATAAAATTGATTAACATCTGTTCCTGAGCAATATAATGCTATGGGTAATGGTGCATCCCTATTCATTTCTTTTTTTCTAATTCCTGTTTAAAGGCAATAAGTTTGCATGTCACAGGAGAGTCGGGTAGGGCTTGGAGGCTTGTGATCAAGATTAAGTAGATTCCTTTATCATGGATATATACAGTTTTAAAGACCTGGCATCAATGACACAATTGGATAGCTCATTTGAACAGCACAAACATGCTAATAAAGACTGTAAGGCTGAATCCCTTTTACCTCTCCTCTCAGATGTCATCTGACACAGCACCAGTAAATATATAATCTCATATGCTTCTGGCTTTCAGCTGCACCATAATCTTTTTGGATGTATTTCTAGTGGTTTGCAGTTGACTTTTGAGCTGGGGGAGAGAAGAGGAAAGCAGCCAGTCTTTACAGAATAACGTAATCGGAGGCAGCAATACTTTTTTTTTTATTTCATTTTATTTTTATTTTATTTCCCAGGGAAAATGGCATTGATTCAGTCCTGTTGTAGTTCTCTGCAATTATCCTTTGCAGGCATTTAAGGAACTGGGATCCCCGTAGGGACTTATTAGTCCCTTTAGGTATTTTAGTTTTCACACCAGTTCACAGCTCTTTCATATCTCCATGCCAGCACATGAAAGATTACGTTCATAGACACGGTCATCCTTTTGCAACCAAGTTGTTCAGCTAGAAATACGCATCTCAACTTCTGACTCTTCCCTCCCTCCCTCTCTCCTTCCCTTGCACAGCTCTTCCATGCAAACAGTAACCTGCCGCTCAAGGCAGCTTTCCTTTTCATAAAGTTTGCATTTTGCCATCTGCTGTTTCAATAATATTTAGTTGAGAGACTTCCTTCAAAGCCAAACACGCACACATTAAAAAATGAGGGTTTTTTTTTCCCGTGCTTTCTGCTGAAGATCTTGAAACTAATGCAAACTTGATAGAAGGTACGAATGTGCCTATGCTGTCACCAGCTGACATCCTTCTCTCAGTGAGCAACCCTCTACTCAAGGGCACACTAGGTTTCTCTGGGCAGGATCCTCCCTGCAGACCTCTATCCTCTCAGGTCTGCTACATCATTTTTTCTTTGACTAAAGAAGTTTTCAGCACATTGATGTGCTGCAGGTTAATAGAATCGTGCAGTATTTGGGGGTTTGGAGGGAAACACTTCTGGGTTTTCCAGTGGTGCCTATGCTCTGTGTAGTGGTCAAGCAAATCTAGAGAACATCGACATTTATCTGTTTTTGCATGAAACGGTCATCTCTTTCTCTTGCTTAACTGAACTTTTTGTCTGCCCTTTGTTGACTATTTTTAAATTATGTTCCCTTCCTAGTGCAGTCTTGCAGCATTATGGCTCAAGATGTGCAGGAAATTGCTTATGGATCTCCTTGAAATGACTAATTACTAAAAGGTAGCTGAAATCTATAAAAAAGAGTGGTTAGAATCCATTGGAAGCAGCAGGCCCCACTGTGATGGTGCCTCATCTTACCTAATGGTTGCAATTCCTGTAGTGTCTCTGCCGCAGTTATACCAGAATAAAGTAGAATTGGTTTTCAGTATCTTTTGATTATCATAAGTGTGCGGGAAGGCTTTGCCTTGGAAGCTGGGTGTTAGGAAGACTTCTTCATTAACCCCTTGAAGACCTAGTTAGCTGCAATACCTGTTCTGATTTCTTCTAAGTCTTTGCATCATTTGGGGTTTGCTTCTTTTTCCTTTTTTTTTAAATAAATAATTACTTGGGTTCACTGCTCTTAAAACAGGGTTGATAAACTTATTTGTGATTATCTTGACTGCCATGGTGGGGCCAAATTGAGGACCTTTTCGACATAAAAAGGTTTTTTCAACTTTAAAGTGAGTCTCCCATCTTGCACATGAAGTGAAGGGTTCTGTGGCACTCTCCGCAGGATTCAGCTTGCAGGAAAAGCAGTGTTCTTAAGTTTAAGTTTGTTCTGGTTGAGATAAAAATCCAGTAGCAACTGTTTTGCTCATGATGCTTGCTTAGTCATGGCAGCCCTTTCCAAGGGGTCTGGAAAAACTGTGCTGTGTGTGAGGCGAGAGGTATGTCTCCTTTCCTTTGGGATGGGGAGAGAGGAGATGTAGAGGGAATGCTTAGTACGATGAAACCCAGCTGTTACTTGTCTTTATTGCTTAACAAAAGGTACAGGGCAGAGTATTACTCCCTGTCTGAGTTTTAAAAACACCCTTGAAGAATGTATAATTAATGCAATATATCCACAGAAAAAGGCATCATCTCTGGGTTGTGCTGTGAGTGATGTAGCAGTGGAACTAGGTGGGGAAAGTGCTGGATAAAAGCATTTTTAAACTTGGACTGCTTCACATCCGGTTGGGCTTTCTGTGCTGTAAATCTCAGCCTAAGAGTTGTTTTTTTGTTCTTCCCCAATGACTGGCTGATATCTGTTGGGAGTCCATCCAAGCTCAGGTTCCTAAGCTTCTCCAGGGCCCTGCTGTGTGTCCTAAACCTCATCACCCATCAGCAACTTCCCCTCCCCATTGCAGGCAGGATTATCCCTCCGTGCACTCATGACCATCTCCTGTACTTATTCCAGGTGTGGCTGGTTGCCACCATTGCCTTTCATTTTTTTTATTTTTATTTATGCACTTGGCACTGAAAAGCCCAAACAAAGACTGTAAATATTTGTTTTTATGCTTTTGTTTGTTTGTTAACAAGAGCATTCCCAGAAGAAACTAGGATAACTGTAGTTCAGGACTGTTTATAGAGTGATGTGAATTAATATTATTGGTTGATACATCTAGGCCTGTGCAGCTGCCCACTCCTGAAGTATTTTTCTCTTTCATAACAAACCAGAAAAGACCCCTTTAGCAGCAGTGAGGAGCAATGGTGATGGAGAGGAGGAGCTCTTTCTGCTGAGGGGAGCCTGTGAGCCCTGTCAGGATGGAAAAGGCTCATCTGGCATGGTGTTCCTCATGAGTTACGGTGTTGGACCTCCAAAAAGAAGCTTTAAGCAAAAAAGTGATTGCTTAACTGTGGTGGTGCCAGAGCACTTAGGAGGACCATGCTGAAACATCCAAGATTACAGTGATACTGCATTATCTTTCTTCACGCCCAGCCATAAGACACCCTCTCCATACTCTCCTCTTTGCCAGGCACATAGACAAAAGTGCATATACATTTCTATCTGGTCTCATTCAGGAACGGTGCCAGCTTTGCTATGTTTTAAGTAACCTGTTCAATAATAGCTTTATTTTGGCATTGTGGGCAAATATTTTATGGATTAATTAGCCTATCTTGTCAGAATATGCATATATATTTATATATAGTCAGAAAGTACTTAATTCTAGCCAGAATGTGACTATTAGATTTGATTTGCAACATAAATACCCATCATAACCCCTCAGCTCTTCCCTAGTGACACACTGCAATGCACAGAAGAGAGCACTTTATGAATGAGATCGGTCCTATACTATCTGGGTACGGTAATTCCTCCCAGCTAAACTAATTTCATTATCTTGCTGAAATGTTTACAGCTGCCTGAGAGATAATAGGTAGTGTATCTTTTCTGTATCTAATCGCAGAGCCAGAGCAGGAGGACCTGGGAGAAGGGTCAGCAGGAATTGAAAATTAGCACAAAAATTAAACACTAGTCAAGTTTCCCCAGGTACTGCAGGTGCGTGCCTGTCTGGTGTAAAACAGAGCCTCCTACTCCCTATCTGGTGCATTTCAATTGGCAGCTAATAGCTTCTATAAGCACAAAGGCTGCTTAATCAACACAGTCATTAACATGTAGCTCTGCTTTGTTGTGGAGCTAACACCAAACTCAAAGAAAATAGTTGCTTCTGGTGGTAACTCCACTTAGCATTCTTGAAGGTCATGGTGATCCATACCTGCATGAGAAGCTGTGGGGTGGTGGGAGAAGCATATTTGACTGTGGGTTACAGCTGGGGTGCTGACACCAAGCAGCACGGGGGCCAACCTCCATACTGACATTCACCCAAGGGAAAGCTCTCTCCCTTAGAAAGGTATCCATGTCCTCTTCCCTAATCCCCCCTAGATCAAATACTGTAATAAAAATAATTAAAAGCACGCTTACTTTTAGTTTTACCCTAAGGATTCAGGTGAAATCTGTTTCCTTACTGAATTGATTCTCTTTGAGTGCCTGGTGGTTTTTAACTTTAGGGTGTTGTTAGTCTGGCAATCATTATTTGACAAAAGTATCTTCATGGACAAAAAGAAAATGAAATAGCTTAGTCTAGCCTGGAAAAAAAAAAAGAAAAAAGAAAAAATCCAACACGCGTTGTAAGATGCTTTATGGATATTTGGGAGTCTTGCTTCAAGGAATGGACAAAGAATAGTTGATCAACGTGGGGCCTTCACTCAAAAGCTGTTCAGATTTTCCACAATTCCACATCTTTACCTCATGGCCCCACTGTGAGATTGGCCTGTATAACTGTCTTTGTTTTACAGTAGGGGGAAGCGAATCACAGTGGAGGTGAGTGGCTTGCACAAGGTCAAATGAGGAGGCCACAGCACATCAGGGATGCTGAACCAGGATCTTACAGCAAATAAAGCTTTCAGTTAACCCTTCTGCCTCTGTCCTGCTCACTATAATTGTGGGAGCTGATCAAAGAACAGATTTGGGGGGGTGTCTCTTTTTTTTCATCTAAAAGAAAGCCAATTATTTTTCTCAAGGACTTCTTGCAGCTGCTTTGACACTCTCCCCAAAGGATTTTCTGGTTGCTTTTTGCTTGTTTGTTCAGCCTTGTTTTTTGTGTGGAGGGGAAGGAGGAGGCTGGGTAGCTCCAAAGCCGTCTGGGACAAGACTGAATATCTTATTCCCGGGAGAAAGTAATCTGAGCTGTCCCCAAGCAAGGTGGTGATGACCTTCCTATCTGCATTGGCCCAATTGGACTGGCTACAGAGTTTCTGTACCTTTCCCTGCCTCATGCATTTCTACCTACTTATGCCTGTGGGAGAGAAAGGGATAAAAAAAGGTCTTATAAAAGGCTGCCTATTCTGCACACTGCTGCCCGTGGTTTGGGGCAGCCAGAGGTTACACCACACTATCTCTTGTTCACGTCCATGCCTGTATGAATTCATTTCAAAGCACCCCTGCTTTGTAAACATCTAAGGAGTAGTATTCCTAGCACACAGATATGAAGGTGAGCCAAAGGGAAGTAACTTGAATAAGGACATCGTGTACACCAATACCCCTGACATGGGTATTGATCTTAGTGTAAATAAAATAGAGGGAGAAGTAGAAAAAGGCATATTAAAAAAAGATGCATTTAATTTGCAAGTTATAGGGCCAGTTTAGATTGAAGTAGTACGAGGTTCTGAACTGTGTGCCACCTACTATGCCCTAATGCTTTTGGAGCTGGCCTGGCAAAGTGATCAACCACTGCAAGAATTCAAGAGAACCTATTTCCTCACCTGCACAGTGCAAAGAGTGCTCTGGCACATCACAGAGTAGGAATATATAGAGTTAGAATCTCTTTCGGGGAGCAAATTTCTTTTGTGAAATTGGTGCTCAATTTATCTGTCAGGGTTGAAAGGGAAAAAGATGCTTAAAGTCCACCTTTAAGCAATTCATGCTGTGCCAACCAGTTTTATAAAACTCTCTATTTCATCTAAACTCCATTTAAGTCTAAATAATATGAATGCCCTACTATGGTACTTCCCTTCTCACTGCTGATAATTACGAAGTTATTTCTGCTATAAACAAAGCATGTTCTTCTATCTCTCTGACTTATCATACCTAGTCCCAGAGCAGTTTGCTTTTAAACATACCAATAAACTGCACTGAAGTCCACAAGGCTGTTTCAATACTTAAGTCCTGTTCTGGATCAAGATGTCAGGATCCTGTAATGAAGTATTTACAGCTTTGCAATTATTTCCATGGTGACCACAACATGACCTCTAACTATTTGTGTACTTGGTATCCCTGAATAGTAGACTAGGCAAAAAGGGGATGGAAAAAAACCTGTGCAAGGAATAATCATAATTTCCCATTGAATCCCCTTCAGCAATATAGCCCTAGATCATTTGTACAGCATGGAGAAGGATTCTCTGCTATCCTTCAGCTCCCATCAGCAGCTGGGGGCAGTTGCAGAAGGGATGCATGGGACTGGAGTGAGATTTTCACTTTCTGGCTCAGTCTGCTGGAACACAGCCAGAGCATCCTTCCTTTGTGCAAGTGTCACTGTGTCTTGCATCTCTAAAACTAAGTCTTAGCTCAGATTCTTCCTTCTGGTGCCTGTGTCTTCAGGTCATCTGCACTTAAGAGGAAGCAGGGCATAAGCATCTGAGGAAAAAAGCTGGCCGTGTGTCATAATTATTAATATTTACGGCTATTAGCACAATTCTGCAGACCATCTAATCTCAAGCAGCTTTGAAATTCAGTGCTTTTCAAAGCACCATTTTCCATCAGAAATAGATTTATAGGAAGGACTTCTTTTCCTCTTGGAAAAAAAAAAACACAACAAAACAACACAAAAACAGCCTTCCCATGTTTCTCAGGACATAACTTATATAATTTATATTGTTATTAAATGAAATGTATTACCATATCGTAACGTGGTAGGGTCTCTTTTGTAGAATTTCTGAATCAAGTCTTCATTAAGCCACTGTAATTCATTTGTCAGATATCTCAAAGCTACTTGATATCAGAGTTACTTTAATGTATGACAGAGTTTTCCTTAGCAACAGGTTGTAATTTCAACCAGGATGGTAAATGTGAGGTCAGAAGCTGGTTGCTGCAAATCTAGAAGGTTAAAATATGCTGCACATCCTTATTTCCTGTTTTAATAACCTCCTGAATCCTGGATGAGCAAAAGTAAATACTCGGATTCCTTAGGAACCACAGGTGTTGTTCTCTTGGAATAGTCCTTTAATGTTTAGTGTGGTTTATGTTTATTATAGATGTATTTGTGTTTGTCAGGCTGGCATTAAAACCAGCCTCCACGTGATGCAGGCCCCTCAGGTGCAGATTTAGTTTCGAGCCTTGACACGAGCAAGTATCTGTTACATTTGCAGAGGCTGCGGGTCACTACAGACGGAGCTGCTGGAGCCGTGGTGCTGCTGGGGGAGGTTTCAACGTTAACAACAGGCATCCTAATATGGGCAGGCATCCCAGTGCCAGGAGCAGCCAGAAAACTTACTTCTGGAGGCTGAACTGAGCAGGCCAAATGCATAGACTAGGGCATACCAGCGACTTGCAGCTTCAGTAAATGTTTGACTGGCACCAGGTTGATGCAATCCAAAACGCCAGAGGTCTTTTGTTAAGTCCCAAAGTTAGTGTGCTTTGCTAATGTGCAGGTAGAAAGTATGACATTATGGCAGTGGCAGCAGTTTCCAGCTGGAATTCCAGCAGGAATGGCAGGGTCAGCATAAGAGGGAGATACTCAACCAGGTGGTGCTTCAAGTCCCCATTCTTCACGTCCTTCAAAGGTGACATAGTGGAATATTTGATATTTTTAATGTACACTACTGATGGTAGTGCAGGACTCATGGTTATACCAGCTTTATTTACAGGATGTGTTGTATAAAGGGTAATGAGGACATGTTTTCAGGTACCACCCAAATTTCCATATTCTCCTTCGCTTACAAATTCCTCATCTTCCATGGAACTGTTTCATGCTCATCTGTTGTTTTATAAGATCCTTTTCCCAGCTCTGTGCATATTAGAAGCACAGAATTTTTTATGGTGGAAAAGACCTCCAAGATCATCAAGTTCAACAGTTAGCTGAGCACTGCCAAGGCCATCTCTAAACCAGGTCTCTCAGTGCCATCTTGCCTCTGGGAAGACAAGGCACATCAGAAGGCCAAAAGTTCAGTAGACTTCAGGGTGTTGAAAGTAGGTCTTTGTCCTCAGACAGTGCAGTATGGGGCTTGCTCTGCACTTGCTGTTTTACTATTGACTACAACTGTCTGAACAAAACAAAGAGAGCAAGCAGGATTCAGCTGCAAGCTGGAATAGCATGAATTATTGTAAATAACTAAGCTGAGCCATTAGAAATAAGTTGCTAATGTAAGCAAGATTAACTTGATGTGCTGCCTGAAATGAGATATTAGAGATGATAGGGAAGAGAGAGAAAACTTTTCATTTAGATGGAAACAGGACGGATTAATTAAGTGGTAACGAACAGGGAACCTTGCCTTGAATTGATATGAGGCTTGCAGTGCTAATTTAACGCAAAGTACAGCTCCCAATTTGTTATTAAATTAAAATGGCTTTTAAAATTGTTTACTTTCTTTTTTTCATTTTCTGCTTCTGTGTGGCAAAATGATTATTCTGGCTAGTTAGAGAAACCAATCAGAGCAGCAGAAAGAGTAGGTTGAAAAGGGGAGAGTTTGTTCTGTTGTGTAATTAAGAAATATACACTAATATCCATGACATCATGAATAAGCACTTCAAAGTGTTAAGTATGCTCTGTATTGCATATTAAACGAAACAATTAGCATGCTAACAAGCTGCTCTGGACATACACTGAAAAGGCATCACACTTCAGGAAATGACTGCTTCTTATTTTTTAGTCTAAAGATCTGCTGACCTAACTGACAAATAGTATTAAGGAATAAAGAGGAAGAAACATTATCCTTTTTCTTCCTTTCCCCTTTTCTTGCAATTTTCAAAGCAGTTAATTTGGGAGACTTTGCAGTTACCCCATACAAGGGAACTTTTTCTACCCCAATCAAAGTACATGATGGAAGTGTGAGATATGGTTTGTGATAGACAAATCCCATGCAACAACAGGGCAAATAACCTTGTAGTGACATTGTTTTTTTAGTCTCAAACAAAATTTACTCTTGACAGGAATGATTCCATGTAATTTATTGTAGGATAGCTCAACAGTAGCAATTTGTCATGTGTTGTGATGTAATTTGAAGGGTTCATTTCTTAAATGAATTATGGATTATGGGTTACCTCTGTATATCAACAACAGAGCTGTATCTTTTATGTAAATATTCCCTCAACTTTTCCTTCCTCTTCCAATCCATTTTCCCTCATACAGATGACTTTTTTCCATCTAATCTTTTAACTAATAAGGTGTTCAATAATTTAGCAACCTAAAAAATGAGCATATTTCAAAGGAGTCGGTATCAATGGTAGTCTAAGAGCCT
Source organism: Cephalopterus ornatus (assembly GCA_013396775.1). Classification (NCBI taxonomy): domain Eukaryota; kingdom Metazoa; phylum Chordata; class Aves; order Passeriformes; family Cotingidae; genus Cephalopterus; species Cephalopterus ornatus. The sequence continues at coordinate 259,222 of VZRE01013517.1, read as the reverse complement.
CAGGCTGCAAAAAAGTGGATGAGGTTACCAAAGTTTTAGAGTCAGGATCCCAACTGTCTTTCTGCTTCAGGCAGCTATTTTATTAAAGTTGGTATTAAACAACACTGCCTAAGGTCTGATTAACAATTTATGACTTCCTAAGAAGGATTAGCAGAAGCCTATCATTTTTATATTTAAATCTTAATTTGCATGTAAGAGAAACCATACCCAGGTTTCTATTTTCATTATTTATTATTTTTATTATTACTTTTGCTGCCTCTGAAACATTGCTTGTGTGTGAACATTGCAAGCACCAGTTTGTTGTGCTGATCTATTAGTACCTCATCCCCTCACATGTGTCAGAGAGAAAACTGGCCTCTTGTGTCCTGCGATGGGTTTGATCCTGCAAAGTGGTGGCTTTTGTCTCATGCTGGGTTCAGTTGCTCTTTGCTGTCCCTGAAGTCTGTAGGGACAGAGGGTGATCTGCACTTAGCAGTTAGCCTGGGATCTGCAAGACCAGGAGCTGAACGTTGTCGAGCTAACATTACTTTGGAGAGTGAAATTCAGATGTACATGAGTAAGGCTTGCCTGACATACCTTCCAGAGAGGAATTCTCCTTTTGGACTTTGTGCAACTACTAGCAACACTTTCTCAGTGTCTCAGCTTCCTGTACACCTCCCAGCCTTGCTTTTGAGGTTGCTGCTGGGCCACTGCTGCTAGGAGGGAGGTCAGGGGGTGATCCTGCTGGCATGTTCTGGGATGCAGCAGACCAGGAGCTTTGCTTTTTGATATTACTGAGGCAGGCCAGAAAGGAGCATGCTATCAAATGGGAAAGGGGTGGTGAGTAGATACCAGTAAATCTGCTGGCCAAACTTTGCTCACTCTCCTGCGTATGAAATCAGGACGAAGATGTGCAGCTTAGTGGAACAGAGTGGAATTTTTTCTACTTCTGGCAACGCTGTTTTTGATTGTTTTGTTCGTTTGGTTATTTTTTTTTAGTGTTCAAATATAAAATAATAACAATGGCCTGTTCTGTTACCTATTTTCAAACTGACCTAATACTCCCCCCTTGACTGTCTTCTCTGAGTTCAGCTGCTTTAGAAAATTGTGTGGCATATTTTCTTTTTTCCCTTATGTATTTTCATTTCTGATACTCTTCAGTGGATTTAACACTCATTTCAGTAAGGGCTGGATGTGGTGGTCATAGCCTGTAGAGCTAAGGGAAAAGATTGTCAGCTAGCGCCTATGAGCTCCACTGGCTCACAGCAAAGGAGGTGTTATTTTGGTCTTCTTGAGCTTATCTAGTCAGTAAGACACTAAAAGGCTCTAAAGAAATGTTGATATTTAAGCATTTTCATTGCTTTATTTGAACTCTCAACATGTCCATGGCTTTTCTTTTAATCAACAGCTTAGTTTTTGTCTTGGTCTTTCAAGGATCTGCTGTTAGGAGGACTCTGAGAACTGCAATCAGAGTATTTTCTTGTGATGTTTGCGTTAGGCATGAGCTTGTGGGCTATTACTGTCAGTGGGATTTAAACAAATGCTCAAAAGATTGTGCTGAATCAGGAAGCAGTACCTATTAGGAATAAGGCCCTTAGATGCTGGATAAACAACACTGAAAGTTTCTAGCTTTTTCTTTAGTTCTGACTGAAATTTTATCTAGTCATAGTTTCAGTTAAAAGAGGACGAGTGAATAATATTCCATTGACTTCCAGGGAGCTGTAATGAAAAATATGAGCTGAAAAACCAAACCAAGGAAGCAGAAGAAAATTCGTGAATAAATTATCAACAGTGGACATGTCCAGAAACTGAAAGCGGACAGCTTTCCCCCCTCTTTCCTCACTCTCCCATTAAAAACTCCTCAGCCATGCAGCCAGAGAGCAGGAATGGTATCATGGGACTTCTGTGGCCAGAAACATAGCAACCAACAGTGCAAGTGAATAGTTCATACTTAATCCGTGTGGTGAATTATTCATCAAAACTATTCTACAGCAACATATATTTATTTGTATGACATTAGTGTCTACAGGTCCTAATTGCGTCAAGCAGTCTAACCTAATAGAGTCCCAGCTGGCAGATACGTCCAGAGAAATCAGTCTTAGCTGCAGGATTATTTGACCAAAATACAGCTAACTTCACAGGAAATTATATTAGAAGAGAGTGGTTAAGTGAGTTCTGCCCTGTAATAGATGTGTAAGTTAAACATGTCAGCTATGCTTTTGTCCAGTTAAAGCATACTTATTAAAAAAGATAATTGTATGCTTGCTGTATTATGATTTATTCTCTAGCCACTAGAGTGGTTTTAAAGTCTTCTGTGTACAGAATTTTCAGGTGAGGTCAAAGTGATTTTTCACTCACAATGATGTCTACTTGGTTCCCTTAAATGAATCTGAAATAGGAAAAAAAACAACCAGTAGGTCTGACCATAACACAAAAGAATGTCTTACGTGGAGAAACAGCACAGTATCAGGCCTAATGTATGATATCACAATTCTTTAAAAAAAGTAAGAGAAAGAACTAAGAAATAAAAAGTGAGGTACAAAACATTTTCTGGGAGCTCCTTGGAGGCAGGGGAGACCATACTATGTGACATCAGTAGTCGTCAGGATAAAGTTTGCCCTCAGGGCCACACATCTTTCCAGTGTATTTGTGGGTAGGACTATTGTCAGCAAAATGACCTGTTATTTGCTTCATTTTTCATGTTATTTCTATTTTGTGACTACCCAGTCTGAACTATATAAACTGTTCAGCCTTGGCCAGTAGGTATTTTGTGGTTATCCCAGGTTCCATTCTGCAGCAAGTTTTAACAGAGTTTTGTGGGAAATGTTGGTTATGTCACCATAGTTTGCAGATAAGGACATGGCGTATTCATCAAAAGGACTGTTAGATGAAAACAGTCTGTCAGCAGCTGGTTTGTAAACGTCTGTCAACCTCTGCTTTTGGGTGCCTGTTACTTGTAGAGTTCCACCACACAACAGTGCCCTAAAATGTTGTCATATGGACCTGACATCTGGGAGAACATGTGGAGATCAACTTGCAGTGGAGTGTCAGCTAGCCTGAATCCAAGCCATAAAGTCAAATACCTTCCCATGATGAAGGTTGTGCAAATGACCTCACCTTGACATAACTGATTGAGGGGAATGCATGAAGTTGTGATCTCTTAACATCTGCTCCTGCCTTGTTCTCAGAATCTCATCAAAATGAGCAGACACCCAACCCTGCATTCGCACACCCCAGCTTTAAATGGGTTACTGGTATTGCGCACTTTGCTGCTTGAGTCATTCTGCTGCTTCAACCCAGCTCTGAAATGTGTCCCTCCAGGTTAGCTTGCATAAACATAAAGCCCCAAATTAGCATTGCAAGCAACCATTGCCCTCAAAAAAACAGTAGTTTGTCTGTGCTCAGTGCGTATTTGCCATCTGTTAATGCATTAAAACAGCAAAAAAAAGAATGTTGGCCAAGTCCTTACATGGGAGTAAATCCATGTCTAACTCCAGTAACTTTAAGGAACTGTCATCACCTTTACCAGCTGATGTATGCCCATATGCAGTTGCCCTCTGCAACTGCAAGGCAGAGGATGCTTTGGAGCATTTTGGCTGTGCATTGTTTCTGAATGCCTGAATGAATGCCAGAGGGAGGGAGTACGTTTTCACAGAGGCAGCCTTCTGGTTGTTGTCCACTGTGCAGAACAGGGTGTATACCTATGCACTGCAAGTCTTCTGCACTTCTTAGCTGCTTGGCTCTATGCACAGCTCACACAGCTTGTAATATAAATACTCAGCTTTGCTTTCTCAGCTCTAACCCTTCCCATGCAAAGTCAGAAGCGTGGACACTGTGCCAAAAATAGGAAGCTGAATCCTAGTTTCTTGTGGAAATGATCTCTTTAAAAGCCATAAGCAAAGAGGGAAAAAGATTTGGGACCATCTCACACCAGAAGGGGTATTTTGGTTATCTGTGGGATTTTTCCTCTGTCAGAAAAACAAAAAGAATTAAAAGATTAAAATTACAATCCCAGTTCTTCTAGACACAGGAATGAGCATTTTACCCTGAGCCCTACTCAGGAGTAGTGTGTGACAGCCTGGCTTGTGCTACACCATCACTATTCAGGCCACTGGCACTGGAAAAAAATACAGGACTGTCAGTGCAAGAAATGTAGAATGGTGACAATTTGTAAGGAATATGATTGTGTTTTACTTCTAAAATTCTGTCTATTTTCAAAAAGAAAAAGACTCTTAGCATTTATCTTTTTTCCCAAAATATGGAGGATTGATAAATGCCTCTGGAGGAAGGATATTTTTGGACAGAACAGAACACTCTCCAAAAGTTTTTAAATAATGCTACTTGAACAAGGTAGTTCAGTAAGAATGTTTAAGCGGCCTCACTAAAGAAATTCAGCATCTTTACTTCACAGCTCACCCTCACATGCCTGTCTCTTTTAATAAACTATTACTCTGCCATTGAGAGCACCTGGCTTGCTGGCTTGGTATCACACATCTTTCAGTATGTTGATACCAACGTAGCTGTTATTCCTCAGGGGATTGGCAAGCAAAGGGCATTTTGAAAGCCCTCTACCTTCAAGGCCCCTACTCAAACCCCATCTAGAACAGATGCCCGCAGTCAAAAGCACCATTAATACCACCTAATGGCTCTTCACAGGACTGTGTAAGCAAAACAAGTATTTAATTCCCTTTCATACAGGAAAAAAAAAATAGCAGTGGGTTGTAGTAGTGGGATATACTAATAGAATCGTCTGTTGAGAACATCAGTGGCATTGGCCCATGAACCAGTAGCAGAAGTGGTGTGGAGCATGGCACTGCAAAGTGAACTCTAGGCTCCTTGGTGAGGTGTGCTGAATAAACTCTCATTGCTGCTGTTAATCCATTAACTGTTCTGTAGACAGATAAAAGCCTTCAGCCTCTGCAGCTGCCAGTGCCTGCACTGCAGAAACATTGCATCAGTAGAGAGATCTGAAGGTGAAAAAAAAACGTGCTCATTCTGAGGTAGCAGTTTTACCATGGAGACAGGCATGGGAAGATACCCTGAACTTTTGGGACCCTGAGTTACTCAAAGAGCCTGTGGCCTGTGTTTCCTCATATCTGCAGACAGGGGAGTCTCTTATCTCAGAGTGGAATTCACTTTTCTCACATTGTACTCATGCAGTGAGTATGCACTTGCAGTGTATATACCCACTTTAGGCCACATTTTCAAATCATAAAACTTTGACTTGTGATATCTCCTATGATGGAAGAGGAACAGGAAAGGAAGCACAAAAGATTCTTACTTTTGCAACGACCCATCCTGAAAAGGAATTGGGTAACTCGAGGTTTGAGTGTCAGTGCCCTCCCTTCCTTTCATTAGTGATTTTACTCATGCTGAGTTCATATTTTTTTCCCGAAGTGCATCTAATCACTACTTTTTAAGGTCTATATACCCCAGAGTGTATGACTTAAAAATTTGCAATGGAAATTTGCGGTGGTGACTCACTTGAATAGGTGTTTGCAGACCTGGATATTGGGCGTTGAAGATTGTCTTGAGTATGCAAACTTTGTAGACATGCACCTTAACAGAAGCACAGGCATGCAAACAGAGACCATATGCCATGTAATTTTAAGTAGAACTGATTTTTGCCCTCACACAAATAAATGTATATGCATTTGAGATGCATATACATCTGTTCATCCCATGCAAACATCTTTTTCTTCCACTTAAATCCAAGTCAGATCTAAAGCTCGGCCTTAAGTTTCAGTTCATCAGACGGACACATCGGTATTTGTTCAAGGAAAAATCAAAGCAAAACCAAATGATATTTATTAACAGGACATGATCCTGTTTTCTGTCATTTAGACTGGTCAAATGACAGAGCCTACATTCACTCTTACTTAAATTGGATTATTGGTCCTCCCTCTCCCCTGGAGATCCCGGCGACATTTTCACTGGACTTCTATGAGTTTGCAAGGTTAAGATTTTACACATAGATTCTAATGAAATTATTGTCAGCTTATGTGACTAGAACCAATTAATACTTTGTATTTTAGGTTTTTGGTGGTGTTTGTTTCATCTCAAAATTTACTACGTATGTCATTCCTTGTTGTCCACTCTTAGCATTGATTTCCTTAAAGATCTGCCCTGTTAAGGTAAATATGTTATTATACAGGGATTTTACTAAGAAAGTAAAATCTGTAGCTTTTGCATATAAAGAAAGCCTTGAAAACATGAAGTCTAACAAAGGAAAAAATATAAAAGAACAATCTTAAGTTATTTTTAAATCATTCCAACTTATGATTTCTTTGGAGACTTGGGGTTTTCAGTACAGTAAATTTAACTGCAGTAAATTATTACTTCTTTGCTAACTAATTGCTTATTACATTACCAGCAAACTTATCTCTCAGCTTTCTGGAGCAAGGCAGATTTCGGGACTCCATGTTTCTATTCCTGTGGTCTCTCTGGCCCACCCGTGTGCAGCCTGGCCAACAACACACAGATGCCTTGGTCACAAGTGGCCTAATAAAACAGAAATGTATCAAATAAAGGTGAATGATAATGACTGTAACACTTAACACTTGCATGTTCCTCTGTGTCCAAGTGCTTCACAGGCAGTGCTTCACACTAATTACAATATATTCAGTAATAATAGTATGTGCAGAAAGATGCTAAATTGTGCTCTTATTGTAATAAACTGCTGTGTTGGGTTAGGAATTTGCTAGATTACAAGACAGAAGGAAGCAGCTTTAGAGTAATCCCTCTGTAACGTTATGTACCCAGGTTCCTCACTGGAGATGGCACACATCCAGACTTCCCCACAAACACCTACCTACTCAGGAGAGATTTACACCTTGCCTGCATTGCCTTTGCTTCAGCTGTATTGGTGCAAAGGGGCTACAGGAACTTCTCCCTTTGTCTGTTTGTGATAGGACACAGGAAAAGGGTTGGGAAAACATTTTTTAACGGCCACAGGTTTAAAGAAGGCTGACTAAAACCTAAAGCATTTTCAGTTACATGCTGCAGAGCAAGAAAAAAAAAATCTCTGCTGCTCTGCTCTACTGCTGTAGCAGAGTCATCCTGTGTCTTTTCCTTGAATTATGTGATGTCACAAAATATTAATTACTTGAGCAAAAAGAAATAAGATTGCAGGGGAAAAAACGGATTTGTAATATTAACCTGATTATAGCAACAGATAATAGATAACCTCATGCTTTATCTTGTGGGAAAAAAGATAGCTTTTTTTTAAAATACTTGAAAAATGTCCCATTTTTAATGAGTTGTCTAGAAACAAAGGGAAAAGCATCATCCATGTTTTTTTGCATTTACTTCCTTGTAGAAAAATTTTAAAGGGAAAATTCCCATTTTAGTGTCATCTTTAACTTCAGCCAATAACACTTTCCAGGAATTAAGTCCACTGCATGGAAGAGGTGGTGGCAGATACTTTCTAAGAGGTAACTAAATGGTGTGTGTTGTGCTTTCTCACTACTGAACCGACTGCTCTCCAGGCTCTCTGTGGCTGCCCTGGAGCTGCTCCTTGTGGGTTCCGGGACATGGTGATGCGATTATCCTTGTCCACCAGGTTCCAAAGTCATTCTGGATAAGAGGGAACTATTAACCAACAAAGTTTTAGGCATTAAACAAACTTTGGAAACGAGCAGGGCATTCTGTTGTCTTGGCCAAGCTCCCAAACAACAAGTTCATGGCATTTCTGAGCTTGCCCAGCACACATCACTGAGGGCAATTTTGCTTTTCCTTGTAAGGGGTGGTGTGTAGATGAGCTTCCCTATCGATGGATGCTTCGGGCATGGATGGTCTTAAAGAAATATAGACCCACTAAATAGCAGTGGTGAATACTCTAGTTACTGGCAGAGTGCAGGGTTATGGAAGAACACCCACCCCCAACTTTAGTTTCTTGACATTAAAAATTGATCTTGAAATACCAGCCCTATAAAATCCATAGATTACTCATTCTAATGCAAGAGATAAGGCATTTCTGAATGACTTCAGTGTTTATAATATAGATTTAATGAAGGTGGATGTTGCCAGTTTCGTGGGAGGTAACAGCTTGGTTTGTACTCTTTCACCTGGGCATTGCTTAAGCAACATTCAATGGCAGTTTCCCTGAGCTAAGCTGCTGAATGTCTTTTTCTCTCAGCTTTCTAAAAATTAAGTGTACCTGTAAATGATAGCTTGCAGATCACAACTTAGCCAAAATTCCAGCTGGAGCTCATTTAAGGAGGTCATTATTCCTTTTATTTGAATAAAAAATAAAAATTTGGTCGTTTCTAATTGGCAAGGAGTATGATTACTTTTCTCATCGACCTACTCTATGTTCAGTAAGTCCTATAACTTAGGTGAATTCTAAAAGCAGTTTTAAAAGGTATTACAGCACAGTGTTACCACAGATAACAAACATGCTGAAACTTTATAACCAATATCTACTTGACCTAAGCTTTCATGGTTATCAAAGCACTACAAACATGGAAGATACTAATTTTTTGGCAGAGTAGTATAGCCTATGATCTATTTAACTAGAAGAAGTTAACTTTCTAAAATCCTGTTTTAAGAAAACAGTAGTAAACAGAAGGTGTTTACACTCAGACTAGGGCAATACATTAAACAGAAAAAAAAAAAAAAAAAGAAAAAAAAAATCAAGACAGGGTCAAAAAAACCCCAAACAAAAAAATCCTCAGTTACCCAAATAGACTCTGGAAAATGAAAATGATTAAAAAAAAACAACTCTCAATCAAAAAAACATCTGCATGCTAATCCTGGTGTTTTCAAGTGGAACAACAGAGTAAGAAGAAAAAACCCCCACATTTAAAAAGAAATGTGAGAAGCAAACAAAAAAATAATGATGAATGGAAAAATACGACCAAGTCAGAAAAATTTAGAGAAAGAAACAGATTGAATCTGCTCATTCCTTCACAATAGAGCTGCTGCTGGTGTGACTGCAAATTCAGCAGTGTGAATATTATAATTAAAGAATGTCAGCTCAAGCAAAATGTTTTAAAACCTTCCTATTAATAAGCAGATAAACTGCTTAAAAATACTGATTACATTAGGAAAAAAGAGAAGTGTTTGGGTTTTATGTTTCCATTCCTTTCATCTGCTAGAACACATTTAAATAGCAGATGTCTCTCCCAGGCAGTGTTTGATAGCAGTACTGTTGTTTTTGATACCGAGGTGATAAGATCATCTTTATGGAGGGGTTCACTGCTATGCTGCAGGTCCTGGCGCTTGCTGGTACCTGTGCAAGGGCCAAGTCCAGCGCCAGGCAGAGATCCCACAGCAGCAGCTGAGCTGTTTGACTCTGCCCGTCAGCAGGATGGATGAGGTGCTGGTACGGCGGGGCTGCTGACAGCAGCAGGGAGGAGTGGGGACTCTCTACATCGCACTCGGCTGCACAGCCCTGTGGGCTTGCCCTTCCAAGTGCTGCAGGCAAAGAGCACAGCTCTGTAGGATGGCAGGCAGCAAGTGCTGAGCAGAACATTGTCCCAGGTTCGGACCAGAACAGGAATGCAAGAGGCCGAGCTCCCCAGCGCTGTGAAATGGGGATGTGAGGTCAATGCAAATCTGTCTCATCTCTGGAGTTTGGAAATTTTCTCACACTACATTGGAATTAAAGTCACTGCTGCTTTTTGTAATAGCAAGACAAAGCTATCAGGCTACCAGATGAGTGCAAGAAAAATTTGATTTAAGCTAAGATGAGAATTAGCTCTGGCATTCACAAGTTAGCTTAGATGAGCCCAATCTCGCAAATACTAATTAGAGACGTAAATAGTCTTGAGCCATTATGTGTGTAGCCAACTGCTTATCATTCAGAAGATCTAATCATTACATGCAGTGATCTTAAGGAAGATCACTGTTACAATGTAGCTTAAACGCACACCTTTTTACATCTCTTTAAGATGCCCTTCCAACACAAATAATTCAGAAGTTGGCTGAACTGTGAAAAAATGACAGTTGAAAAATAACTGCTGATGTATATATTCATCCTAGGCTCGCAGGAAAACATTTGTCACTTGGAAAGCCACTCTGAGCTTGCTTTTTTAGCGCTCAAAAGTATCAGAGCATCTTAAGATTTTTGTCAGGTTCTACCTGTGAGGCTGCAGTGCACTTTCTCTCCCCGTTGTGGCCGGGCTCTGTGTTGTGAGCAAGATGGTTTACCTGAGGTGTCATTACAAAGTGTAAGAAAATTGTCATCATAAATCATCAATGTGAAAATAAACACAACCTCTGGGATTGTAAGATTTCTTCCGAAATTTGGTCCTTGCTACGAGGAGAACTGTAAGCTAGCATTAGGTTTCTGTCTTTTATAGTTCCTAAAGTGCTGTTCTGCATTTGTGGGTTTCTAGAGAGTCACCATGGCAGTTAGACTGTTAACCCATCCTTGAAGAGCAAACAACAGCACAAGCAATAGCCTGGTTATGAATCAGTAAACATTACGTCATCCATTTCAGAGAAATTTTAATTCTCTTCCCCAATCAGACTGCGAACTCCAGTGTCAGCTGTTTAGAGACCAAAAATTTTAAACATTATAAATAATAATTTTTTTAAAATCTGTAGTAATAAAACACACATAATCACAGCCTGGTGCCATCCTGATTAGGCTATTTTTGGTCATTTAAAGACAAAACTAAATACATTTCTCTTAGTATATATGTTTAACTTTCTTCTCTGTAGAACTCTCAACAAAAAATGACAGAAGTTTGGAATTTGGCAGATGAGTAGAGGGGAGTGCATTCCACCACACATTTGTGTAGCAGAGCTATGCGATGCAGTATGGTGCACATCTAGATGAACAAAAGGCTTCACATTTAGCGAGTAGGATTTGGAGAGAACAGTGTTTAATAATGCTGCTTCTGAGCGTGATTTTCCCTTCTCATTCTCTCATCCAATTGTTGCTTTTTCATGCTATAGTAGTTTTATGTTTTTGTATCAGAAATTTATTTACCTCCTGTCCATGGCCAGTCTCTCTTCATTCTACAGTTTGGTCACCCCTGTTTGGCCACTGTTTCTTGCTGTGTGCTGTTCTGTTTTAGGCTACTTAATTGGAAATGGTTAATTGGCCCTGGTATCTTATGTCAGGGAAAATAAAAATCTTTTAACTGTATTAAGCTCCCATAAATATTTCACTTCATGCTAATTTCCCTGCTTCCAGCTGAGCTGTTTAAAATGCTAAAAAAACCCACCCTTTTTTGTCACAGTTAAATAGTTTACTAGGAAACAGTGAAAGGCTTAACCGTTTTTTGGTTTAAAATGTGTATCAGTGAAGGAGATAGGGGGTTTTTTTGTGTGTTTCTTTCGTTTTGTTTCGTTTTGTTTGTTTGTTTTAAGACTGGCGACCCTTTCCTTTTTACTTTTAAATTATTTGCCGGTATCCCGTCGAAGCACCGATTTAATTTTTTGTTGAGGTGCCAGTGGACCGAGCCCGAGGACAAGTTTAGTCCCGGGCCGGCTGCAAGGCCTGGAGCTCCCCCGCGTGGCGGCCGCGGCCGGAGCCGGGCACCGGGAATGGGGCCCGGTCACGCTTCTCCCGCTCGCGAATTTTGTACAAGTCCCACCAGAATTTCAGCTCCGCCATCAGATGAGAACAAGCGGTGTTAAAACTGCACTGAAGAATGGGTTTTTTTTAAAAAAAAAAAAAAAACAAAACAAAACAAAACAAAAAAATAAACAAACCCACCAAACTTTTTTTCATCGTTTCTGCTTTGCCTAGGTTTGCAAGGTTTTCTCCTGGAGCAGTGAAGAAGGGGGAACAAATTCCTCCAGAGAGTATGGTCACACTTCCGTGGCCTGAGCTGTCCCCTTGGGCTGTGCCTCGTTTCCAGCCCTGGAGGCCCCAGGTGCCGCAGCCCTTTGGTGTGATCCAGGGGACATCGGGTGTAGTGACAATTGTAAGGCCAGGTCATGTCCCCAAAGAGAAGAGGAGCCTCCGTGAAGGAGGGCTGTGTTGTCCCACCAGGCAGACAGAACAAACACAGCACAAGCTTTTATGCACAGTCTGAAAATACCCCATCTTTCCACTGAGCATGGACAGGAAAGGCATTGAACCATGGGACAGAACGGTGCCATGGAAATGGTTTAAAAGGTTTTTGGCACTAACCATATGTTGCCATTCTGCTAGCAGCAGTTAGTATTGATAGAGCACAGTATTGGGTTCAGCAGCTGTGCCCACCATGAGGAATGAGGAGGGTGTTTTTGGCCCCTCTTCACCCCTTATATTAGCAAAATGCAGGCCATGGAAGATGAATATTTTTTTTTTGATCAATCGCAAAAAATCAACAAGCGTGAGTAGTCTCAAGGGCTGATAGCATCAACTCTTCTTCAAGTTTTTCAGTATTCTTCTTTCAGCACATACAACAAAGCAGCATAGTTTCACCCAGACACACTGCTGCCTCTTGCAGCTTCAATTTACAGCCAGCTAGCGTCCTTTCAAAATCCTGCTTCTGAATCACATATAGAGTGCAGAGCTTAGAGACTTCCCCTCAAACATCCCAGACTTTCTTTACTTTTTACTACCCCCAGTGAGAGTTCTGAAGGAGCACTGTATCATGTTCAGTACATTACGTCTGTGTTCAGAGTCAAAGTGCAGTAACAGGAACACAATTTCGCCCATTCGTTTCTATAAGGTGGCTCCTTTAACAGCTTGGTAAAGCACTGATGCAATTGAGTTGCGTTAATGAGGATGAAAATTGGTTAAGTTAACAGTTTAATGAATGAAAAATCAAATACCAAAAAAAAGCCTAGCCTTCAGCCAGCCAGGTCTCAAATATCAATCTTCGGCTTTAAATGATTCTTCTATTGTTATTCCGTTTACGCATTCAGGTCCTGTTTGCATTAGTGTAGATTGGCACCATTCCTCTAGTATAAATCTGTCCTCACTCAGCCCTGGAAGGCTTATCCTAAAATAGGTGAATTCGCAGACTGAGGAGAGCTTTCCTAGCAATTTTTGTATTATCTTCCCTGCAGAGAGTATAAGTCAGGACTTGGTCTAAAATGTCCTTTATCACCCCATTGAATACCTGCTGTGTTTAGCAGCTGGCACAACTTAAAATAGTCTTCAGACTACTCTAAATATTGCTGAATTTCTGGTGTACTTTCTAGTGCCATGTTCCCATAGCTCTAGAAGGAATCTTTTGAGACACCAAGTCCAGCTCTCCCACAATCACGTCTCCACATAATAGACACCAATTTGTGGGAGCACACAGCACACTTCACCCTTCACTACGGCCTGTAACCCACATGAGGTCTGAAGTACAAGATGCAGAGGCAGCTTAAAAATGGAAAAACATTGCAGTAAAGGAAAGGAAGACATCAAGGGTATGACCTGGCAGAAACTGACGGAGAACTAGTAGTATATAAGGATGTCTTAAAGCCACCTTTATCCTTACCTTTGCTTCCCAAGCTGCTGTTAAGCCACAGCTTGGCATGAGTCAGGCTCCCCTGTGCTGCTCTTGTGCAGTGCTAACTTTGTAGTCCTTTCTAGAAGTCCAAAGCATTGACAGAAAGGTTTGTGGGACTGGTTTTAAAGACAGAGTGCTTTGCAAGTGTGTAGGAGTTTGTATCGTGGTTTCTGCTGGATGATGTAATGTCATACTGATGAGGTGAAAAATGCATGATAAAATAGGTTTGTTTCTTACTGGCCAAAAGCAAGATCTTGCTCACTCGGATGAGGTACTGCCCCAAGTCTTATGTCCCTATCAAGATATCCCCTTCTGAAATACAGGCTCACATGACACATGAACATTGTTCTACAGTCTTTGTAATACATGACAATAATGACTTAGGAATGCATTCCCTCAAAGTGTACCTATACTTTTCCTTCTTTCTTGCTACATTTCCACTAAAAATGCCACCACAGGCATAGTTACTATCTTGATTACTCTTTAGGGCCCACTGAGAAGGATTGTGATCCTATCAGTCATTCTAGTTTCTTTTAATGAATAATTAAATATATGAATATGAAATATGTTCAGAAATTATTTTCAGGAGCTTGAATTTTACTTGCCAGCTTTTCGATTGCTTATTAGTTAGATTGACAATGGCATGTTATTGCTCACCCACTAAACTAATATGCAATACTGGACACAGTGGCAGACCTGCATTTTTCCCAAGAAAGGAGTAGTCCAAAAGCAATAACAGTTTATCTTCTTCAGAAGTCTAGCTATTTGCAAAAGTGTGGAAAAGTTTATGTCCTTATTTAATGGTACACCTACAGCTTTGTGCTGCAGTTGAGCCAAAGGAGGCACATCAAAAGACATGTTTAAGGGCTCTAATAAGAACATGCCCAAGAAAATAGTCTCATCAGGGCACAGAGAGCTGTTAGAATCAGTGCTAACAAGGGAAGGATCTTGAAATTTTCTCATGTATGAGATACAGCAACCAGAAGGTCTTAGGGAAAGACTAAAAAAAACTTGTTAGCAGTATCTGTAACATGCAGAAATCCTGCCCCCGCTCCCGTTTCCTTCTCTCCCTTGTGCACTTGCAATATGTTGTAAGGGTGCAAGTGTGAAAAAGGGCACAATTGTAGTTACTCATAGGCAGTACAGAGACACTTGTCATTTTTCTTGGGGTGTGTGTATTTATTTTTGATGGCCAAACATCATAATTTGGCCATTATCATGGAATTAATTTGGCAGTAGGTTTTGCATCTGATGTTATTTTTTGCCCTGAAATCTCACAAAGTTATTGAAAGTTATGTTCTCACTTCAGGTGGATCATCTGGGCCTAATTTTCCCTGTAATCTGAATTTCCTTTACGCTGGAAATCATCCTTACACCACATCCATATGTTGACAATCACCATTCATTCAAATAAAACCTTGTAAAAAATAGTTTTGTATAAGAATATGAATAATTTCTGAGTTGTTGACTTTATTATAAAGCAAAAGGTCTTATACTGCATTATTTGTTGGGAAGGGAGTGAGTAGGCTGGTAGGTTTTTGTTTGGAAAAAGCACTGACAAGTACAAGTATGTATGTTTGACATGTTGTATGGTCTTGACTTAACTTGCATGTTTGTGCAATGCCGTGGGATCAGCAGAGACAAACATTGTTTGTCAGGTAACTGTGTTTTATTGGTTCTCATTTATGGTATTTTTGTAATTCCAGCTACATTCCACTCTTACGGCTGCTTTGCAGAACCCTCCACTGCTCTAAGCTTTATGGCTCCATCCCTAAATATATAAATGCAGAGTCTAAGAAATGTGGGTTTTTTTCACGTAACAGGAATACGTACTGGAGGAACGTCTGCAACACATAATCCTGCTAAACTCAGCTTTGTTAGTGTCCAAACAGGCATGTGTGTGGACAAACAGCAGACTGTGAATGAGAATGCTCCAGGGTCCCCACTACTGCTTTTGGAAAGCCCATAATACCTCAGATTTTTGGAGTTGAAAGAAGTCTCCAACTCTACCAGATGAAGATCCCCATGTGGAAAGCAGATTATCCCCATGCTAGCCTATTACTAGGATCTTTGACCATTTCTCTAAAGGCTGACCATCCACCAGATTCTCACCACCTTCAGAGAAGAGACAGCAGAATCAATCTGCCATGTGTTCATTCTCACACAGTGCAACATTCCATATATTTTTTCAGTGCTTCAGGAGTTCAAATTCTGACTCAGGTTGAACTCGGCTGTAATAAAACAGCTGTGGCCTGGAATTATTATGATGCCCAATCTTTTAACCAACGAGCTAGAAGAGACAGAAGAGCACAGATGTAGCAAATGGTACTGCACAGTGTGCTCCCCAGTTATTCAGAGGCGTTAGGCTGTATAAAAGCATAATGTCATCAAGCACTTGGGTAATTCAGCTCCTCCCCATCCTCAGTACTACCTTGGTAAGAGGTATAGTTGAGCTTTTATTTCTCTCCTTTTCAGATTTTTTTGCTATGCCTTTTTGTAAAGTCAAACAAATAGGAAAATTAATGACAGCGCATGAGTACACCACAGAATAATGCTATTTAAGGACTGCTGCGCCCTTGTTTCCAATTAACCTTAGTGTTCGTTATAGGTTGCAGCCAGCTGCATCAATCACAGTTCCTTGTGTTGGGGGAAAACATCCATCATTATTACAGCCACGCACAGATACATACGTTATTTTCCTAAAGTATCATAGTCCTCTACTTACCAAAGAGGGCCTGTGATAGCTGGGAGGAGATGAAACTCAATTTCCCCTTACATCCGCTTGATCCTTCAGTATAATCAGCACCACATGCACCAGGCAAGGTCACAAACTTTGGCAATGTTCATCACAACATGCAATCTCTCGATTCTAGTGCCATTAACTGCTCAGCAACCTCTCCTTCTCCATCCCACTGTTTTTAATCTGCTATAGCACTTCAGAGCAGGAACAGGAGAGCTCGCCTCACAGAGCTGTTTCCAAGATTGCTGTCACAGACCACACTTTGAGAAGGAGTCAGCAGTGAACCACTACCCCATTTGTTTTGGTAGAATAGGGAAAAGAACATCACAGTGGGATTTAATTTCGAGTTTGCTGGCCAGCCCCTGATTCTGGAAAGAGATTCTGATGGCACCAGCATTACAGGCATAGTAGACCTGTAGAGACAATGGGACCAAAAGCATAGTTAATTTTTTTCCTTTTATTTTTTAAAAGAGTAGAGAGTCAGTGGTGTTATTGCCCCCTGTTACAAAGGTGGTTATTTGCAGGATGTTATGATCAGTGATGCACTATTCCTGAAAACCTGTTTGCTTAGCCTGCATAGTTTTGGCTAACTTCTTGTTCAAAGCCTGTAGTTTGTTTGAACCAGAAATTAAAGCAAACCGTGCATGACTTGAGCCAAGGGTAGGAGGTTCTGGTGAATCTTGCCTAATGCTATTTCATATGACGCTTTTTGTGCTGCGGTTGCTTCCTTCATAAGAACAAACCTTTCCCAAGCTGCCTCCCTGTAGATCAGATGGGTCAGATCCCACTGGCTTTGCTGACTACCTCTCTCCCTAATGTTCATCAGGCTCTCCTTCTATGTAGGTGCCTCCTTGCATGTAGAGCCCTCTCTCCCCATCTCACAGGACAGCACCTCGGCATCACGCTGCCTCACCGTCTCTGGGTAGAGGTTTGCCGTGTGCAAGCGCCCAGATATTAGCCACTTGCTTTGAAGTTGCCCTTACCTCAAGGAAGGTGAGGTAAAAGTTAGTAGAAGCATTATGAAGTAAGTAAGATAGGCCACAGGCGCACAGAAATAAAAAAGATAACCAAGTCCCTGTCTTTCAAGCAGCAACATCAGCTCTAAAGATCTCACTCTGTATGTATCCAGCTGACGAGCTGACAGATGCTTCACAGCCCTCTGGCTGAGGATTTGGTTCTTATGCAAACCTATGACTTTAAATTGCATTCATGCAAGAGGATCTGGGATTTTTATAGAACCAGATGCATCTTTTGGCAGGGAGGTGTATATCGAGTGTGTGTGGAGGGGGGCACATTCAAATTCAAATTATCCTCTCCCTTCTCTTTCTCTGTAAGGGAAATTTTTAACTGAGGGAAGACATTTATGTTCCCAGACCATTGTTTGCTTTTCGTAGTTTCAGAAATGCTTCTGTACTTTTCAAATGGCTAGGTATGGTGGTCTCCAGCGTAGAGGATAAACAGACACTTCACTCTTGGTTTGCCAACACATAAAACAAAATGTGTCACTAGAGAAAAACTAAGGCTGCCCTGAACTTGCAGGACAATCAGGGGTGTTCATTCACCTTCTTTCCTACCTGGCTCAAACACAAAAGGCCTGTTTGGAAAGAATAAGTTAAATAAACTTGCTGGAAATATAAAACCATTTGTTTCAATGAGTGAGAGATAAGATGCAGAAATTCATTCCTCACCTGTAATCCCTACTGTTTTTATGTGCGCTGAAAAAGTACTTCTATCAGCACGATGCCAGCCCATCATTTCTTAGATAATGATCAGCATTTTCTCTGTTATGCTCTCCTTTTTAGGCCTCGTTTTAGCAAAGCATTCAGGTACATCTTTAGGTCCTCTAGCAGCCTTCAGTAAAAGCATACCGTTTCAAAGCAAAGTGCTCTGCTAAATTGGGTCTTTCACAGGACTAAAGAGAAAACTCACACAAGAGCAAAGCAGCATTGCTTTCCTTCCAGTCACACTTGGTTTATTCACTTGCTCTTGCTGTGTGCAGCTGTGGATTGCTGGCAGTGTGCTTGGATGGAATTTGCAGGATTCACAGCTTCAAACATGAGACGTGCCAGCCTTTAAAACAAGCTTGTATAAACACAGGAAAGCAAAGCATCCATGTAAACAAAGGGAAGTAATACATATATTTACACCTGAGCAAACACACGCGCGCACACACACACCCCTACGTGCAGCAGCAATGCTCCAGCAGGTTATATAGCATTCACTGTATCAGCAGACATAGCTCTCATTTCTGCTACTGCTTTTCTCTTTGCTTTGTGACCAGGGAAGCACTGGGGCCAAGCCTGCTAGTTTTGCAGCACACTGTAAAATGTATGAAGAGGTTTCAAAAGCTCTGACAGTGTGTCATCTATACTGAGCTAGCATTATGGTTGTGCTGAAGAACTGCAATACGCTACATATAATTGAATTTCTACCTTATTTTTTGTTGTCCATGTACTTTATGTGTTTTCTACTCTTTTGCCTGTAAGTGTGGATTTGTCAGTTGTCTTGCTGAGATCTTGGGGGAAGGAGATGCTGTTTGGTTTTTGAAAAGACAATGAGATTTTAAAACATATTGTCTCATTTGAAAGGCTTGTAGAGGCTGTTTGTAATCATAGAGAACAGAAGCAGAAAAAAACTTAGTATCACAAATGTTGAGCATTTCTGAACTTGGACACAAAAGAGCTGCCAGGTATTTCAAGACTTTAGAGGAAGCAGGTTGCTTCATTGTAGTCTCTACATCCTCAGTGCCTTCTTTACCCTGCCACTAACTGCACCAAGAAGTGTATCTTCATTGCTGATGTAAGGTGAGCTGGATTGCACTTCCTGCTCCATTACAAAGTGGCATATACAAGTCACCCCAGAGGTGTTAGCTTTTTGGGATCTACTGAGGGCCACCCTTAGTTCCAAATAAATACTGCACAGCCAGAGCACGTGGAGTCTTTCATGCCTGAGCGCACTTGGCTGACTAGCATGGCAGGCTCCTGGATTATCCAAGCTTATTGTCATCCCCTTAGACCTGTGTAGGCTGACCTCTTGTATAGGCCGAAGTTCCATTTACTTCAATGAGAGGTAGAAACATTCAGCCCTAATCACAGCTGACTCCAGCTTGACACACACTTCTGTATGAGATTTACAAAGATTTAATGTTACTTCAAGAGACTCACAAAAGTCCCTGAGGGAGTTCATCCATGGGAGTTAGATTCCTTCACGGCCTGCATGGAAATCAGATGGGTGTCTAATTCCCATTAAGTTAACTTGCACAAGTATTTTTGTAGGTCTCTCTTGGCACTAGTCCCTCTTGGCTTCCCTTCCCTCTTCTCCTTCCCCCTTCAATCTTTTAAATAAAGATAGCACTTAACATAAAGATGTGTTGCAAGGCTCTTCTCAGTGCCTATAAAGTGCTTTTCAACTCTTGCAGAACTGCCTAAATGTACAGTGTTCAGTGAAACTGAAAACAGTGGGGATTTTTATGGCGATGATGTACAAGCTCTGTTCCATCAGATACATTCATCTCAAATTTCCCTAGTGTCAACATCATACAGCTGAAAGAGGGTGTCAATTCCCCAGGGCTCCCCAGACCCTGCACTGCAATTAAATCCCCCTAGTCTGATTGCCATTTCATCCATTTATGCATGACTGAAGCAGGAGATGTAGTTTTAGCAATAAAATAACAGGAGATATTTTAGCTAAAGCAACATAACTTAGTCTTATTTATACTTTGTTATCTTCAAGGAAAAGACAGTATATGAGCAACTTCATTACAAACAAAAAAACACAGAAAGAAAGTAGGGAAGGGTGGAAGTATACAACTGACAAACCAGTAATTTGTTAACAGGGAGATGAAGTACAACAACAGGTTTGTTTATCAGACCATTCTATTAAGCTCTAATGTAACATTTCATCTTTTATAATTAAGCTTTCCATTTTGTTATTAGACCTTAATAGCTAAATTGGCATGTTGAACACCAGGCCAAAAAATCCAAGCAAGCACAGGAGTTCAATTCAGCCCTGTCATCTATTCTCCATGGAAGCTACATGTGGCTGAAATCTTGTTCCTACATCCTCTTCTGGCTGCTCTGTGCTGATGAAAGAGACATCAGTCCTCCACCTGCAGGCCACCTTCCCAGAGCTGTTCACACAGACCAATTCCTAGGGACCCTCCCCATCTCCTTTGTGTCAAGACTGTGTAGGTTTACTTGAGATCTGCAAGCTACAGTGAGTTTATTTCAACTGAGATGGGTTAAGGCATAATACAGCTAACAGCCTTCTCTCCTGGGAGGGTGTACAGATGAGCACTTGGTAACAAAAATGCTCTTAAGCCAACACAGCTGCAGCTGAAAGAGAACATGTGGACAAGACTTTGCTCCTCCATCTGAGCCCATTTGGTTGTGTGAGGTAGAGCTGCAGTGCAGTTTGTGCTCTATCCCTTTAGGCAGGAGCAGGGAAAACAATCAGACAGGAGAAAGAACTTGAGCCAGAACTTTCCCTTTGCTGCCATGCCAAAGAAAGGCTGGAGAAGGGTCCCAAATGTGGTAGTTAGTGCAGATGGACAGCCTGGGTGCTATAAATATTAGAGTAAGGTACTCAGCTTTAGCACAACCAATTGAAAAGGATTTCAGTCAGAGAGCCCCACCAGAGTACAGCGGCTGGAGGTGGGAAATGGACTTGAATGCCGTTCCAATTTGGTAGACACATCTTGATGTCCCAGCTGAGGCTCCTGAGGGGAAATGGAAAAAGGATGGTGAAGCTTGTGAATCATGCCAAGTGTTTAGCTGCCACATTGCCTGCCTGCATCACATTTGCATAATTTTGCCCTTTCTAAATAGCAGAAGTGCACGCATCTGGAGGGCTTTGATGACAGAAACACAAGTGCCTGGGGAATTCTGGCACCACCAGGGTCAGCTGGCAGCTGTCAAGAGGTTCAGAGGCTCTAAATACTGAGCTTCAGGGTCCCAAGTTCTCTGTCTCAGGAGCACTAATCATGTTGAGTATTTTATTTCAGTGGTTGGACAAATATCACTTCTGTAATCAGAAAGTTGCTTTTGCACTTTGAGGAACCCACTTTATTCCTCAAATGTCACTAGTCCCTTAGAAATCCTACATAATAACCACTCTTACTCCATTCCTTTCTCCCATTTTTTTTTCCTCCTGATGTAATCATCCTCTTCAAAGCAGGCAAATTAATAAAGCTTGTTCCCAAAACTGTCCCAATTATCTAAGTGGAGACTGTTATCAGCCATGTTTGGAGAAAAAAAAAGACATCAAATTACCTAATGCTAGAGCAGATAATGTGTAAAACTGGTATATTTGCACCAGTGATTTGGTGCACTCCATGACCATCTTCCATGTGTTTGTAAAGTGACAGGTTTCATGAAATAGGGAAAGAGGAATGTACCTTTTGCTAATTGAAAATGGATTCCATCCTACTGCTCTTGAAGTCCATGTAAGAAATTGTATGAATTTGAGTAGACATAAGAAAAAGGCAAAACCCAGTGACAAAGTATTATTTTCTGGCCAGTAAGAGGCTTTTAGAAAAATATTATTGAGTAGTAACAAACAAACATGAAAGCTGCAGAACTGCACTTGACATGAATGTCTTTTTAAAAATAAACAGACACGTTTGATTATTTGTAATCCAGTATAATCCACTGTGTAATATTAAATATTTTAAGAGAATTTTTCATCCATTTGTTCTCAGCATGGTTGGCCTGAAGCCAAAATGTTGTTATTTTTAAAGGCAACACTCCGCTAAGGGTTTTGAATTTCTTTCATGTTGGCTCTTTTTATGGCATTTTGAAATTGATTGTGCATAGCAAATTCATAGGAAGCAAAAAAAAAAAGACCAATAAAAAAACTATAGCAGCATATATCTCTCCTGTAGGTAAATTCCTGGTCTTGTTTCCCAGGGTTGTGCAGCAGGAGAGACTCTACAAAGTAGTTGCTAGGAGAAATAAAACAGCCCTGTAAGTATGGAAGAATGGTTAAAATCCTGCTTTTACACCTACAAAGCCAAAATACAACCTGTTCCTCTCTTCACCACTCTCAGAGAAGGAGAAGCAGGTGGATTTTTTAAAAAACTGCAGAGCTGAGAGTGCCATGGGTGAAAGAACCTGCCTGAGCCTTAGCCAAGTATAGAGGTCTGAAGAGAGCATGGCTTATCTATGGAATGAAGCCAGGGCCTAGTTTTTTTTTTCATACAGTTTTGAATACACTGTTTATTGGCATTTTGAAGCCAAAAGATCAAGTAAATCAATCTTTGTAAGAAACTGGTTTCCTCAGTAGAAGGTAACAAAGCAATTTTCTCTGATAGCTTTTCATTCCCTGGCAGAGAGCATGCTTTTCTTCCTCCTGGGGGTGCGCCTAGCAGATCAAGTTTGCTACAACTATTTTGTTCCTTCTGGTCCCTACAGGTATTTTGCACACACCACACAGCCCCCATTCTCCTTCCTACGATAGGCTGCTGGCAGCCTCTTCCATCTGTTGTTCTCAATCTCAGCATGTTTAAGGTCTTCAATTTAAACATCCAGAATTAACCATGCCACGTTTGAAAGTCTAGGGCCCAGCCCCAAAGTGTATGAGTTTGGCTTTCCACCCAGGAGGTGCTTTGTCTCAAACAATGAAAAAGTGTTGTACATACAGATCAGCTTTCATTGCATTTGAGCCCAGGTGTTGCTAGGAGGCTAGGACGCAGATTATATTTCCAAATATTATTTGGCAAACATCAGAGTAGAAACGTGCTTTCCTAAAAGAAAATGGAGATTCTCTGAGAATCATCAGTCCGCAGGAGCTGGGGCTTTAATTCAAATACAATTATTGCAAGACTTGTAATGAAATTGCCGGTCAGCTGTGCTGAACATCTCAGGTTCCTGCCCTACTCAGGCTTCTAAGGTAGCATCCCTTTCTTCGTAAAACTTTCTGCAATGTAAAAAACAACCTGCGTGAGCAGCCCAATTCTCTTGTAAGATATTTGTATAGGCCTATAACCTCTTTCAGGGATTTCTTCTTAATTTGTATTCATTCCCAACCAGCAGAGAGAATGAAAAGTGTGGCACAGGGAGAAACTCATTCCAGCAGTTCTGCAGCACCCTGCAGCTTAGCAAAGGTAATTTGTGTAGTTACAGCTCTTCTTTTATTGAACACATCTGCAGCAGTCATTGCACTGGGATGTTTCCTTTATGCCTCCTTGAGAGCTAGTACATATCCTGGGTGGAAGGTTGAATTTGAAAAATTCATATAGCCTGTGACCAGCTATGAGAACACATAAGCCAGACTACTTTGATCCTGTCAAACCACAGAAATACTACAACACACACACAAAAAAGAGAAACAATAGAAAGGACTCTTGGGTAAACAGTTATTTATTTATTATGATCTCACCCTAAAGATTTTCTTGTTAAAGTTTAATGTGATTTGGTACAGAGGTGAGCTAGGGCATGGGGTTGGAGATCAAGCCTATAATTAACAGTAAGTACAAAAAACAGTTTAAAAAATTGTTCAGAGCTTTTTTCTTTGACTAAAATTGAATTTATAGATTTTGACCTTCTGCTATAAGGATAAAAATAAAGTAGGATAAAACAGCCTTAAAGTGCAATTAGAAGCAATTTAGGATAAAAAAGTAATCATGACTAAAACAAGTGCAGCTGCAGGCAAAAGGCAGAAGAGGACCCACAGCCACTAAGTTGATGTTTGTCAGCCAAAAGGATGAAGAATAGGGTTGATACCTGGACTGCTCATGGGGTACTGTCTCCTCACAGTGGCTGAAAGAGATGCAATGGCAGCACACACTCTCTTTTAAACCCAAGGGGAAGTTCTGTTTGACCAATCCAAAGTTGTCTGCTACTTCTTTCCCGTCCCTTCTGGGCTCTGAAATTTTCAGAAGTAAAATGGTGACCCATTCTACTTATGATTTTCTTCCTGCAGTTTTGCATTTTTACATAATTCCTGCCAAACCTAGAAGTATTATGTTCACATATACTCAGGGAAAGAAAAAAACATTTAAAATGTGTAGATTCCACACTATAGAATTGTGTCAAAATTTTGACAATTAATCTTCCTTTCTCTCCCAGCCAGAAGCTGTGTTTACATCCCCCCCCCCAAAAAGCACATTCATCAATTACCTATCTTTTTCCCATCCCACTCGCCAAACAGCTGTAATTAAAAAAAAACACCTTATAAATTACTTCAGAACACAAAGGGAAATCTCCATTTTGTAACAATTTTGCTAATTTAAAATGGAATGAGGATTCTTTTTCCCTCGTGTTTTATGCTAGCATATACTTTCTAGGACATCATATGTTATTATCAATTTACAGCAAGTATTCAGCCAGATTACTACAGGGTCCTCCTGCAAATGCAGAAACAAATTGACATTAAGGAGCCACACATTTTCTGTAGGGAGTCACCTTCTGCAAACCTTGCCTGCCCATAAGTATGCATAAAAATGCAGCTTCTAGGGAAAAAAAAAGATTGAATTCTTATCCTAGGGGAATGGAGGAGGGATGTTGTACTATTAATAAATCCAAGTGTTAGGCTTAACAGAATATGCAGAGTTTAGGCAGGGCTGTACTCCCCCGTTTGAGAAGGAATGGCAAGACAGGTCAGATATTGCCATTTTTTCCTTGAAGACAACTTATTTTTTTTCATATGCTTATTCAGGACATATAACTTGAGTGCCTTTTAACTGGGAGCCCCCACAGGAACTGCATCCTGGCCCTTTCCGCCACCATGTCAGTTCAATGGGTATGCAACTCCATTGAAGCGAAATGCTCTCTCCCTGTTTAGCTTTCAGAAGCAGTGAGGCATATTGTTTCTTTTCTTTTTTTATGATTGAGAAAACAAAATTGTCTGTCACACCTTGTGTTGCAATTGGATATGAATACAGACCCATCCATCACCCTCCCAGATTCCCTGTGTTTACTAAAGGTCTATTTAAGGAGCTGGTAAAGGAACCTTAGAAGTCCCAGATGCTGCCAGGAAGGACACGTTCCCTCAGACTTCATAATTTGCATAGGAACCGAATTTCAGCAACTCTGCTCAAGTCTATTATCAGCCCAGGGAGCATGTCCAAGGATAGTCTTGGGTTTGGGAATGTAGAGGCTAAACAGCAAAGCACAGGCTACTGTAGTGACTACAGAGCTCCTCAGGACTGCCTAGGCTTTGACAGGGACCACTTCAGGCCCCAGGAGATGGCAGAAATCAAGGCTGTTTAAAGTCACCCTCATCCATGTTTCCCTCAGACCTCCATATGGGTTGCACCTCTGAGATGCGGCTCCGAATTTCAATCAGCCTTGACGAATGAATTGATGCTGTCTGTTTTGGCATGGGGCTTGTCCCTGCAGTGCAAAACTACGGAGAACAGGGGGCTACTTCAGGAGCAAAAATTATCTGTGAACGAGAGAGCAATAACAGCTCTCGTGACTGTACAGAGTGCCCTGCCTCCAATGCTACTCTGAGCAGGCAGCTCATGGGAGAGACACCCACTCAAATTCCTTGCCAGGCTGAAACCCAACGCCTGTGTTGATGGTCGATATGTTGGAGTGCTGCTGGCATGAGCTTAATATAAATGTAGTGAAAGGGTACATCTGGGGGAGGTGTGCCCTGAGTCTTCCTTGTCTGGCTGCATCCCAGGCTCACAGCTGGACAACCAGTTGGACAACCAGCTGTGTCCCAGCTCTGAAGTGCTGCCAAGCTAGAAGCCTCTTTGCTGCCACTCCTCTTTCTCCTTGCTGCTACTTATTATTTTCTCTTTTTCCACACTTCTGCTGCATAAAAATTGTCCATCTGACAAAGAGTATTACAGTCAAAATCTCATTATGGGCACAGGGGGATACACCTTATATGCAGAGCAGACAATTAGAATTTATTGTTAGTCTAATTAATGTTTCAACAGTAAAATCAAAACTAATCAAACAATTATTCTAAGTCCAGCTACAATGATGCTAACATTTATAGTCCATATAATGTAATTATCACTAATTCCCACTAATATGACAACCCAATTCTTCAGTCACCAGCTTCCTGGTATCTGCCTCTTTTTGTCATATCACACTCACCTTTCTTATGAGTAGCAACAGCAAATAATTAGTGCCCTAAATTCCTCACTGGGAAGACTATGCTGCTGATCATTTTTAGTCCTTGCTCTGCTTGGGGTTTTCACATATTCCGTTAATATCACTTTTTTAATTCCTACCCCACTTTAGTTGCAGTTTAAGAGTTGTTGGAACAACATACATCGTATAATTTCTTTAGGGTAAAACCAGGCAATTTTACAGAGTGAAGCCAACACCAGAAATAAGTTGGACATTAGCCATCTGTTGGGCAGTTGCTGATTCAGCTAAAACAAGGTAACGTAAGCTCAGGACCAGGCAAGGCCTGAAGTGGCCTGTTAAGGTTAAGTAAAACAAAATGTTAAGGTAAAACAAAATGATTTTGGTAGCAGTGGCAACATCTTACTTCCTAAGGTGCAGGGCTACAAAAGCTGTGTCACAGTGCTACTGCTGATGCAGTCTTGTACATACCAAGTACATCAGTGTAAAATGTAGATACCAAGTACATCAAGAGTAAAACTCTTCTTACTCGTTCTTTTTCCAATTACAGACAAATGAACTGCAGTTACAGTGTTCCATGGTATTACCCCAAACACTGAGGTTTTCTTTCAAGCTGAAATCGCTCAACTCTATTCACATCTGATAGAGTGACACTTTCATTTTGAGGAACGGTGGCTTGTGTTTTTAAGCCTCCATCCTATTCTGGACACTAACATCAAAGAAACACTTTTGCTATTCAGCACTGAAATCAAAGTGCAATCCCATCAACAATAGTAGCATTACAATAGCCATTATTAGTATAGATAGTAGTGTACAGCACACAGGTGCAGGCTTAAATATATATATTTTTTAAATATTATATATATACATGTAAGGTCAACACTTAGAATATGGTACTAAGTGGCAATATATTACATTTCTGACAAACTTCGGGCACTTTTAAACAAAAAGGAAAGAAAATTAAAAATCATAAATCTTAGGTTGCTCATTTAATGAAATACCATGTTTTCCATAGACAGCCTGAATCTTGGGTAATCCCTAGTGCTTTATAAGTGCCCATACTTGATAATAAGTCCTCTTACCACCTGCAGTCTAAGAGAGCTTGCAGTAAATCAGAAGAAAGGTGTATTGGTTAGAGGTTATGGGAAGGGAACAGAGCAGATAACTCTGGGGCAGCCTTCCCCTCATATAACCTGTGTGTACCTAATACCTGCATGGTTGCTAAGTTGCAAGGGCTTTAAATAGGAGAAAGAATCTAATTTCTGGTTTAAAACAGATAAATTAGGGATTTGTTATATATCTGAAGGAAAAAAGCATTTAATCACAAGACAATTCAACAGATAATGTGTAGATAAAGCTAATAAACTGCTGGTGTAATCTTGATTTTGTTTTTAAACTTGTCTTCATCCAGCATGTGAGGAATACCATAAAACTGTAAATGTCATACAACTTGAGAAAAGATCGTTAAAAGCAAAGTTGTCAAATGTTGAGTAGAAAAACATTAAATCTGATAGAGTAAGAAGAAGGAAATGTGTATGTATTTGATTTTATCCATGTTCAGTTTATAATAACTTCTCAAATTTTTTGGTGTCCATATAGCCTTCTGTTTCTGAATTAGTGCTAAAATGTTGAGGAATAAGAGGCTTAAGTGCCATTGACCTGATTGCAGTAAGAGTTAGGTTTCTAAATGCTTTTGAAGATCTGGTCTTTATATTCACTTTCTGTGTTCAGGAATGGTAGCTTTGCAATTCTCTCAAAATTACTCTGAGGTTAAATACAGTGAAGATTATTAAGTGATCAGACTCTTTGGTAATTGGGACTATGTGGGTACCTTAGGTGAATAAACAGTCATGCTTGCTTACAGGACAATTTGACAATTTTCAGCTTACATCAGTTTGCCCATAATTAGAGGTGAGAAGGAAACAGGAAAGCAGAAACTGGGAGGACATTAGGATCAAAGCTAAGTGACCTTGACAGGAAGGAGGCTTTTATCTCTCCAGAAGGAAGCAGCCTAAGCTGACGACAGTCACAGTGCACTAGAAGTGCATGTAATATTTAAGATACTGAGGTGGACTGTATGAGGAGTGCAAATAAGTGCAAGTTTTAGAAATGTTTGAGATTTAATTAATTTCATCTTTCGTTGCAAAAGCATGGATTTCCCTAGATATAGTCAGTAAACATTTGGTCACTTCAAGTGGTATTTAAACTCCAGTCATTTCACCTTTAGTCATTAAAATCAGACGAACAGAAATTTTGGCAATAAGAAAAAAGTAGCAATTGAAAGAAGTAATAGTAGAACTAAGAAACATTTAAAAAAAATTAGGAGTGACATGCTGGCCCTAATGATACAAAAATTGTTAAAAGTTTCAACAAAACTGAGGCTGGTTGGTTGTGTTTACTGCTTTCTGTAAGAGCATCAGAAGTTTTGTTTTGGCTCAAGAAGATACTTAAGATATATGGAGTAGTCTTTCCCCTAATGGAAGAGTAGCTGATTTACCCCTCTCTGATGTGAAGGGTACTGTCAGAGATTGTACTGGCTCCTCAGTTGGTCACATTTCTTTTTTTATTGGAAATAATTTTCTTGAGCATTCACTGCTCAGGGGAATAGCTGATGAAAAGGATTTTCTGAAACAGAAGTAAGTCACTCTTGTCCAGATTAGTATCTCTTTGTTTTTTTAAACAGAGACATCTGTTTACAGGCATGAAAGCTGAAATTATGCAAAAATGGTTTCTTATAATTCTGCTCCTCCCAAATTACTTCTCCAGTGTTTTTGATCTTGGTTATCAATCCTGGCAACTCCATGGAATGAATTCAGAAACAAAACCAAAACTCCAGTGAGCAAAGAAGGCCAATTTTGCTGTCTTCATTGGCTTGCACTGAGCAGTGTTACTCTGAATTCTGGACTGAGAACAACCACTTGAATACACATTTTGTATTTTTACGATTAGCTCCTTCAGTTGTCTAAAACATAAAAGCAGAGCTGTCCTAGAAGGTTCTAATCCCCGATTTGCTGCATATGATGATCGCATAGTTGTTTAGCATTAACAATATAGTTAAGAGTTGCAGCGTGGCTCCAGCTCTCTTATGTGGAAAACAGTAGAATAGAGTCTGTCTGGAACAGATTTTAAAAATAAAGCACCATATTCAAGTCTCCATTACTCAAGGGGAAGATTTCAGTAATTCCATTATAGACTCCACTTGCAAAAATGTAACCTCTGTATATATCCCAAAGAGATTCCGCATATAATTGCAAAGAATTCAATGACACCAGAAACACCAATTGTTTTAAGTCAGATCACAGTCTTTTCTGCTTGTTTTGTTATTGTTTTTTCCCCCATTTCTAAGAAGCAACATTTTTACAGGGATCTGATCATATACATCTTACTGGTTTCAATGCCCAGAGGAGTATGCTTTAACAATGCAAGCAAAGGGGTTAGTCACCTGCATAGTATTTGATGTTCACAGTGTATGTATAACAGAGCTGTATAAACCAAGAGAGAAAAAAAATTGTGATTCAAATTTCCTCAATATTCCTAATTAAACAACTCATTAAGGTTTTTCAAAGAACTAGTGACATAAGTGGCATTATTAAATACTTCAGAACCTATTCAGTCACAAGTAACATTATTCTTTTATACATTTTCATATTCTGAGAAACATAAAATTACTAGCAAAACCATATTAAAAGGCCCTTTTCAAGGAAGAAAGCCACCTCTCAGATTAGTGATTTGAAAAGCAAGTATGCATGTTTCCTATTCAAGAAACTTCAAGAGTTTCAGAAACATCACTCACTGTTCACAAAACCTCAGTTAAGTAATGAGTCATCGCGGCTGGAAATATACACTGAAGTGGTAAAGTTTATTGCCTCATTTGAAGTCACAGGCAGAGTGTAGATGCTTCTGGCATACAGTTGTACAATGAATAAATATCCTGCTGGAACCAGAATGTCCTACTAGTCAAACTGCTAGAACATCCCTGTCAGCATGGAGTGGTATTTATTCACCCTGAATGAATCACAAGCATGCCTCATTCCCACTTTAATATTCATTATCCAGTCCTAGGAGCTCTGAAGTCACTCAGAAATGGTCAGTCCCTCTTGTTGCTGCAGCTTGATTCTCATTCTAGTCCTCCTCACCTATCCTCAGGGATATTTCCACTCTCTGCCATCTAGTCTAGCGCTGCTTGGGAAGATCTCCTAGATCTTTAACAGGATCTCAGGTATGATCAAAAGATCTAAGAAGGGAGGCCAGCCCATGTGCATTGGCTCTCCTCTCTTTTGCTACAGCTTCTTAAGCTGTGTAGTTAATAGAGGTAATATTAAGAGGCTTTTAAAGAAGCTGTAGCATTTTAGTGTAGCCAGTTACTATCATGATCAAAGAAATAACAGACTCTTTCATCAAAAAAGAGACATGACCTACTAATCCAGAGTTCTCTTAATAGCACATTCGTAATGAAATTAGTCTTAATGGGCATCTCGTTATTTTCCAGTTGATTTCTCCTGTTGGAGCATATTTGCACAAATGGAGTTCACTTGCCCACGATGAGCTGAGCATTGCAGGCATTTCTGATTTGGTAGCACTCTGCATCCATTTCACACTCGTAAATTGCCATGAAAGTCTATGAGAAATAAGAAGGCCTTCGACAATCAAATACAAGTTTAGCTATTTCTAATATACTCCCTAGGTCCAGTACCTTATGTCTGACCTCACATTTGTTTTCACCTAGCTTCAGAATGGGAAATCAGCATATGTTTCTGTCAAGAAGTCAAGAAGAATGTAGTGAGCACTGAGCCTCTAGCAGAGAAGAAGCAACGAACAGTAGCTGGTGAATGGAAAACTGCTTAAGAAAGACAACTGCTTTGCTCTACCACAGAAAAATGGGACACATTGGGAACAGGGGTAGCCAGGAGAGTCTGTGTAGCAAGGAACTGTGAAAGCAAGGCAGAAAAGATTAAGGTCACTAAAAAAAAAGAAAAAAAAAAAAAGAGACAGCAGCCATGCCATTTGGGATTGTGGCTATCCTAGAAATGCGAGGTTACAGACAGTTGTAAATAAAAACTAGAATAATCTCTTTTGTACATAAGAAAAGTACATAAGGTCTAACATACCTAAATTAGAGTCATAGGAACTTTGCTTACCTTTTTTCCCTCAGTTGTACCACTTGCTATAATGATTCTGTTATCACAGTATGTGAGTTTCTTCTGGAGAAAATAAAGCAGGATTTTATCAATTAATATCATGTTTGACAACAATATACACTGCCCAAAGCACATCCAGAACACTCCTGTCAAAGAACATTCTTTTACTTGTGTCTGGTATTGAACTGCCTAATTACTACTGTCAAAAATAGTCAGTCTTTGATAGGAAGATATGCTGGTGCCTATTGAAAAAGAAACCTTACCTCCTTCTTTCTTTTGTTCTTGATTATGCATGTGGCAGTATAGTCTCTGCCTTCATTATCACACTGCAGTACTTGCCACTAAATGCCACTAAAGCATCTGCAAGCCCAGATTTTCCTCTTGTTTTTAGAGAGTATCTTTGGCTTTGAGTAATTGCTGATCAGCACAGAAAGGATTTGCTGCCTTTGTTTCTATCTTATTTATGGAAGCTTGTGGATAATTTTCTTCAGATGGCATGGAGGTAGATAGCTAATAAATGGTAGGCTGAGTGTGCATGGAATAAAGCAAAACAGGGTATCTCCCCTACCATAAGAAAAACAGTTTTCAGGGAGAAGATGGCCAGGTTTTTCTTTAATATGTCACAGATTTTTAGTAGTTCTCTTAACGCGGAGTGGTGGCATCCCATACCTTTCTCAGACTGGAGTCTTGTTTAAAACAGCTCTATTTTTGCTTCACAATGAAAAGCCTAAAATGTTATTGATCAAGAGCCTGTCTAGGAGACTTCCCAATTTCGGTATGGAAACAGAAACAGAAGATATCCATACCGTGTAGCTTTTTCAGTGGGGAGACAAAACACTTTAACTCAGGCACTTCAAGTCACCCAAGAGCCTTTCACTTTCTGAGTAGGGAGGCTAGGCTCCTTTTCAGACATTAATTTCTTTTTGATGACACTCTTGCTTTGAAGCGCCTGCTAGTTCCCTATTCTTAAATAAATAAATAGGGTTAGGGAAAACCCCAACTTTATAAAAGAAACTGCAAGTTACATGACATTGCATGTCTGAGAACAACAGTAACTTGCACAACAGGATGACAGCATTACAGACTTCCATCGAGTACTGCAACAAGGAATAAGGTTTTCCTGCTGCATTTTCATGGCTTCAAGCTTACTTTGGGTACTGCTGAAAACTCTTTGGCTATGGTTCCATGCACATCTGCTGCCCTCAGCCATTAAGATATTGATTAGGAATAAAAGACCCATATACCAAATATGCACAGCAGTAGGAGCATTACTGATTTGTTCTCCTACTAAATATAGTTGATTGCTTGACTATTATAGTCTTCTCTTCATCAGTGAACAACTTCGTATAATTTACAGTATTAGTTTGTATTACTTGTTAGTCACATACCTGTCCCCTGCTTTAGATTAGAATGCAGCATTAGGAGGGAGACACTGAAAGAAATACTGTGGAGGCCTGTCCCCACATCACCTCCAAAAGGCAGAAGAAGCTAGAAACCTTTCCCAGGACCAGCCTCTGCTTCCTGTTAGTGCCACGCAAAGGTAGCTCACAAACAGGTCAGGATCAGCTAGAGCTATGTCTGTCCTTCCTATTCCATATCACTGCTTGCAGAGGTGACCTGTGGTTGTTGCTCTTGCAGCAGTTATTGCTCTTGCCTTCACACCCAGGGAATGTCAGATCCTTTTTTGGGTGCTCCAGCTACAGTTACCACACACCCTCCAGCCTACACCAGCATCCAGATGGTAGGTTGCAGCAAAGGTGCATGTGGTGCTTAAGGCACAGATATGATGTCTTGGACTTGCCTCAGAAAGGAAGAATAATAACCTTGTGATTAAAATACTTCTGTAAGCCTCAGGAATCTTAAGTCCAGGTTCCAGCCTTGCCCCACAAATGTCACTCAGTGCAGCCATAGAGTGGAAACAAGATTTCCTTTCCTGTGCCATTCCTCTGTCTTGTGTGTTGAGTCTGTTTATGCACAGTGGATAAAAGCCCAGTGTGACTAACTCCAGAGGCTGAGAGCGTGTATCTATGAAACAAGATGACACTAAGACTCTTTTCAAATACCAGACGGAAAAAAACCCCAAATTATCTGAGAGCGGACAAACATCATCAGTTCACACACCAGCTGCTGAATAAAAGTCATACAGGCATCTTTTGCCACAGCCATTCATGAATCAAAGCAGGAGATACACTGCTCACTTTCCTTGTTTTGTCAGTGTGTGCTCTTGTGAGGGCTGATGCTTGTGAGCATTGAGGTCCACTAGGATTAAATCATTTACATTGTGCAAAACCACCATGTTAATAGTTCCAGTGCCGGACGGAGGTAGTAGTTATCAGCATTTCTGCTGCATTTAGTTATTTTTATAGTTCTGGGCCTTTTTTTCCTGCTGAGAGAATTGAATAAAAAAGTGACTTTGAAAGACATTATAATCAACTGCTGCTGGCTGCAATTACATTGTGTACTCGATGTCTTCATAAAGTACCTCTAGTCTAAACCCACAAATCTTTCAGTCTGAATTCTCTCTTGGCTCTGTTCTGTTTTGTTATTTTAGAGGTGTATTTACAGAAGTGATCGCTAGAGTATATGGGTTTATATAACAAAGATACAAAAAAGTGATCAGAAGATTAAAATTTCATCAGCTGTCTTTACACTGGAAAAATGACATTTTGTTCCATTTATGGCTGATATTTACAAAGGAAAACCTCATGGACAATAAAGAAAAACATTTGGGTTTCAGTGCTGTAAAAGCTTATTCACACTTGAGAAAATGATTAGATGAAGACTTTCAAATTTGAATGGTCATAAGAGAGACATAATTGTAAAGAAGGCTCAAACTCAACAACTGCTTTTTAAGTCCAAGTCAATTATGGACAAGTCTGCAGTGTTACAGCTTATGAAACTTAGCTATTACTGAAAATATAATGAAATTCTTTCCTGTATATGAAAATGTACTAATATATAATATATTAAAATATATTAAAATATATGAATGTGACACTGAAAAGAAGTGAATACGATAAATTTGGAAGCTTCTAATTTTTGAAGTTAGCTGGAATACTTGCTTTCCTTTGTACAACTAATGCCACTTTAACCTTTCCCCCTCCATGGTGAGAAAGCAATTTTTCTTCAGACTTTCCTTAAAGCCTTAATCATTTCTTTACAGTCTTGCCTGTGGGCTAGCAGAATAACACACTTCACATAAGAGAGGACGGCCTCAAGGACAGCCTATGGTCCTGGCTCCTCTGGGTCATTGAAACTCTCTTAGGGACTTGGACATTGTTCCTTAGGCTTGGTTTTGCAATAAGGAGGGGGAAAGACTGTCACTCCTGACACAGCAAACACATGAGTCACTGTTAAGCCATTTTCCTCCTCACCCATTAATGCTTTCCCACGTTCCATTCCTCAGGCTTTAACGATGTGATGTTGATGTCTTCCCCTCTCTCAGGCTTGAAAGTTTTAACACTTGCACCTGATGTTTGAGGCAGGGAAGAGTCCTTCCAGCAAGACTACCCGAGTACAGAGAGTTTCTCGCATTGTGTGGTCTCGCTGAGGGACTAGAAACTGACTCTGCCGTACAGGGAAGTTGTGGAGGTAAAGCCTGCAGTCCAGTTCCTGTGGCTGCCAGTTGGCTCTGTAGAATTGTTTGAGATTTAAGCCTGACAGACTCAGTTGGTACTGGCTGGGTAAGCATATAGAAAATGATGTCAGAATACTTCTAGTGCATCCCCACATCTTCTACAAAATTAAATGTAAATTAAAGCTTCCAGGGCAGAGCCCTCTTTTTCTTTTAAAGGCCACCGGTGGTAAACACTTCATATAATGATGAAGCCAGGGACTAGTCTGCATCTTCCCAGGAACAGCCATAAATCAGACCTACTTTGGGGGCAGTAAAGGCATATATACTTGTGCATTCATAGTTCAGTCTATTCATACTTTAATCTAGAATGAGAGAGTAGAGTCTGTTCTCTGCATTTGTGCATTTTTCTCCAAGAACCTAAGCAAATTTCGTAACGATCGATGCAGTTTATATTGTCACAGAAATAAATAAATAAATAAATAAACAAGCCTCAAACCCTAAAACATTTCCAATGCTCATTTTCCTAAATTACTGTGCTAAAGCATCTATTAACTTTCACCTGCTCATTCAATCTCTGTGTGAGAATAGCAGTACATTATCATTTCTTGAAAACACAATTAATGTTCATTCCAGTGTACTAATGGACCTTAATCAAATGTGCGAACCTTTGTATCCAACACTCAAACAATGAAACTGTACCTATCTGACTAGGGAATAAAGCATCTATTATACTGGCACTTCTGTTTGAATAAAGGTTATGCCAGAAACTTTGGAGACACCAATGGTTGTTAGCCTATTTAGAAGCTATTTAAAATCTAATAATCAGCAGCCCATAACATCCAAGATGTATAAATTCATACAGAAACATAATTGAATGCATGGGTTCAGAAAAGAAATTATGCTCAAGTCCAGAGTCTAGGATGCTTTTTAAAGCATATTCCTTTTGAGAGTCTGTTGATGAATACAATGGAGCTGAACAGAAAAGAATGAGGAAAAACTGTTTTCCCTCTCTTTGCTAATACCTCTCATGGGAAGGCTCTTTTCTAGCCTGGTTTATTTACCAACCAGCTGGGAGTGCTGAGTAGGAGTGGAGTTGGAAGCTCTTTGGGGTTCCTTATGCCAAAGATCTGTACCTGATGCCTCTCACTGTGCCAGAAAGACATCTCCAGAGCAGAGTTTCTAGATTTATAGAAGTGACTCCAATGGATGCATTTCCTCTCTGATATATAGCTGAAATACTTAACTATTTCTCTGGAAGGATGTAAATTTGCACTGAATTCTCACATTAAAACGTTACTTACATTAATGAAGTCTTGGGGAAGAGGGTGAATAGAAAGGCTATGACTATCATCACCTGGGGGAAATAATTTTGAAGTCGATATTTATAGTGATTAAGCAATTCTCTGAGGTTTTGATCCTTCAAAAAGGAACGAACATAAACTTTAAATCTGCGACTTGTCACACTGAAGAAAGTTCTGTGGCTGCAAGTGACATTGCTTTTATGTTAACAGTGATCATAGCTAAAGTTAGACTGCGATCATTTTTAAGCTTGGATGTGCAGATTTCTTCTTTTCTCATAAAAAGCCTAGATTTGCTATATATTTGAGATGACAGAGCTAAGCCAGTTGTCTGAGGCTGTTGTACACTAAAATTGTTTTTCACTCTTGACAGTTGGTTAACACAGCAAGTTCGCCAGCCAGCTGACCAGCTGAATGAAGGTTGAGAGAAATGCCACGTTTAAAGTGCTTCTTTTTACTTGCCTTTCTGCAATGTGAAGAAAACAAATTTTAGCCCCCATCCCAAGGTCCCATCAGTTATTTGCACATCTGCATTTAAAGAAAATAAAATATCCCTGGTGAATGACTTGTTTTCAGAATAAAGAAAGGAGACTGCACAAGAGAAACTATTACATTGCAGAGATCTCTCTGGAGCATGAGATGTTGGGATTGGAGCACAAAATGGCATTTAAGAGCCACAAGAGCTCAGTCTACTAATGGCTCAGCTCAGAGTATAGTGCTCCTATCCTTTTTATTCACTCACCTGGATTTATCACTATGACCCATAAAACAGTTATCAGCATCTACAGGGCAAAGACACCCTGGATTCAGCTGGTACTGACCCCAGTTGCATGCTTAAGCCAAGGTCTGTAAAGGTGTGTCTCCTGTCTTGCCACTCACAGGGAAGCTGCCAGGGCTTAGCTGCTCTGCTGCATCATGAAGACTGTACAGTCAAGAAGGATATTATGGGATCATGCCCTTATTTTTCAGCGTTTTGGACACATCTCTGCAGGGAAGAGTAAAAGGCTGTATTTCACAGCTATGATATCATTCTTGTAAGCTATATTTCAGCATGAGCCACTATAAAACCTTTCCCATGACATCAGAGCTGTGAAATATAGCTGACTTCAAGTGCAGAAAATTCCCCTGCAGGAATAATTGTTTCCTGGCAATTGGCATTTGAAGGACTGATCTTTTAAAAGGCTGGCACAAATCCTGTCTAGGTAATGCTGCTCCAGGCAGCACTTCTCAGGAAATGTTACGTGCAGGTATGGAGCCCCACCATGGGATTTGGCCATAGGGGTAATGGAACGAGAACTGAGGGAGTCTGTCAGGTGATGATTTTCACTCCTTATGCCTCAGCAGTCCATGCAGAGTTCACTAATAGCAAAATAATAGGTTTGCTCATGTGCTGTGCTCCCTACCTCAGACTCTGCCTCCCCAATAAGGCAAGTCACATGTGCACCGCCAGAGCTAGCGTCTAATCCATCTTTTCACATCTGCCCTCCAACACAGATCATCCTGATGATACATGCAAGCTGATACATGGCAGCTCACCGGGTCTACCACTGCTCAGGGCACTACTTAACTCACCTGGGCAGGCCCCAACCTCCCTGCAAAGCAACCTGGCAAGAAAATGAGTGAGACACATTTTCTTCTTTCATATCACATGAAGGAAGATGCTGATCAGAATACAGTCCACTCAGAGCCAAGGTTTGAGTGGATGTTGGCAGAGTTGTAAAGGACAAGATCACATGCATGTCAGAAGGGTACAAGAGGAGGATAAGAGAGACTGTAGACAAGGAGAGAGTCAAGGCCACCTGAGCTCTCCCTAGCCTGGTGCCTGAATCTGCTGCCAGTGTCCCCCCTCCAGCGACCCGTACGCTAGTTTGGCACTGCTCCATCAATTGCACTGAAGGCAATTGTTGAACACATTGTAAAGCTTAGTCATGCTGGCTTTTTCTGTTCATCCTCTGGGAAGGTCTTCTACTGGTCAGCAACTCTGTTCTTGCTGTTCTGCGTGTACATGTTTACGTGTATATGGGTGTACACCCATGTGTCTGTGTCTCTCTCACAACACTCAAAGCTGTATGTGGACACAGCTCCCATGACCTGCAGGACAGAGTTGTTTTTACCCAAAGAAAGCTCACTGGCTCACAAGATCTAACTAGAAACCTTCCCTTTTCTCCAGAGGAAAGTACACTGCTTCCGAATTAATTGTGCCTTTTCCATTTTCTTCTTAATGCTGAAAAATAGAGTCCTTCTCACCCAGAAGTTACCTCTTAACCTCTTTTACCTTGTGAAGCAGTAAAGCAATATTGTTTGAACAGTCCTATTCCATTACCTACTATTCATGTAAAAGATAAGTGGTATTTCCTTATAGAAAATTATTTGCTAACAGGAACTGTAAGAGATTTGAGGTTATTTTATACAATTCATTACTAACAACAACAAGAACCAGAAGAGCAGCTAACTGGAGGCATTGTTGGCGTTTTAACTCTGTCAGTGTAGCTCAAAGGCTAAATTCTGCCTAATGTACACCTTTAAAAAACCCAAACATATGGGGGGGGAAAATGGTCTTTGATATAGAATATGATCCGAGTAGTGTTGTGTTAAGTGCTTAAGAAAGCAAATAAAAATTTTCTTTGCAATTTGATGTAGTCAGATTATCATTCCACAGTCTTTATTTACAAATACTGAGAGATGTTGTACTGAATTTTGAGTTGGTTTCCGGATGATTTATTGGGTTTTGATCAGAAAACTGAAAAAACCCCGAAACTTTTTCAAAGAGCATCAGTTAGAAAAGAAACGAAAATAATCAAATGATCCTTCTCTCACAGTATCGATCTGTTTGAACTAAAAATTTCTCAGCGTGTTTATGACAAAAATATATGTTGTGGAATGTTTCTGCCAACTAATTCTGATTTCTTCACATTATAGAATGTTCCACAGCTGTTAGTTAGGTATTTTGCATGACTGATTACCGGAGACACATAGTATAATTTCTCCCTCCTGAATAGAAGGTTCCAGCTTTTCTAAAAAAATAGGAGAACTGTCCACGCTACACTAGGGTACTGTATGTACAGCGTTTTGCATGTTGAAAATTATGAGGTCTTCAGAGATAATTTTGTAATTATTTTGTAGGTGCACAGGTATTTACTACTACTAATAGGAAGCAGCAGCTAGTAAAAACCCAAAGGTAGCAATGATCAGCTGGGGTTTTTTTGTATTTTTAGAAGTTATTAGTGAAAACATTTATATATATAACTATATATTTAAAGATCCAAAACTCAGTGCAAAACTATGGCAGTAGATAATGAGAAAAGCAGTGTCCACTTCCTGTGCAGTAACAAACAAGTCTAGTATGCGTGAGATATTGACAAATATGCACATTTATTTCACCAACCTGTTTAGCTGGCCCTTTCTAAATGAAGTCAAAGGCAAAACACCTTAAATGTGAGGGGAAAATCCTTGAGTTATCTAAGTCCAGTCTCTTCAGCCTATAACTATAGCAACATAATGCCTCCTGGGAGGCACAGTGTGCACTTTTGCTAGCACTTCTTTGATGTAATAAAGTAACCTGATCAAGATCCCCAAAAACTTACCAGTTACGTCCCAAAGCTCAGGCAGTAAAAAGAGAAATGGCTGATTTGCCTTTGTTGACGAAGGGAAGCAAAAGGAGTTAAAGGGCACCCCCCACACACATCCTACATCCAAACATCATGACTCCCTCCTCCTACTTTTATAGAGTCACTCAGATTATTTGAAGGACCATTTGCAATATTTTGAATCAGAAACAGCCCAGCTTTTCAGCAATCATTATTTCTCACCTATTTGCAGTCATGACAGTTAAGTACCTTTGGAAATGCTAAAA
This sequence comes from Cephalopterus ornatus, assembly GCA_013396775.1. Taxonomy (NCBI): domain Eukaryota; kingdom Metazoa; phylum Chordata; class Aves; order Passeriformes; family Cotingidae; genus Cephalopterus; species Cephalopterus ornatus. The sequence goes on along the minus strand of VZRE01013517.1, from coordinate 219,200 downwards.
AAGTTGTTATTTTTCTTTTCAGATCTCCTTTGAGACTGCAAAGACTATTTAAAGAAGAAAGACGGCATGAGATTGGATTCAGTACAGTAAAGTAGGTTAGTTTGAGGACAAGACAAAAAATCATTCTTTAGACCTCCTTGTGTTGCCATGATGAGAACTTACCATTGCTTCTGGCTCCTGTTTTGGGCTAGTCAGCCCCACCAAAGCTTCTTAACTCCGTTATCCAAAAGGACTAGTGGCTTTCCAGAAAAGGAAAAGATTTTGGTATTGTCTGGAAACAGCAGGCAAGACCTCCATCGTTCCAAAAGGAGCTGGATGTGGAATCAGTTCTTTTTATTGGAGGAATACACAGGAACTGACTACCAATACGTTGGCAAGGTAAGCTTCTTTCATACGCATCTAAGTTTTCATTTTAGAAATGCTGGAAAGCCAGCAGTAACAGGTAGGTAAGAACAAAGCATGCTACAACTTTTAGTTCTCTTTCCTGTGTGCCCAGCTTCTGCTGGTTACCTTTCAGCAGAAAGGTTAGTACACTACAGCTTCAAATTGTAATCAACAAGAGGACATTCCTCCAAACATATGGAAGTCCCATGGCAAATCATGCACAATTCTATTCAAGATTTTTGGTTTTATTTTTTGTCTGGAAATAATGCACCTTAATTATAGGCCAGATTTTTAGCTTTAAAATGTAATATATGTTTTCCCTCATGCTCAATAATTTTGCTAGAGTCAAACTATATAAACAAGAAGAGGTTTTGGTGTAAGTTAGGATTCACAGTACCTATATTTTTGGTGAGGATTCTCTCTACCCAGCAAAGGCAATTTGTTTCTCTTTTTATTCCCCACTGCACACAGCAGTGCTGCAGCCATTTTCTGATGAGGTTTCTTGGTTTCAGTGAGGATTCTGTGACACGACCTTCATACCACAAGCCATGCTGTTGCAAACCACAGTTGAAGCACGCTGTGTGTATACACTACGAAGTGAGAGGCAGCTGAAAATTTCTAATCTCAAAGCATGCTGACAGTTAGAAAAGGGTCTGTAAAACATTATTTAAAAAAGAAAAATCACAGCTTAACTCTGAGAACGTCCACCTCCCTGAGCAGCAGACCCCGTGTAGGTAAGAACCTTTACGTGAACTTCAGAGCTAGTGCACCTCTGGTAAGAGACTAGAGAGAGTCTATACTGCCGAAGGTGCCATACTCTATAGGAGTCTGTCTTGCAGAATGCAGAAATTACACTATTGATGATGATATTCAAAGCAGAAACAATGCAGCTTGGTTTTCCAAACTAAAATGGGGTTGTGTCTGATTTAGTTTGATCTCTCAAGCCTCTTAGCAAAGGCTGCAGATCACAGTGGTTTGACATTTTATCTCCCTCTGCAAGCTTCTGAGCATTCCCATGAGAGATGGTGGCTGCTTTTCTTGCCTGCCAGTCAGCTGTCAGTCAAAGTTGGATGCGACACTCCTTTCCTCCTAAATGGCTGCAAGGCATGATTCAAATGAAGAGCTACTCAGCTGGTGTAATACTCATAGAGCTCCAACCAGGATAATCAGCATTCATGAAGGGTACCATTGAGCCCAATCTACAGGCAAAGGCCAAAGGCAGAGAGTCCTCAGAGAGGAGAAGTAGAGAAGGAAGATAAGAGAGTAAGAAAAAAAGCCAGAAGAGAGTAAGAGGAAAGAATTAGAAAGACAGAGGTGGAAAGAATGGAGACTTTACAAAGAGAATCAATATGGAAGGGAGGGAAAAATGACATCAAATGGCAGGTAGAGGATAGGAGAAAAAGTTTATCCAAAGAGAGCAAAAACAAAAACAGGAGGTGAGACAGTGAAGGGGAAAAAAAACCCCAACAGGTAAGAAACCTTGAGTCAAGGAGAAAGGAAAACCAAAGGAAAGTCCTCCACACAGTCTCCTGTTTCAATAGTCTACTGAGGGACTGGTCACGGTATCTCCAAAGATAAAGTAAGTGGTCCTGGGCCAAGTCCTGCAGTCTGTCATTTTCACTCTGAATTCTGACATTAAAGTCTGCTCAGCCCCCATTCTCTCCACTGCAGAATTAGGCTTCAGAGGGACTGATGGGGGAGTGAATATTCCTGCAGGATGATTTTGCTGAGAGACGGTTTAAAAATGGTCTACTTGGACCAGAAAGACAAGAAAGTTTGAACAGGAGACATAGGAAAAAATGTAGATCTTATTTTTTTAAAGTTGTTCTTCCACTTACGTGCACTTAAATACACTTACTGTTTCAAAGCATAGAAACAACACATAATGTATAAATGTCATTGATTCTGTGTTCCTTAGCTATTGGCATGTGGCCTTTCACACATCCTTCAAATGCCAGAACTGCTCACACCCTTGTAACTGAACAATTAGCCATGAGGCATGGAAAAGCAGCCATTTATTTTTAAAGTTGGGTATTGGTGTGAGGATAAATGATAGAAACAGCTGAATTTCTCCAAATTTAGGTAACCGGGCAATTTGACTGAGCAATTAAACTTGATTGGTGTGGGCAAATGAGGATAATGATTTTATAAAGCTTTTATGAAGCTTTTTTTTTTTTCCTCAGAGGACTAAATATTAATCTTAAATATGGACTTAAAAATAGTAGGAATATAAAGAAGAAATGTGAGCATCAAAATCTCTTAAAACAGCAACATCATATGTATGTAAAGGGGACTTCTGCTTATGTCTTACTGTGTAAGCAGTCAGACCTGGATCTTCTGGGGTTTTTTTGTGTTTAGTGATTAAAGCTGGTGGGCATTAACATCATTAAAAAAAATAAAAATATTCCATATAATCTACAAAAAAAATCTTTTTCTCGGGCTGGTTTTACCTTTTCATTTTTTTAACATCTGCTTAATCCAAACGTCTACGTAAAAATTTGAGATATAAGAAGTCCGTTGTGAAAGATTCTAACAAACAGCATTATTTCTGTGAACTGCCCAAATTACAGTTGTAAAATCCTGTAACTGGTTATACTACAAAAAACACATTTACATCATAGTAGTTTAAGAGAGAAGGGAAAGAACAGTGAAAGGGAGTGCATTCAGGTTTGAGATAATAAAAAAGAAAGGTAATGTCTCTGAAGACAGAGCTCAAGGCAGCACTGAAGTCAATACTGAATCCAAGTCATGGACCAGGGCACTATTATGCTTCATACCCTGTATACTCTTCATCCATTGAACCCGAAGCTTTCCATCCTTTAGGAGTTAATTGCCCAAGCACATATAAACCAAATAAAGCCCTTTTTTTGGTACCCATGGGTACTGTCAGCTGTTAAAAAGTGCTCCCCAGTGTTTTATGCTACACACTTTATTCTCAGTCCAAGTACGCAGCTGTATCACACTGGACAAGGATATGTGGCTGCCAATAAGAAGCTCGCAGTGTTATAAATACAAGTTGATTGCATGCTGTAGCTCTGACACCAGATCCATTGTTTTATTATCCATTCTTGTATTCCGGAATTTCATTCCTGTAGATTTGTGAAATAAACTCTTCTGAAAAGAGTCAAAATTCATGCCTCCAGTCACTGTAGCCTCAGACATAATAATGAGGAACTTGAAGAAAAGTTCTAGACTGGAATTATTCATTGCACTGCTGAATAACTTGTGAACTACAGCTACGCATTGAAGTGTGACTGATGGGCACAGTGACATTTTAACCTGAAGATATCTTTTCTTCCGGTTCAGAAATTATGGCACTCGGCAGGGACTCAATCCTAAAATAAAATAAAAGAATTACATGAGCATCAAAGTAGAGAAGTGTCTAGCACTACTACCTTGCCAAAATGTGCAGCATTTGAGTTGGGTTTTAAAAGTGATCTAGTTGTACTGGTGGCTGCTTAGTACAATTTTATAGAAGTGGGGTGAATGCATCTTTAAATCACAGGTAAATAATGAAAGTGGTACTGCAGCTGTATATAGAAATATATGCTACATTCCCTCTAGATCTTCAGATATTCCAGGGAAAAAAGTGAAAAAATCTGCCCTCTTCCAAGATTATACTCAAAGGTATAGTTACCGTTTGTATGCACTTGACGGCTTTTCATGGCTGTCCCATTGGCTACAAAAAATCCATGAACTGGCATCCACCACTGAGGTTAGAGCACAAACCTAGAAATCATTGTTACATTAAGGGACAGGATGCCAGTTTCTTTAGGACTGAGGAAAGATCTGAGCAAGTCTTAAATCTTACTCATTAATCCAGAAACAGCTTCTGGCATCCTGCAATGGAAAGGACCAACTTGCTTTCCTGGTAATAACAGGCACAACTATGGAATAGTTTTGTAACACTCTGTCTGGCACTAAGAGGAAACTTTCAGACATACTTTTCATTTTTGCTGTGTCTTATTGATGTTCATATAGTTCAAGCACTATCCTCGTCTGGAAGCTATCTGATGTTACTACCTGTACAACCCATCATAAACAATCAACCTTTGCTGACAACTCCATTTTTTGAGGAAGATAAAAGTCAAATTCCTGCCAGTATGCGGTTTGGCAAAGCAAAAAGGATACTGTGTCACTGTAGGCAAACCCAGAATCCTTTTTTTTTGGTGTTGAAAGAATTACTGGTAAAGATAAATTCCCCTCTGTCAGGAATGGTTTAAGGTGCTGTTGACTGCTTTGGAGGGGGAGGGGATCAACTAAATGTTATCACAGTATAGTTTCAGTACTGTTTTTCTTTCTTTTGTCTGATTTTACTTCTGGGTACAACTATTTTGAAGTCTAGCAGAGCAGTGTATTTCACCAAAAGCAAATCAAACAAAAGACAGAATCTCTCCAAGCCATTGCAAATAAAAGGAGTAAGCAACGTACTGAGTTAAAAGTATCTGTCTATGAGCATACACAATGGGCTACTTAAACAAAGAAATTATTTGTCATGTAATACCATCCATGTAGTACAGTCCATGCCTTTTCAGCATTTGAAGTAGTAAGGGGTCACATTACTCCAGCGGTTAAAACGTATCATATCTTAATTGTAGGGCATGATAACTATCAAGAAAAATCTTCACTTTCTCTCAGATCTTAGTATGCTAGTATTCTGTAGTTAGCTTCAAAATTTTTGTTCCCCAAAAAAAGCAAGATGTGAAAAGTCAAACTAAAATGACTCCCCATCTGCACTTTTAACATCCGTTATGCAGTTCAGTTGGAAGACACTTGCTCAGTATTTGTTTTCCTTGCCTTGCGACTTGCACTATGATATATGCCTGATGCCTTCAGTTTCCTGTTCCAAACACAGTGACTATTTGTTACCTTTATGAGGCCTAAAGTTAACAGTTACTCTTGTAACTTCTATTTATTCAGGGAGCACACTCAACGCAATTTTCAGTTTGTTTCTGATGGTCAGAATATCCTGTCTCAGGGTCTAGATTCTGTGTTCTGCATTCAGAACTGGCAGCCCAAGAGCCAGTCTCGGAACGACCTCTCAATCCTGAACAATTCCTAGGCTTGCAGTGTCTCTCCCCAAAACTGCAGTCAACTATCGGTCAGCCCTGTGTTGCATCGGTCAATCTGAGCTTCTCTGTGGGTTGCAGCATTGCCCACAGTGTACATAAAGCTCTGGGCTATATCCCTGTCTCTAGCAAGTCCTCAACCGTCTTTTTCCACAGCTAAAAATGCATACGGAATTTGAGTTTACATTGTGCCTCTCAGAGGACCTCCACACCCTTTACTACACAGAAAGATGAAGAGTAAAGTTTTGCACCTTTCCAATTTGGGCTCCCTCCAGCACTTCATCTCTGTGGGTGCTGTGGTACCTGGGGAGTACTAATTGCCATCTGCACCACTCTGCAGGGGAACTTCCCTCTCAGCAGGACATAGGGCTTCTGTGGGCCATTTATGGCACTCCTACTCATGCTACTGACAAGAAGGTCACAGGGTCCTTTATGTGTAACAATGTGAGTTAATTACAGTGGTATGTTTAACTCTGTGTAAAAGAAACATTAAGACCAGCCTTTTACACATGACAAAACTGATGTACAGGGAGGTTAAATGACCTTCTGCACAGCTAAAGGTCAGAAATTTCAAAACTGATATTGGGAAAAAAAAAAATCAGAATTCTTATTCCCTTCCCCTTCCCCCCCCGCCCCATCAGTTTATATGATTGGGTCACCTGCCTCCCACTTCAATAGGCTGAATACTTGTCATTCTCTTAAAAGGTAGAACAAATGCTGTGGCGCATCTGCACTTCCTTTATTCCTCATCCATCAGTCATATTTTATGTTCCACCACTTGACTTTCCCAAGTGCCCTTCATTTCTGTATTGAATTGCACACACATACACACACCTGTCTTATATTCCTCTTTGAAAGATTTACTGGCACTGATAGAAGTTCTCTGTACTGTCAGTCTCTGTGGAATAGAGATAACTCTGTAATGAGGGACAGTTGGGAGGTTAGAGGCCCAGGACAACAATCCAAAAACAGCTTGCAGATTTTAAACCATCATATGGAAGATAAGAAAGGCAATAATGAGCAATGGGTGGGGTGGGCAAGGATGTTATTCAGAAAATGAAAAGGCAGGAAATACAGCATGGTTAATGTTTACGATCATCATAATTGTGAATCTACTTGGCATCATCCTTGTATCCAAATATATTACACAATATAAGAGCCTAACAACCATCTGTTTCAAACATACCACATTATCTACATAAAGGCACATGATGGTACTTACAGTGTAACAATACATAACCTCCTTCCCTTCTTCCCATTCCACCTAAAGAAGCAAGCAAATTCTACGACCCTCAAGGCAATATTTCTGTTAATTCCTATTTTTCATTTCTGTGTCCCAAATGAAACAATTTTGTTTTCCACAGCTAGTGACCCACTCACATTTTGGGTCACATCTTTTCACAGATTATCCTGTTCTACTCTTTTTAGCAATCTGTACATCATCCTGAATTGTGTGCCCCTAGGCTTCTAGCTGTAAAAAACAGCTGAACATACTAATCTTCCTCTCCAAGGAGACAATATATGTAAAGTTCATGCTTTATTATGGGTTACTTAGATCACTGTTTTTTGGAGCCAAAATTACTATTTTCTTATTTGTTTGTATGGAATAGTAAAGTTCTCACTATGAAGCTGGGACGTCATGAATATAGATCTTGAAGGCTGGCAACAGCTGAAAAAAAAATCCGTCTTTCAGACCTAAGACAACCATTGTTACTCCACCATTTGTTGCATACTGAAAATAGTAAACCATAAAGCTAAAGAAATCTCTTTATTAAATTAAGCATATTGTTGGTGAATCCCTTTTCTTTTGCTGCCATTTCCCTCACTGGTGAACATAGGTTCACAGTGGGGCAGCAGCGGATTGGGAGCTGTGGCCAGCCAGTGTAACATTTCAAAACACAAACTGAAAATGTGTTGTGATGTGAACACCTACTGTTGATCCGTGTGCGCTAATGCAGACTGTGGCTTGCTTTCACCATTAATGGGGTGAAACAAACCTCAGCATGCACTTGCAAGTACTTCGGGATTCAGTGAAGCTTGTAGTTATCATGAAAGTCTGGGGTGGCAGATGAAGGAAAGGGAAAAATTGCCCTCTGCAAGGAAAGGAGAAGGAAAAAGTATCAATCCTTTCTCTGTTTTCTTCTAATTCTATTAAAAAAAAAAAAAAAAAGAAGAGAAAAACTAAGGTTGTAAAGAAATAAATTACCAAGTGAGATGGGAGTTAAAAACGTAAAGGAGAAGAGGAAAACAAATCAGCAAATGTTTGTGTTAGAACTATCATTCCCACTATTTTCTTTACAGAGTTGTTTATTTGGAGTAATTTCATTTAATGAAGACTGCAGTCCTTCTATCTCCAACTTGCATATACCATGTGGTACAGGCCAGGGCTCCTGGAGAGCTCAGCTGAAATGGCTTCTCTGTATAGGACTATTGTCTCTATGGCACTATTTCTTACTTTGTCTTTTTGTGAAACATCTAGTGATATTGCACCATTAGATGCCTGTTGGAACAAAGATGATTTTAATGTCCTGCACAGGCTGAATGAATGATCATTCAGTCACCTTTAGAATGTTTGTCATCTTTGCCCATTCTATATCTACATGTTGGAAGGCAACATCAAGTTCAGAGAAGTAATTTGTATAACTTATGTGTTTACCATCACGTCGTCATTAATGGAAGGTCAAGTTCTTCCTAAAAGACAGAACCAAACAACATAACTCTGCTTTTGGCTCTATGACATACTTCCTCCTACCTAGCAGCCCTTGCAATCAAGCTGATCAGGACACTGGCAGAGGATTTAAAGGGCATGCAAACAGAGGTGGCAGAGCATTCATTCACAGTTCCTTTCCACTTCATGTAGTTTTACACATTTCAGGTCAGTTGCTTAAAGCACAGTTAACGCTGCTTACAGCTGCTAAAATTACTCACAGAATGTCCTGTACGGCTAGGGAATAGCAACTGCCACGGGGGTTGCAGGCAAGAGTTAAGGCTTGTGGATGAAGACCATGTATATTCATGGTAATAGTAAACTGGTGTGAGCTTGAGCCTCATGCTACTTCCAGGTAACAAAGCCTGTCAGGATCTACACCATTCACCTGATAAATACCTTATTTTACCTACAGAAATATTTTATGTACCATTTCCTTTAGAGTTTTTGGACTGATAGTATCATACCAATTATATGTGCTTCAGACAGAATGCTTTTCTTTTATGAATACTAAATATTATATAACTGAGAGAGCATAAACATGAATATTCTCACTGAAAGAATTCCAGGTTCTCCACTCAGAATGAACAGGCATGTAACAGCTATGTTGGATCTTGAACCTGAAGTCTGGGACTGAATATCACTCCTGTCAGATAGTATCAGAGAATATTTAAGGCTGGAAGAAACCCCTAGAGGCTGCTTGGTCTAACCTCTTCCTCAAAGCAGGTCCAATTAGAGCGGGTTGCTCAGGACAGTGTCTGGCCAAGTTTTGTGTCTTTACAAGTCTAGAGACTTCACAACTTCTTTGGGCACTTCTCTCAATGCTTATCCATCTCTCTTTTCTTTTTCTTTCTTTTTTTTTTTTTTAATAATCTCCTAATATCAGAATTTCCCTCATTGCAACTTGTGTCTATTGCCTTTCATCCTATCACTGCCTTCTCTAGCTCTGCCTTCTCTACACTCTCCCATTAGGTAACTGTAAACAACAGTAAACCTTCTTGTCTTAATCCTAAACAAAACCATTCTTCTCTCCTTGTATGTCATATGCTCCAGCTCCCTATACCCTCTTGGTAACCCTTCTGTCAATTCACTGCAATATGATAATATCTTTCTTGTAGAGGAAGGGCAAAACTAAATGCAGTACTCCAGCTGTATTTTCAAAAACTTTGAATGGAGGACAATGATAAAGGCCCTCAAATCAACAGGCTGTACTTTTGTTGAAGCAAACCACTTGGCTTTCTTCTCAGCAAGGACACATTGCTGATTCACGTCCAATTTATTGTTTACTGAAATGCCCAGATACTGCACTGCAAAACTGTTTTTTCTCCAGCCTGTACTGCTGCAAGCATAGATGCAGGACTTTGTATTTGCCTGTGCTGAACTTCATGATGTTTTCATCAGTACCTTTCTCCAGATTGTTGAGATCCCTTCAGAGTGGATCCCTTTCTTCTCAATATTGAGAGTATTTCACCCAACCAGACTCCATTTTTTTATGATTTGCAAACTTCTGAGGATGCATTCCATAATTTGAGTCATTAATAAAGACATGAGGCAGCACTGACTTCCAGTGTCAGCTTCTGAGGAACATCACTAGTAATGTGTCGTGGGTCGGATTTCATGCCCCCTTTGAACTTGGCTATCCAGAGAATTTCCCACCCTCCTTATGATTGGACATCTTTCCTGTTCATCTCTCACTGATTTGTCTGTCAGCATGCTATGGGAGACTGGGCCAAAGGCCTTGTTAAAGTCACACAGTATTCACTGCATTTGTCCACTGGGCCATCCATGTTGTCATGGAAGGCAGTCAGGTTAGTGAAGCATGATTTTTCCACTACTAAATCCATGTTGGTTTTTCCAAATCACGTTTTCCTTTGTGTACCTGTATATAACTTCCAAGGAGATTTGCTTTATAACCCATGCTGGAACTGAGATATAGCTGTCCAGTCTCTAGTTCCCAGGTCCTCCTTCTTGCCCTTCTTTAGAATTGGTGTGACTTTACCTATTTTAAGAATGTAAGGACTTTTCCCAAAGACTATGAATTTTCAGACATTATAGGAAGAAACATTTCATCACTGTCACCGTCTTTAGATGCATCCAATGTTTTCTTATGGAACCAAGTGTGTCCAATTTACTTAAAAGGCTCCTGATTTATTGTTTTGTGTCTGCTGTGGATAATGCTTCACTTTACTAGAATTTTCTGCTAGGCTTAAGGCACTTTGGGGCCTGTGGGCAAATTGCCGTTTCATATCCCTGAGCAATTCTTTTGTCATGACTAATGGGTGTAACATAACACATCCTCTGGTCAACTTATCGATCACCATGGTGAAGAAGGTCTTAGGACATTCTGCAGAAACCTGGGTTGCTTGCACACAGTCATATAGCCCTTCCAGCAAACATCAGAATGATTAAAGTCCCCTATGAGTATTATGACCTGCAATCACAGGGTTTCCTCCATCTGTCTAAAGAAGGCTTCATCTACTTTGTCTCTTTGAGCAGACAGTCTGTGTCAGAGGAGATGTCTTGTGTTGGCCTGTCCTCTTACCCACAAGATCTCAACTGATTTGTCATCTGTCCCAAAGCAAAGCTCCATCTACATGAGCTAATGGTTTGCTAATTCACCACCTTGCCTTCCTGACCTGACCTTTATAAAAGACCTATCCTTCTGAGGCAGCATTCAAGTCATGTGAGCTGTCCCTTCACAGCCTCACTAATGCACTTCGAGGAATATTATTTGAAAGAAGAATCTGCTCAATGCCAGACTTGGCTAAAATTTACTATAAACATTTTCCTAGTTGAGCAGTCTTCCTCAAGAGGGTCCTATTGAAAGTTAAATGTGTGGGCTTTAAGATTACATCCACTGTCTGACGAATCCTTGATTATCTGTTTACACAATGGAAACTTTTCTTTAGAAACAAAGTCTGGGAGCATGAGAGAATGGAGATTTTTTTCCTTCTCCCAGCTTCTGAATTGTAGAACCAGATGATAGGGGCATACAAATAGATTAAAGACTCAACTAAACCTGTGGATATGAATTAATTTTCTTTTTGTTTGTGTCTTAATTTAAATCTGAATGCTGGTTCTCATTTGTTTTAGTGTTTGTCTATATCCTCCCTTCTCCATCCCCCTACTTTTCTCCCTGACACACACACTTATATAGCATATAAAATTCATACACACATTTCGGGATCTGATTGTCAGCATCAAGCACTCAGAATATCAAAGGGTCACCTTTGTCAGTAAGCAAAGGATGAGCATTTGCTTTCAAGCGCATCCATCAGGGAGTAGTCAGAAGCTGTTACTTGTCGAAGAAGCCTGATGTTTTATTCAACTATATCCCAGTAAAAACATTTCTGGATATTAGGCCAAGGGGTTTTTTGTTTGGTTTTGTTTTCTAGTTCATCTTTAAGATAGATTCTCCCCTACCCCCAGAGGAGAATAGAGGTTTTCACTGAATTAGAAAGGTACATGCTCAAATGCCTTAATTAAGGTGCTATATTTGCTTACTCTTCAATTAAGAGGCATTTTTGAAAGTTCAGTACTTCAAACAAAACATTTTGTCAGTGATTAAATAGATAATTCTGACCACTGGTAAATTAACTGTCCTTGGGTAAATTCACAGAGAAATGGAAGGCAAACATATAATGCAGAATAATTCCACTAAGTATATGCCTCATGTAATTTTGAGACTAAGGCACATATACTAAACCAGATTATTAATTGTAGAAGTACATGTTTGCTGAATGTACTCTTTTCTGAAAAAAATATTTTCTCCTAATTTCAGCAGAATATCTGCTGTCATCTTCTACTATGTTTATGTTTATGTAAAAAAGTTTCCTTTTTTAATTAACTCATGCAGTACAGGACAGAAGTCCTGTTATAGTCAGTTGAAGGATATCAGGATATTGGAATTAATTTCCCTCTGAATTGGCAAAAAGCTGTAAAGAAAGTTGATGCTCTTGAATTGTAGGCACAATTCTAATTGAAAAATGGGGGTTTAGGCATGCATCCCTTTAGGGATTCATTTTGTTCCCATTGAACATCATTACAAGTCAGGCACTTAATTTTCCTTAACCCCACATATGAAAGCACATCTATTCCTTTTCGTGGATTTTTTGATACCTCAAGATGCTACTTGAGCTAATATAGCCAGCCCCAGAGTGCAGAAACTCCCCTATCTACTCTATACAAACCTGTAGTGACAGTAACCTTCAGCTGGTGGATAATAGCAAAAAGATGAGAACAATTAGATCTTCTAGTTTTGAAGCTGCATTAAAAATAGACCATCCCCCAAACCTTTAAATGCAGCAGGCAGTGGCAAAGCCACAGTATTGCTAATCTTGATTCCAGTTAAATGGTCCTCAGCATTTCCACAAACTAACACGGAACAAATTACACCCAAGGCTCTCAAATCATGTTAGAATCATTACGTACAGAACTGGACACTGTTAACAACCCACATTTTACTGCAGGGAGGATGTAGAAGCATCAAATAGTGATCTAAGATCAGACAGGAAAACTGTGACAAAGACAATATTAAAACCTGCCAGTCCTTTATTTGCAGCTACAAGCCTATCTTTCCCTTGCATATCTCATGTTTTTGTCAGAGATAAAGGTGCTTCACTCCTTGTTTGTATTTTTTTCTGTATACCAAGAAAATCATCAGTGATGCCTCAAACTAAGTTTCCCATTTAGTCTTTCAGACGCACACTTGAATTCAATGACTGACTTTTCAGTTAAGGTGATAGATTTGCAGTGATGGGAAATCTTTTTCCTAAACCAAAATGACTTGTATGGCTCCAAGAATTCAAAGGCTTGAATTTTCATTCCTGATCACTAAAATGTATACACTAGATAGGAAAATAATTTTTTAATCTATTCTAATCTTCTGCTCAGCTATTCATGTAAGAGAGGTTTTAGTACCTGAGCTGGGATGTGACAAGTGTGGTGTCGGCTAAGTCCTTTATGCTTTTTAGTAGGTGAATGCTAATGTCTCCACAAAAACAAATTCTCATGTCTAACAGGTACTGGTTCTATCACACAGTTTGAAAACACTGGCAAAAAGAAATTATGGTCAGTATGACAAAGAAAAGCCAGATGTTTAAATAGATGGACCAAAAGCATAAAACGGGGGTTTAAACTGCCTTGGCTTTCCCTCAGAGAAGAATCAGATCTCCATGCTTTTGTGAGGGTAATTGCAGAAGTCTGTACAATTCTCTATTGTTACCATCACTACTGTTTAGCTGGAGAGGGCTCTTTGATCTTTCAAACGCATAATGAAACCCAGCTGCTCTAAGTATAACTGGGAAAAATCAGTATACAGCCATGGATTTTTTTTTTAAGTGAGAGGTCAGTTATTACTCAGAGTCAGAATTGTTTTGAGCTCCTTAGAGTCTGAAAGGAAAACTGTCTTTCTTAGTGTTATACAGTAGTTCAAAGAAAAGCAAGAAGTTTGATAAAAGAACATGAAACTCAAGAACCCATATGTAGAGATCAGACTTGACACCACAGTCTCTTATGCCTTATAAATAAAAGACCTGTTTGTCTTTGTGAAGGCAAACTTTGTAAATTCTTGCTGTAACTGGGCTTAGAGATAATAGGAAAAGGAAAAATAAAACCTCATTACCACGGAAGTGCTAAGCAGCACTCAGCTCAGGAGAACATGAGGTACCTTTACCTAGTTTGCAGGTTTGCCAAATATCCATTAAGATCTGATAATAAGTTGCCCCTAGAGAGAAGTGCCATCAGAATAAGGTACCTAGCTATTTTGGTGTACTGCAGTGCAGGACAAAAGCTCTTGTGCCATTGTCCCTGTTTAATCACAGTGAAGAGCAGAAGCAGCTGGGGAACCAAAGGGGTAAAGAGTTGAGAGGCCCGAGGCAATGTTGAAAGGACTGACGCGTTCCAATTGATTTTTTGCAAAGCTGATTAGCTGTGGCTACATGTTCGCACTTCAGGTTAGAAACCGCGTTTATGATTTTGAAGGGTGTGTAATAACGGTGTGAGTCACCAGAGTATGGGTGTCTATTCTTAGCTTCATACATTTAAAGCAGGTTCCCAACTAGTCTTTGGGCAGCCTATTCTATAAACCAAGAATCCCAGCGTCAGCCAAACTGTTGACTCTGTCTGTCTCAGGCCATGTGGCCTAACATATGTCCCTTACAAAATGAGAATAAAAGGAGCCTTCCAGCCTGCCTGGACCTTCCAGCCTGCATGAAGGATGTGAGCCTGAGGTTCCACAGTGAGAGAACAAGTTGCCTCTTCCCCCTGATCTAATGACAAACTCTTATTCCATTGTCCTTTATTTCTCAGTCTTTTTTTTTTCTCTTCAGCTCCCTATATTCTTATTTATACTGTTTGCTTTTTTAGTACCTGGTTGCTTCTGAATCTTGAAATATGCTTAGTGCCTTTTGGTCCATTCATTTTCTGAAATTGTTCATCAGCACAAAATTGGTTTTAGCCTCTCTTAGTGTCATTCATTTACAGGGAATGGCTTGGTACTGCTCCTTTTGAGAATGAATGAGAAAGTTAACTGACATTTTTATACTCTCAGGAAACAGAAAGATAGCATCCCCCTGATGTTTTTCTCAAGATTTTTTTGGTAATTTCTCCTGTAGTTCTTGATATCAGGACCATATTTTTTGTAGATGATAGTCCTGTTACTGAACACTTCTATCTGACATATAGCTTTTTCCCTGTTTGCAGCTGGTGCAGTTTAAGCTTTGTGTGTGTGTGTGTGTTTGTGTGTGTGTAAAAGCCAGTACTTAGGTTAAAGGGGGCCCATAGAGGGTATTATTATACGCTGAGGTGGTTGTCTTAATAAAGCATTTGATGTATATTTTAATAGTCCAAGTATTGGATTCCTATATCTTTTATTATTTTTTATTATTATTTCAATATTTACTGAGTTTTTCTGCTAATCTGCCAGTTTGCATGCAACTATGGCTGATACAGTTTTCTTAAATGAAGTATCTTGTAGATATTTTCTTTCTATAAAAACACAGCCTTTTATGTATTATTATATTAATGCAATTCCGCAGCTGAATAAGCCAGGTATTAAAGTATTACTGGTTTTGCTATACTAACTCTTAAGGACCAAGAAAGTAACCACAATCAGAAAGACATAGTATATATTTCAATAACTCCAAAGAAACCAACATCAGAAAATGCAGAAATCTTCTGTAACCTCAGTAATTCTTCAGTGATCTGTTTCATTATTTTTTTACAGATTTAATATTTTCATTTAGGAATTGGACTTAATGACCTTAATGGGTCCCTTCCAACTGTGCATTTTCTATGATTCTTGATTTCAGTCCTGAATCTTATCCTTCATTGCTGATAAGAATATACTACAGTAAGAAAAGAGTGCTATTAGAAATGGAATATAAACAGGAAAAAATGCAATGTTCATGAAATAGGAGTTATTAAGAAAAGAATCTAATAGACAATGCATGATCATAAAATGGAAGGAGAAGGAGCAGAAGGAGAAAAAAAACGCCTGAGTATTTTGGTCAGGAAGAACTAGTTAGACAAAGCAATGAAAATGGTAAATGTTTTTACTCATTTCTAATTCAGATAGGAAAATATTAACACTGTTGTCCTAAGATCCAAGTCCATTTGTACAGAAGGAAGGCCAATTGAAATGCAGCAATTACAGAAAATCAGCTAGGAGCATTAAGCCCTTCACATCTGGCCTTTTCTTCACTGGCTCTTTTCGGAATTCACTTGACTTGAAAACAAGAGACTGGGGTTGTAAACAGAATTCTAGCTGAGGACTCAGAAGTGCCTATTTTGCAAGCAAAGACTGTAGCCTAGCAAGAAAGATAACAAGACCATATGGAATTATTGTCTATAAATGCAGGATGAGGAAGAATGTATGTATGTGGGAGGAGGTTCTTAAAACAGAAAAATAATGCAAGAACAGCACATCTATTTTGGGAAACAAGTGTTTTTCTAGTCACCAGAGCAGCTATTTCTTGAAATAGGAACTGTGTACCTGTTGCACCTTTTTCATCACTAGGCATGGTGAGCGACAAGCAAGTTAAAACTACATTAACAAACTCACTCAGGAATCAGTCACACTGAGCCATATTCAGGTTTGTTGTATTAACTATAGTGTAAGAACTATGCTTACTATAGTAAACTGATCGCTTACTATAGTTACCCAACTTAATTATTCTGTAAACCGTGACATCTGTTACATCAAGAAAGTGATGAAAAATGAAGAATGCTGATTGCTTAAGACAGCAGATCTTGGGTTAGCTGTCTCATTTTGAGTACTTTGTCTTTTCTGAATGCTTTAGCACTGCACTGTGTAACCTGAAGGAGTATATGTGGTTGAATTTGGTCGTTATTAGACAGGATTCTGGTGTTTAGATAAATTTGGAGCAAAATTGTGTCCTATGAATACTGCCAAGCGTAAAACCATGATTCTCTTTGTTAGCTAACTACCAACTGCTTGCTTACTATTTTAATAATTGGTATCTATTTCATTATTGTGTCAGGAGACAAAAATGTGACCACAGAAACCCCAGAATATCCAGTTCCTCTTATAAATACAAACAAATAATAAGATGCAACAGACAGTTTATTTGTGGATAATTGTAGGTTGATGCTTCAATGTGTACATCTCAAGGTCAATTGACTTTGGTCTTTGCAGAGGTTCAGTAACTGCTCTGAAATTCAGCGACTAGTGTGTAATATTCACAAAAAGAAAGGAAACCAGGTCGGTAGAGTGAATGAAAAAGCATTTTACCCACCAAATTGAAAGGTATCGTAACCAGCAATATGACATTAGTGGGAGCTAAACTGCAATTTACAACTGTCTTTCATAACCTAAAGCCACTTCCTAAATGGCATTAACTGCTATTTAAATCAGTGTTACAGAGTGAGGTAGAGAAGGAGTGTTATTTAATTCTGGAGAGGATATCCACAGCCTGCAATTTCAATTTTTTGGAATTTAATTACCACAGCTGCAAAAGTAAATTTTCAGTACAACCTTGTTACAAATATCCATGCTAGAAAGCCACTTCTCTCTAGTGTGTTTCATTTAAAGACAAAAAAAAAGTTTATGGTTAGTCTTAACCTATTAAAATATATGGGATCTCACTTTGATCATACAGTTTGCCCTGCTGTTTCATACAGTTTCATCTCAAGTTGAATTTACCATGGTTAGAGAAGGGCCCTGAGGGCACCACCCAGCCCTGACTGTCCCTGTCCATCTGCCCACAGCCCAGGACCCCATGTCAGCCCCATGGGGTCAGCAGCCCCTGCCCCAGAACCACCACAACAGGGCCAGTTTCCAGCTCCCAGCAGCTCTGCCCAGCCATCACCATTCCCAGGAGGTGCCCGATACCCAGGGCTGAGGCTACCCCAGTCACCTGGGGGTGCCCTGCTCCTGTCTGGGGCAGTGGACAGGCCATGGAACAGGCCCTGCCATCACCCACCTGGGCAGACACTATCCCCCACACCATATCAGTTTATAGTCTTATTGCAAAACCAGATGAAACATGCCCTTAGATTCTTCCTACATGAATTGTCTGCTGAAGTAATTCCTGAGTGCGTAGAATGGGTCCAACTTAATTTTTAAAACCCTGTTAAAATTTTTCTGGAATATTACTTTAAAATAAAGCAATGCTTTGTAGTCGAGATGAACACACATGCTGTTCATATATATTACTCCAGAAATAAATTTAAAAAAAAAATGTTTGTGGACAAATACTTTGAGCATAGATATCACTTGCCTTTTCCTTGTTGTCGTGCTGAAGACATCCCATTGCCACCACCCTTGGAGATTTTGGAGGGTGCTGCCAGAGATACTGCAGGGAACAAGGCTACTCCAGATTGTGGTTAATTTGGAAAAAAAAACAAAAACAAAAACA
>VZRE01013517.1:163735-201141 GCA_013396775.1 Cephalopterus ornatus | reverse complement strand
CCCCAAAAAACTACCAACTCTCATTTTAAAGTAATCGAATATATGACAACAAGCAGAATGTCCAATACAAGCAGCTAATGCTACAGCCCTGTGTGCTTTTTAAACGCCTCTTCCTTCAGGAGGAATGAAACCTTCCCCAGATCCAGGCAGATGTATTTGAATGGTTTGGGCCGAAACATTAGGGAGGGGGCAGAAGAAAGAAAAAGGCTGGAGAGTTTTTATCTGTCTGTAAGTCATTAAAAGCAAGCCAGATGGTTCACTTAACAGTGGTATTAAGCTGAGTAAAAGTATGCCTAGGGCATAGTAAAATCTTTAATTCAGCCTCAGCCTTAGCCAGTGATTGATGGACAATGTCACAGAAGTGTTCAGATTATATTCTGAATGAATCAATTTACTATAATATTAATATAGTGCAATTATTTTTTATTGCATAGACTTAGTTCTTATTTTGCTTACCTTTGGGGTATTACTCAGTTCAGCCACTGATTGAAATGAATGATATTGAGTACCACTGAGTTCCTGTGGAAGTAAAAAAATCTGTCTTAATGTGGAGTCCTAAAATCTTGGGCTGAAGTAACTTTGTCTTGAGGAATAGTAATATGATACAGCCCATATGACATGAGCTATGGTCCCAAACATTTTATTCTATCCCGTGGCTATCTGCCATGGCCCTTTTATTTGACTAACTTTATGCGTAGGATGATGGACCCTCTTTTGCAACACGGGTTAGTACACAGAGTGTAGCTATAATATCGTATATTGGCTAGCATCAGCCCTGCTAAAAGCATTTGCAGTGTAATTTATGCACGTACCTCGTCACTTGCTTTGCAATGAGTTGTCTGGGTAGTGAAAAATAACTTCAACTTAAAGGAAAATGGAGCTGTTATTACCATTCATTTCCTCCTCATAACCTCACAGTGGTGTTTTTATATACAGAAGCCTTGTATTTTTAAGCACATCTTACCCCCAGGCCTTTCTTCTGGCCTCAACTTGCACCATTCTTTCTGTCCTTTAGTTTTATTCCCAATTTATTTCTTTTACCCTGGTTACAGGAGCAATTTCCCTCTTCATATAGGTCACACAAACAAAACATTGCTTCCAAAATAAACTGACACTTGATAAAAAAATAAAACAGAAGATTGTCTTTGCCTGGATAAAACTTTTCTACCAAGCAAACAGTCAAGGGCAGATAATGTAATCTAAAATAATAAGTCTTTTTTTTTTATATTTTCCTCATAAGTGAATGTTGCAAATTTATCTATAAGAAACTTTTCTAGAGAACTGTTTGGCTTTTTTCTAATATATAAAAACTTTTTTCTGAATAGAAGGGAACAAAATCCAAACTATTCTGGCCCAGCAATTAAGCAGTTGACGCTGATCGTGGTGTGATAGAAGTCTATCCCCTTAAGGTGACAACTATCCTATCCTTTCCTGTCTTTTACTGAAATCAAACAGATTTTAGTCATACTTTTTTAGACCCTTTGTGAACCAGGTTCACGAGGCCACACATGGTGACACACTGTAAGTTTGTTGTTGGTTCGAAGAACAGGCATTCAGCCAGCCTTAGCTCTGTGTATTATACATGGGTATGTAGGACATGACCTCACCTAGGTCTCACTCTCACAGTAAATAATCCACATACAGCCTACCTAACTGAGCAGTTAGTTTGTTCTGTCATGTCTTAGGAAGATTGTAAAACTAAAGATACCAGAGTTGGAAAGGATCTTGTCAGAGGGAATGTTTATTTTCAAAGGTTAGTGGTTTAGCTGGAGTACTAGAGATTGAACCTTAGATGACGTTAGAAGACCAGATCCTCATTCTCAGTATTGATGACACCGAGATACGTTTTGATGTCCAGAGTAATAATGGGTCTTACACAGGTGAATTAATTGTGGAGGAGGAGTGAAAATTTCATAAACAATTGATGGGAAAAAATCCTACAAGTTTCGATTTTTAGCTCTTTAGATGGCCTGGGCTAGGTAAATAATATTATGGAGGACTATTCCAGTGGTTCCAACACTTTTTCTATGTTGACCTTTTCTTGCTACGTTGTTCATTGAAACTAAGTTTAATTAAAATGATGATAAAAATGAGCTTGGGAGTTCAGCCTGTATCAAGTCTCAAAACAGCACTGTTCCATGATTCATATGAATTAATGATAGTCTGTTACAGAGGGCTGGTTTTGACCCAGTATGATACAGAGTTAAAGAGGCTTTCAAGGCAAACAGAAGTTGAATTTTTGATGTGAAACAACCATAAAAATACACAGTTTTAAAGACAAAATTATTTTCATGCTTTTCTGTTGCAGGTTGCCTTCTTAACAAGCTGATAGATGTTTTTTAGAGTCTGAGGTTATGTCTAATAAATAATTCCTCTAGTCCTCACGGCCAAGGGAATTGGCCAACTGAATAGGACTCAGGAGACCTAAACTCTATCCCAGGTTTCAAGACTAGCCTTCTGGGAAACTTTGGTTTGTTATCCAAAAAAGCAGAGCAAATGGTATTGACTGATTTTGTGAAGGGTTGTTAAATCTGCTTATGAAAAATGCTGCATAGAAGCTACTTATTGGTATTCTTATTATCCAGAAAAAGGGCTCCGTGCAAAATTACACAGAATGCCCATTTTCTCCCTGAAGGAAATTAAGAAGAGTGCCTCGGCATGTCTGCTAATGATTAACCACACTACAGTTACGATATTTTGTATTATTGGACAGTTTTGGTATGTGTGGTGACAGAGAGTTTTGCCCTTAGAGGCAGGCTTGTTGCATGAAGCATGTTTTCTCTGGGGATCACAGGCATATGTACAGAGTGGAGCACAGTGCCCTCAAGTGGGTTGGCAGTAGGTTTCTGATCTGGGCAGAAAGTTGGAGGAAACCCGAAACATTGACCATAACATTATGCTGGAGGCTGCCTTTCCAGCATGGTAGGGGCATAGCCAGGCATTGGTGAAGCCTATGCCGAGATTATTTCAATCTACAAATCTTTCTCTTCTACAAAGCATGCTATCCAGCAATGCTAAGTACTTTGCCACACAGTCAACTAGGGGTTTTTTTCTAACTTTTATTCAGGAAAAGAGAAGCAAAGAGCTGGTTGAGAAAGTCCAGCTCTTCTGACTCATAAAAATGTCTTCACTATGAGAGAAACAATTTCCAGGAATCTTACTAGCTAACATATTTTTTTTTCCCATTAATTTCATCGCTTATGCTCTGACTTTAGAAGCCATTTTAATATTTCATTTTTTAAATTTTTATTTTCTCTAAGGTAACTAGCCTTGATTTTAAGACCGGGGGAATAAATAAACCTTTATCAAAGGAACACCCATAGGGATATGATTAAGTCAGTTACACCTTTACTGTATGCTAAACAGCGTTTCAAGAGATGTGGAAATCTTCTGGGAAAAGAAGATGATGGTTTGGGCAGTTCATGCTTTGTATGCTCATTACCATTATTCTCCTCTTTCTCTTTCCCCCACCAAGTTTCAGCTTGGTCCATATCCCTTTGGATAAAGCTACTGATCTCTTCCCTTCCAGTGCTGTAATGGTCTAGTATGCCTGCCTGCCTCTGCCCTAAGTTTGTCAGATCTGTGAATGCATGTATTTAACTGCTGTTTGTGTACATATTTAGTATGTTATTTATTGTGCACTGTGTGGTAAATTACATGATGTCCATGGCACATAAGAGCCAACCATCCAAAATTTAAACTCAAGAAATAGCTTGACTGGCCACTTTCTAATTTTTTGCTTACTGCAATTCCTGCATCCACTTGTTTTCCACTGTAGGATCTCATTGCTCTACATATTTCTAGGATTTCACCTAGGCCGCTAGCATTTAGAGTTAAGTGATGTATTTAGATTGGGAAAGTGGTCTGCAGCTTCAGTTCATGGTTCTCCTCGGGCAATTTATTGTAATATTGCAGACCATTTCAATTCTGACATCAAGACACAACTCCGTCTGTTCACTGCTTCTACTGTGGTATCAATTCTTTTCCCGAAAGCAGTGTACAGACTTCTGGCCAAGTATTAATAATCGTAAAGCATATATCATGATATCAGTTAAAGTATCTGGAATTGTGTCCCAATTATTTATTTTCCTTTCTTTTTATTTATTCCCATTTCACCACCAGCTGCATTCAGACCAGGATAAAGGAGATGGATCACTTAAATACATCCTTTCTGGAGATGGAGCAGGAGACCTCTTCATTATCAACGAAAACACTGGTGACATCCAGGCTACAAAGAGACTAGACAGGGAAGAAAAGCCTGTATACATACTCCGTGCCCAGGCTGTAAACAGAAGGACTGGAAGACCAGTGGAACCAGAATCTGAGTTCATCATTAAGATCCACGATATCAATGACAATGAGCCAATGTTTACAAAGGACGTTTACAATGCCAGCATTCCTGAAATGTCAGATGTTGGTAGGTGCTAACTGATAACTGATTGTAGTGTCTGTTCTGGGTTCTTTCTGTGGAGTTAATGAACGGCCCAAAGTTTACAGGCACTGAATACAGACACCTGCTGTTTGAGTCTGGAGTAAGCACCTCAGACGTTTAAAAAAAACCCTAACTCCAGGAAGACAGTGACACCAGTTTGCTGGAATCAGAGGTGTCAGCTGAGTGAAACGTGCTCCCTCTGTTGTACCACAAAAAATGCAAGTTAATAACATCTACTTTAGCTTTAGTGAAAGCGAGCTGTGTTACGTGACACCCTTAGAGTTTAATAAGCTTTGTTAACGTGATTTAGTAACAGTGTAATAATATGGTAATGCGTGGTCACCTGTGTCAATACCACTCCTAGATCTGTTCAGCAATCCTTCTTTAGTTCAGGAAAGTAAACAAAGTGGTACAGAAGTGGTTGTACACATTTCAGGAGTGAAATCTGTAACCCAAGTCAACTCATCACTGATTCTGAAATATGCCATTAATTTCCTGTGACCTTTGTTGCTCTTTTTATGCAAAAGAAAAGATCTCCGAAGTCCATTGGAGTCCACTGAAATCTTTCTATTGATTTAAAATGTATTGAGCTGTAAGAATCAATCAAGAAAATAAAATAACTTTCTTGAAATATGATTTTAAGATGGGATCTTCTCCTGAGAAGTTGACAGGTTTTGATTCTTTGTGTCTGATTCTTAGGGAGGGCAGTTTGATTTCTTTGTCAGGGAGCGATGGATGGTTGAATTGCAAGAAGCACATTTCTAATCTGAAATAATGTCCAGGGAGAGAAGCATTAATTAATTATGATCAAGAATGAGATTAAAATAAAGCTCAAGCAATATGAAAATAAAGACTTTGGGGCATACTCTCTCCTCTCATTCATGGGACTTGTTGTCACAAGGATGAAACCTCATCTGATGAAGTGAGAACCTAGTATCCACATTTTCATATGGGAAGTGAATACTTTATTCACAAATAGTTTTCAATGCCAAAATCTAAGCTAAATTTTTATGTTTCTTAACACTTTGCCTGGGATTCAACACCATTTCTTTCTCTCGAAGACACATGAAAAAAGAGATTTACATTCCTATATCAAATACCTTACAAGTGTGAGTGAATTTGCAAAAGTATATTCTTGACCTAGATTCAAATTCTGAATGCTTTCAGTATCTGGAGAAAGGTGTGTTTCTGCTTCCTTCATAAGAAACACTATGAAGGATCTATATATCTATATATCTATATATATTCTTTGAGAATAAGACAACTATCATTTTGGGTTTGACAGCTATCATTTTGGGCCTGTATCTATGTCCTTTATGAACAGAGAAACTTCTGTAAAATAAGAATATCTCTAACTTCTTGCCACAAGTCTGACCTGAACCTGAATCTTTTTTTTTTTTTTTCATGTCGTAGGTGTCTTGGCCATGAAAAAAAACCCATTCATTTTTATTTTCTTTAATTTTTCGTTACAGGTACCTTTGTTGTGCAGGTCACCGCAACTGATGCAGATGATCCTACATATGGGAACAGTGCTAAAGTTGTCTACAGCATTCTCCAGGGACAACCATATTTCTCCGTCGAATCTGAGACAGGTCAGGGGAACTTATCTGTCATACTGGGACAATGTCTGTAATTCAAAATGACATCCTAAGCCAAGCTAGGATATAATAGAAAAAAAAAACTTTGGAGAGATTACATCTTACTCAGTGCAAAATCTGAGAAACTTAATAGAGCGGTACATCTGTAAACACGACACCTACGTTATTTTAATCTTACCAGCAAAGTCTAATAAATACAATTAGTACTGGATGTGAACCAGTTTTCAATCATTTTTAACAAGCAGTGGGTACAGAGACTGCTGTGAATGTTTAAATTAAACCAAATAGGTTGGCTTTTAGATGAAAACGAGGAACAGGTGGGTGTGGAAAAAAGTGCTTATTCCTCATACATCTTCATAATGGCTAAATTAAGACTGAGGATTTGTTCAGGTGAGGTTTTTTTCTCCTTCTGCTTCTTCAAAACTTGTTTAAAGTAATTATAATTTCTGTACATCTGCAACATATCACTTTAATGCTAATTTTATGAAAGAAATCTTAATTAAGAATAATGATAGAAGAGGTAAAATTGACTGTTGCACTAAACTAGAAGATCACAAATAGAATCCCAAAGTTCTGAGTTCTGTTTTTGGAAGATGCTTAAATTACAGACAGTGACTGGAATTTTTAATGGTCTGAATAACAGCTTTAGGATCTGTGCTTGTAAAACACATGCATTCTAGCTGACTGGATATGCTGTACCATTGACTCTCTGACTACATAGCTAGTCTCTTCACAAGCTTTATCACAAAATTTTCCAGAGAGAAACAAGAAATCTCAAGAAACGCCTTCACTGGGAATATCCACTGTGTTAGGTTGCTGGAAGCTAGAGAAATCGATTCTCCTTAGCATCCTTACAGGAAGGAAATAGATTTTCGCAGACAATTAATCAGGTTTTAGCATTGGTTCCTATCTTAAATAAATTGTAGCGACTCAGTCAGGGAAAAGGAGGGAGAGATTATATGCCTCAAATGGAAACCTGGGGTGAAAAAGTGTACTCAATTCTGAAAAGATTGAGAGCTAAGATCAAAGGGAGCTTCCCTTGAAGCATAAGGTATTAGATAATACAAGCCAGGATTTTTGCACTGATGCAGTCATTCTGACATGGACAGTACACTATGTGCTCTTCTAGAGTTATAAGAAGGACAAGGTAGCTGAGAGTTCACCAGTAATAATCTTTTAGCAAGAGGCTTTTATGGGGCAAGGGAAGCTAAGTAAACCACAGTCTTGATCTTCCTGCCATGGAAATCAGTTGCAGAACTCCTAGAGTGAAATAAGTCTCTGTCAAAGTCACTGTGAGTTTTGTCATGGATTTCAGTATTTGAATTTCACTCCTCAAGCCTACAAAGGAGTCGGTTCTTACCTTAAGAGATCCAGTGAGAATGCAAACATTTTGCTTCATGATAAATCTGAATGACTCAATTTCAATAGGAATTGGCTTCATAACTGATATTGGTGCCTTTGAAGAAGGAAGTGACTGTCAAATAATTCTAATCAATGTATAAATAAAAATATATACACTCAGGCATGTTTGGATGCTCATAATTTTCTTAATTTCTCTTCTTCTATTTAGTGTTGTTGCAGTCTTTAATGGTATCTTATTAAAATTAGATTTTCTTTTTTTTTTTATCACATCTGTCAAAATAAAAATATTGACAGAACTGGAGAGAAATGATGGAGCACATTAAAATGAACAAAGAGCCTTTTTCCAGTTTGGTGAGAGACTTTAGCATGAAACTGAAAGACGGTAAATAGTTATGTAAAATAAATGGCTCGCAACTAAGTAGAACATCTTTCTGGGGATGCCACTAATATTGTGTCTGTCACATAGGCAGTAGCCTAAGATGTGACATGACAAGTCTGTAATTTAATGAACCATCTCATAACAGTAAATATTTGTACTGGGCAAAGTTTACTTACTACTTATTACTTATCACTTGATTATTTTGTTTTTTAGACTATAGGGGTTTTTTAATAAGAATTTCCATCAAAGTCAGTACCTTACGTGTGAACTCCCTGCTCTTTAATTTTCATGTTTTCAGGCATTATTAAAACTGCTTTGCTAAACATGGACCGTGAAAACAGAGAGCAATACCAAGTGGTCATCCAGGCGAAAGACATGGGAGGCCAGATGGGCGGATTATCGGGAACCACCACCGTGAACATCACGTTGACTGACGTAAATGACAATCCACCTCGCTTCCCCCAGAGTATGGAATATTTATGTTCTGTGTTGTAACATTAACATGGACAAAAATTCTTCTTGTTTTGGTTTTTGTTCACCTGAGATATTATTTCTTCTATTGTGGACTTACTGAGTGTCAAACTTTTTTTAGGAAGGCAAAAAGAGCACATAACTAAGCAATAGCATCATGCTAAGGTCAGTTGCAATGACTGGGAAACAAATATTTAATATTTTCACTTCAGCTGCAGTTAACAGTTTGAGAGGTGAATTATTGTACAGAAGCAACTTCTGTTTTTTCTACCTGTTAAAGAGCTGTGATCAACAAAATCTGTATTTCTTGTTCACTGTTATTTCTTTCAGACCTTGTGGTTGATCACATTTTAAGATTTCTGTTGCAATCTACTATATTTAAGTTTTGAAACATTTTTATTTAGTTATGCAAAAATATCCTAAAAGCGATTCTATAAAAAATAAATATTTACAACCAGAAAGCATTTGCTTCAATGGATTTTCTTATATTCTTTGCATACAGAAACAAAAGCATGTACATAAATATACCAAGTATTCCTGCCTATTTTACTTCCCCTGTCTCAAATAATTTGGTACTTATCTGTGTGATATTTATGGGAATCAGTTGAGCAAGCTCTCCTAAAAAGTAATTTCTTTTAATGACCATTCATGGCCATAAGTAATTCAAAGTGATTCAGCTTTCATCCACTTCTCTTTCCCTCTCCCTACTTCCTTCCTTCTTTCTCTCTCTCTTTTTCCTCTTGTGTTGCGTTTTCTAACCACTGCTCTCTGTATGATGTGTATGTATCACAGTGTCAGTGTGTGTCAAAGTCAAGAGCAGCTGTTAGAGAAAATAATTGCAGATCCTATTGGACAAATCAGCAAGCTTTGGCGGTTAAGTCACTGGGAAAGTTATTGGAAGCAACTTGTCATTTAAGTTCAGACTCCGTTCTTAGCTGTGGGCAAAGAGTTTCCATTTAAATTAGAGCAACTTAAGAAGAAATATAGCACTCTAACCCCAGTGAGTTAATTATACATCTCTGGACATAAATGTCTTCAATATAAAAACCAAAGATACAGCTTCATAATGCCAACATTCCACAAGTAGCCTTTTTTCAGACGAAAATTCAGTGTAGCACATTTTTAATAGGCATTTGAGCTGGATTCAGCTTTACTTTTACTGAGCTGCATTGGCCTCTGACAGTTCTTAATATTTGTCCTTTGGCCTCAAGACATTTTTCATATACAGTTCTGATATGGCCCACAGAGACCATGAGAACATCTTGAAAGGGACATATGTTGCTAAAGTTACATGTTTCTAGCAAAGCAAAATGCCCATCCTCCATATTAGAAAACAGATAGAGAAATAAGTTACTTTTATCCACATGAAAGTGTGGCAGAAGATGAAGGCTTTTGTCCCAGGAGGGCCTGAAGACACAATGACTTGCTCACTCACCTGTGCATGCCCAGCATGGACAGTGGGCTGAGAGATGGTGTCCGAAATACCATGAGACTGACTAACAAAATTTCCTTCTCTGTCTGCTGTAGGCACATATCAATTCAGAGTTCCCGAATCTATGCCACTAGACTCACCAGTTGGCAGGATAAAAGCCAATGATGCTGACATGGATGAAAATGCAGAGATTGAATACAGCATCACTGAGGGGGACGGATATGACATGTTTGGAATTACCACAGACAAGGACACACAGGAAGGAATTATAACTGTGAAAAAGGTAAATATCTTAACACACTTCATCCCAACCTCTGAAATACCAGTCAAAACTTTATCTAGCACATACTCATTTTTCATTTTTAGTGCAAAAGTGATTTTTGTTAATTTGAATGCTATCTGTTAGGAATGTCTACGTTACTATGTAAACTTTCTTTTATACAAGCAATTGGTATCCTTCCTCTTATAATTCCTTTCTTAAGCCCCAATGCACATACTCTGAAGGAGCTGAGAGAGTAAATAAGCTAAGGAGTGGGGTGGAACTGAGAAAAAATTATACAGCCTGAACATATCCTCAGAAAAACTCAAGGAAGCATCCCCATCCAGCTGTGATTTTCATTCTGTGATGCTTACAAGATTTGCTCACTTAGCAGAAGGTGCTGTGTTAAGACCACAGAAATAATCAGTATCACTTGCCTATTCTGCATTATCAGAGGATGTTCAATTGTATAGCTGTAATATATTAAAGTACATAGACAAGTTTCTTTTGACTCACATTTTGTAAAAATGTAATTAATGAATCTATCAGCATGTTTTTGCTTTAGAAAAAAAATCACACCGCCTTGCTAGATCGTAGTGGACATTATCTACTAGGTTGCGCATTGGCTGTCAGAAAAGGTTTAAGAAATATTGTTTACAGTGGGCTATCAGGCAAACTTGATAAGGTTACAGATATCATCCTTCATCAGTTCAGGTTCAGTCATCACTAGATAGACATTGTGTAGATTTTCCGAAGATGCACTTGCTTCTTGATATCAGTACGACACCTGTCATTACTTGTTTTTTCGGAGATGCCTTCCAGGGTCTGATTATGATATCAGTCTAACTCCATTTGCATTTCTGTCTGTTGCTGACAGAAGCTGTGAATCTTATACAGTGCAGTGGAAAAAGGGGGTGACTACTTTCTCTCCACATTTTTCCAAGTATAGTGGCAAAGAGTCTCTAAATGCTGCTTCTTCATGCATTTAACAGTGTGATATAGTCATAGCTGATCATAAAATCATGTTTGACTTGATGGGTGGTCCTAGATACCCAGACAGTAGATGTCACATGTTTCATTTCAGTGATGGAATGCCAATATCTAAACAAGCAATACCTAGAAAATCTTCCCTCCTTTAGTGTATGGTGCTTGTAGGCAAGAAATAGACAAGAAATCATCAAAATGCCAAAAATAAGAGAATAACAGGCATGAAGAGTTAACGTCATTTGAGAAGAAAAGGCTAATTGGTGTTTAGGAGTTCCAGGCATAGAATTCCTTGAAAAAGTTGTTTTTTGCTTAGTATATCATCGGTGGCATAGAGTACTTTCTTTCTTATTTCTGTTGACATTTTAATTCCAGTTCAGGCTCTTGTTATCTAGCTCAAGCCCCTCCATGACTTTTCCAGCCATTCATTTGGCTCATGTGGCTGCAAGCCACAGCAATCCCCACAGACTTCTCACACCTTTTTTTTTTTTCTCCTTGCCAGGCATTGGATTTCGAAAATAAAAACTTGTATATTCTCAAAGTGGAAGCTGCCAATACTCACGTGGACCCTCGATTCCTGTACTTGGGGCCATTCAAGGACTCAGCTACAGTCAGAATTCAGGTGGAGGATGTAGATGAACCCCCTGTGTTCAGCAGACCAGCATACATAATGGAAGTGAAAGAAGATGTTCCAATAAACAGTGTAATAGGAACAGTAACTGCTCAAGATCCAGATGCTGCCAGGAATCCTGTCAAGTAAGCATATACTATTTCAGCTTGTCTGTAAATTTTTTACAGCGTTAATTTTGCTTCTATCATGTCAGCACACCAAAAAAAATCACTTCCAACAGTGTGAATTGTAGGGCATGCTGAAATACAGAGTATTGTAGATGGTAAATAATCTCTCACGTTTGAGCATATGTCGTTATGTGTGATTGTGTTTGCATGGCCTTTGCATCTTGAATTATATCCTGATCTCTTCAGTAACTAATGTCTGTCGTTATTTCTACCGTGAATTTACTGCAAAAAGAGCACTAAGAAGATATTGGTGTTGTTCTTCCACCTTTAACATTTTCCAGTGCAGTGCAGTGCATCCTCTTGGCTGGTGATTCAGCAGCCTTTTCTTCTTCATCTATCCAGACCTGCTTAACAGAGGTCAGAGTTATCTCCACTAAACTGCAAGTAGAAATGCCTCAAAATCAGTTCATGTGCACACACAGGCTCTGATCTCACCTTTATCGTGTAAGGCTAATAGGATAAAGAGTCAGTCTCATGAACTTTGCAAATTACACTTGCCATGAATCAATAAACTAGTCTTAAAGGCAATGGAGGAAATGTTAAGGCTGAAGGAGCTAAACCTAAGCCTTCATTTTTTGTAAATTAAGTGGTACATTGTTTCAATATATACTGGAGTACTTAAGTCATATTAGGTAGAGTATAAAAGAACTTTTAAATAGTTGTGTGCTTTATTTAAAGTTCATTGCTACTGACAAGGCAGTGAGGGGAGGAAATGAGAAGTACAACAATATTAAATTCAGGTCAGTTTTCAGCATGTCTCTGCTTGGGTACCTTGGAAATGCAATAGTAGTCTTTAGATCAAAATAGAACAATGCAGGTTTAATAAAAATCCTGTCCACTTCTGCAAACAACTATCTTTCATCAAGATATCTTACTATACTTATGAGGCATGAGTAAGTTTTAAGCTCTTAGCTCATCTTGTGAGAGGGGTAAATATTATAATCTTAATTTCCGAGATGGCGAAGCTAAATCTAAAATGTTTCTGCAGCAAATCTCATTACCTTCAGTTTGCATGGAATGCCCTACACGTGAATTCTTGTTCAAGACTAAGCCTTCTAAGTTTAATTAAGGCTCTCTTTCATTTATATCATGACATGCAACAATTACATGGTGTACTGGTCCAGCAGAGCATAGTCGCTTACAGAGTAGCATAATGTTTTGCAGACTTTGGTGAAGCCCAGGGACATAATAAACAGCTTCTGTAGCATGTTTTCATGGCATGCTATCATGAAGATGAAATATTGTTTTGGGGTGACACCTAGGCCCCTTGCAGACTTCAAACGAACCAGCTTTTTTATATCTAATGGCACTGGAGAGTAAGGGGAGTACTTCCCTGCTTCCCTGTGGTGATAACTATAACCATTTGCATTTCACACCAATGCCAGCTCCTAATTATAAGTGATTTACAGTGGATAGGGATTATGCTGTTCATTGTTGAGTACTGCCTACCGGCTCTTTGCCATTAATTGAATGTGTGTGCTGAAACTTATCTAACTTTCAAAGGGCAGTTTTTTAACAGTATATGTACTTTGGATATTAAGGTATCAGATAGTTATTGAGCAAAATTTAGCAGAAGTGTCAAAACTGATGCAGTTCAGCAGAAACCTTGTTTTCTTTTTATTTTCATAGCATGCAGCAGCAAAGTGCAAGAAAAAGTATGAGAAAGAGGTTAGAGTAATAGAAATAAACACAGCAAGAAGAAACATGAAAATCAGTAAGAGGGGAAGGAAATTGGCAGAGAGCAGTAGCCTGAGAGATGTTAACTTGCAATAAATGTAATTTTATGGTGCTAATATCTTGGATATCTGCTAGAATTTAGGGGCATGGGTTGAGTCTGCATCTTTTTGACAAGGTAATTTTTTTTCTATCATGCAATAGAGATGCTAAATCCGATTTTCACTCTGAGCTTTGAGGAAGATGCAATTAGACTGTATATATATGACTTGTCACTTGCTTGTCAATTTTTCCTGACTGTTAAAAATAAAATCTTTAGACACTTGATATTACAATGAAAACCTTCCATTTTCTCCTCTACTCAAGTGAAGATTTCTGTTCCTAAGCAAACTGAGACCTAACTCTGTTAGATGAAAGCCCCTTTGATCTTCCATTAAAGGAAACCTTCACAATATCATTATGAAAATGCATTATGAAAAATTCACACACACATCCCTTCCTGACCCACAAATCTTCCTGATTTGTGGTTACATCAGACAGCAAGCTGCTGAACATCAGAAGACAATGAAGCAGTAGCAAAATATGAAGCAGATATCTGCCCTGGTTGTAAGACTGCATAATCATTCCTGACCTCTATGTTGGTAGAGCTAAATTTCATCAGTCTGTCTCTTATAAATTAAGTTTTGCTGTGAAAATGTAAAAAAAAAAAAAAAAGTTGAGAAAATACAAAAATACACCAGCTATATTTGAATATGCATCTATGTGTAGTGGCATTAACAGAGTCCTGAGTAACACTCCACTGTCCAGATGTGTTACAAAAAAAAAAAGTTTTGCATTCTGCTTGTGTTTGATCTAATAGAAATAATATAAACCGCTGCATACTGAAAAAAAACAATGCTGAAACTGGCACTGCTGTATTGTACATCAGATCTTTTTGAATTGCTAGTTGAGTTTTTTTGCTATAGTAACTCCTCAGAGGCATAATGAAGTTCATCAGTCACTGGAACTGTCTTCCTGCTGTGATTTGATTTACTAAAGTATCCCAGATGAAAATGATCTGCAAACAAATGTAAGGCTTAATTTTGTTTGTGTATTTTACTGACAACATATTTGCATGTGTTATATTCTCTCTTTCACCTCTACCTTCTTCCTATTATACAAAAGGAGAGACTGTAATCTACATAGATACCTTTTAACTTCCTAGCTTGTCAATTCCTCAAAGTTTGAAAGAGATGAAATCCTGAAATCTGACAAATACACGAGTAATTTCATTAAATAAATGTAAAAATGAGTTTGATGTTATCTTCTTAATTCTTACTAGGTTATGATCCATAAGTCAGAATCACCACCAATTCAACATAATTAAGAGTCTTGATCAAAAGAGACTGTATTATGCAAACTGAGAAACAGAAGTGACAGTCTAGCTTATTAAAATCATCCTTCTAGACCAGATTTAATGGTATAATTGGAATATACTTTAACTGCATTGACCTTGTATGTATTTTCTTTGGGATATGAAGAAATAAAATTAACATTTCATTAAGAAACTGTTCTCTGCTGGGTTTTTTTTTAGAGTTTAAGTTTCCACTGTGAATGACTGAATATACATATGGCTTTAGAAATACCTACATTTAAAAATTTTTAATATCTTGAAGAAGAAGTCCTCAGTGTTACAGCTCTGGTAATCCTAGAAGAAGTCCAGAACTCTTTTTTTTTTTTTTTTTCATTTCTTCCTCATTTCTTCCAGATACTGAGTTTGGGAAATCCTACAAAGTGAAGATAGTGGTCACAATACACCAGGACATTAAAATGTGCTAAGATAGTAAGATATTTCAAGTTCATTCAAAATATAAAGCAGGAGTGAAAGTAAAATTGAAGAAGAAACACCCCAGTGAGTGGACAACTCATGCCTAAAGCTAGTTGCTTATTTAAATATCTTGTTGAATAAGAGCCTGAAACATACTATTAGAGTTGACTGAAACAGCTAATCTATGGAAAATCCTAATACTTCATGTCAAAGAAGAACAGAAAATCTAGATTTACTGAAAAATGGAAATAACAAAGTATTTCAGCTGAAAGATATGGAAATGAGCTACAGAATATCTGAAAAATAATTGAATTCATGAAATACCAACATAATATCATAAAAAGCCTGAGTGAATGAAAGTTAAAATGAAATGTTTACCTTATCGAATACTTACTTTGTAAAAATGTAAACTAGTCAGACAAGTTTTTATAAACTTGTTTCCATCAAACATTTCAGCCAAGTCACCAAATTCACATCTGTGATTTAGACTTGGACAAAGCATCACTTTTCAAGCTGAGGGTAGCATTACAATGCTGCATAAATAAACTAGGTTAGTGACACCACGGTTGACTTCGTGCGGCCAAAATTGCAGTATTATCAGTAAAGTGACAGCAGTGAATGAAAACTAAATCTGAACTCCTGAGAAATTAGCAAGGTGTGCCTGTGCAAGTCCTACCAAAAAAAGTTAGCTTAGTAGTCCTAGTACCTTTAAATGTCATTTGGTTTATTCCATAGGAATTTAATATAGAAAAAGAAAAACAGTTTAGTGCAAATAGTTAATACTTTCTATTGTTTTGTCTAGGAAGGTAGGCTACGCTTAAATTCTTATTTTGGAGTAAGACCTGTCCATCTGTTGTGGACATTACATCCCATTCTTTTATATGCAAGGAAGAAAAAAAAATTCAGTTACAAGATAATTAGCAAGTTAGTTAATTTTAAACTTTTGTCAGAATCATGTCTCAACTAGATTCTTCTATTCCCTCTTTTGTCCATGCAAGGTCTTTCTCAGAATTTCAGGGACACTGCACAGGCACTAGGAAATCCATGCAGAATAGAGAACATGTCTTGCAGCTGCTCCGAGGGCAGAGCAGGGAACAAAAATTTTTCTTCAGCCTCTGCGTTCCCCTCAGTTCTGTAGTGGCAGTAAACTCTGCCAGTCATTTTCCTGGCCCAGTTTTCATCTGACTGCTTACCAACTCAGCCATTATCATTATCCTTGTCTGGACACAAGGGACAGCAGTAGCTGCCTTTGTCTCCGTTGACGGCCTGCAAGGAGACCAAGGGTACACGGTGATTTCCGTAAGGCTCTGTCCTGGATTGTACATGAGCACACATTTGGTCTTGAAACAAGAGCAGAATAATGCAATTGCATTCTTGCTTTGGCAACATCAGAGACATATTTCTGTCAAAACATAATTTATGCAAGAATTTTCCCTTCATGAGAGAGGAAACCAAGTCACCACATTTGGATCAAGGTGGTAGCACCCTCTCCTGGGAGCTGCAGAGTTCAGCTTTTAAGCTTGGATTCATTCAGTTCAGCGGAAAAAGCAAAAGATGAGATTGAAAATTTGAATCTGTATTTAGACTCTGAGCTCTCCCAGAGCTTGTTAGCATTCATTTTCACATCTAGATACCATCAGGCACATGGCTGAGAATGTTAGTTTTAATGAGTTACAGCAAACCTTTGTGTGATATGTACCGTGGAATAATGAATCTCTATTCCACGCTGACTTGGTTTGGGGGGGCAGCCTTTTTAAATGCTGGGAAGTGAAAGGCAGAAATGCACCCCAGCCATCAAATTTTATATCAGAAATGATTTGGAATAGTTGAGATATCAAGCCATAAAAAGAGAGTTTTATAAAGGGAAAGCCAACTCAGCCTTAAAATAAACCTCGTATCTTTCAGGACACAGACTTCACATTTCTCACTAAAAACAAAGCTTTGATGATTCTCAGAGGTATGTAAATTCTGCAGCAATTCATTTATTCACTGACAATACACCACCTTCTAAATCAAACCTCCAATGTGTCATTATCCAGTAGCTCAGAATTAGCTCTTTGTGTGAATACATAAAGATTCTGAAGCCTGTGCTGAAAACAAAAGGAAACCCCATTTACCAGATCTTTGATGTCTAGTCCTAGAAAATGGTTTAAGAGCATAGAAATTAAAAGGAAAGCATTTCCCTAACCCCTGTCTCTGTATTTGCAGGTACTCTGTAGATCGTCACACTGATATGGACAGAGTATTCAACATCAATTCAGGAAATGGTTCGATATTCACTTCAAAACCTCTTGACCGGGAAACACTGCTGTGGCACAACATTACAGTAATAGCAGCAGAGATCAGTAAGTTAAACCTAAATACAACTCCTGTCCCTGATGTAATGAATTTAGCCTTCTAGCCGAGTGTGTGGAAAGCATGGTTGGACAGATTTCAGGTTATATGGATACTCCATTCAATACCAAAGAAGAAGCAGTAACTCTGCAAGAGCTCATCTGCAGTTTTCTGTTTACTAGGGACACAGTTCATGAAGAGGTAACTTAGCTGAGCAGGAAGGAAAGAAGAGACACGGTTCTGTGTTTTCTAATCAGTAATAGCCATTTTTGAGTGTGGTTGTTGAAATTGAAAACTGACATGCAACAAGCAGGATGGTTTAAAGCCAAACTACATTCCTTTGCTGAATTCAGTCTCATCCAGACTGGATGTTTTCAAGTAAGGATAAAGTGGCTGGGCTGAGCTAGGTGCCCAGATCTTAATCAGTTTTAAGGATTTCTACTTTTGATTTCTTGTGCATCCTTTTGAAATTACAAGCTCTGGTTACAAATCAGTCTGTCACTTAGTTTAGGATTGTTCTGTACTAATAATCTTGTGATAATACTAGTCATGTTGATTTTAGAAGTAGAAATGCCAGGGATCTAAGATAAGAACATGTATGCTAGATGGACTTTAAAAAAATCATTTTTATTTTAATGCATTAACTATAAGCACATCAAATGCTCAAGTATTAGGAAATGCAATTCTATTTGTATTTGCAGTCACAATGCCTATGTTTATGGTGGAATGGTAGATAAATTTAATATAAACACCAGTTCTATGACTGTCACAAAGTCTTTCTGCAGCTCAGAGGCTAAATGGCTTTTCATTTTTCTGAAACAGTGTAAGCTCTACTTTCTTTTGCTGTGAGTATGTGTATATGGCTCAATAACCTACTGAACAGTGAGGAGTATAACTAAAGGGCTAAAGAGTGCTTGACTGCAGATTTCTCTACTTTGTAAGTCCTTTTAAAACTTAAAACTGATATGAAACAATTCTACTGAGGCAACCAGATGGTTATGTGAAAGAGTAGGGAGCTTGAGCCTACAGGAATGATAAGGCATTAATAGTTCTCTCCATCTCTTGTAAGATTGTGCCTTTTAATGCTAGGTATGGGGTTTCAGCACACCAAATGCTGACTGTTAATCAGGTGTTTGTGTTTCCATTACATCCCTGAAGGAGTGATCTAGGGTCAAGAGTTGTACACTACAGGCAGCTCCTGGGTAGAGGAAAAGGGGAAAAATAAACACCTAAAAAGGAAAGAATAGCAACATTTAGGAAGCACACTTGCACTGATCCCAGCAGGGCTGAAATAGTCTGCAGTATAGAAAATTGTATAGTGTCTGAAAAGCAACTCAGCATCCATACAAACTCTCACTTGGTTCCTTGCTTCCTCTCCTAAGCACAGACCTACTGCTGGGCCAAATCCTCTCAACTAAACCTCTTGTGTCTGACACTGGCTTCTGTCTTAATTCCTATTTCTCTTTAGTCTGAATCCTTCCAGGCTGCTTCCTAGGGGTTGCTTTACTAAGCCTAGACCAAATTGGGCATAACTAGGCTGAATGTTTTCCAAAGGCAGTTTCTTTGGTTGAAATGCAGCTACTGTTCTGATCCAGGACTAATTTTAGTCTCAAGAGACTAGACTTGAAAGTACCACTGCTTATTGTTCCTGGCTAAATCCA
The DNA here is from genome assembly GCA_013396775.1 of Cephalopterus ornatus. Lineage (NCBI taxonomy): Eukaryota > Metazoa > Chordata > Aves > Passeriformes > Cotingidae > Cephalopterus > Cephalopterus ornatus. Next base: position 181,950 of record VZRE01013517.1, on the reverse strand, counting down.
GTAATTTCTAGGAAGGCTACCTAAAGTCCCATTCCACCAAATTCCATAGAATCAGTGATTAACCTCAGTGGCATATTATCACATTAAATTCCAGGTATATTTCAGTGAAGTAATCTCAAAAAAAAAAAATTCAGTGAAGTTGCAGGCAGGATGCACGTTCAGATGGGTAGGTGCTCCCTTGGATATGGAAAAAATATAAATTATAAAGTCATAAGGAGAAACACCTTTCAGTGATGACTGTTCTTGATTTCATTTTACAGTTAAAAAAAAAAAAGATACAGAAGTTGTTTTGCCTTGGTCTAAAATTGTCAGTAAGTGTAGATTGCTGCATTTCTAAATGTTCTTCTTTTTCACCAGTATGAGCTGCAATTGCTCAGCAGCCCAGAGAATCAGTCGTGCTGTGACTGCTGCAAACAAATAGTTGGTGAAGCACCGGGTCAGTACATCTGCCACAGTAAGAAGGCAAATTGGCATTAAAACTCAGTACACATCTCTACTGAGTCACAGCTGCAGAATTACAGCTGATTTACCAGAGAGAATTCCCAGAGTATTTTTAAATATTCATTACTTAACATTTAAGGGTAAACCAAACATTGGCAGAATTTTGAGGCTGTATTCTGAAAAAAAAAACACTTTAACAGTTTGGTTGCTGGCTCAACAGAAATCATATCCCTATAGAGAGAAATAGATTTAAGCAGTTTGTCGAGTCTGTGGAGGTTTTTTTGCAGATGGAGCCCAGAAATAATTAAAGAATAATGCAAACAAACTAACCTACATCAATTAACCTGCACAAATAATTTGAAAGATCATGACAAAAAAGAAAATGAAAAAAGACTTGAAGACATCTTTAAACTTACATTTCCTTTAAATCAGAAAAAAAGGCTTGTGTTCATAGAGCATAGAGTTTTTATGAAGCTACTGTTTATTCTAGTATCATTTTAAATTGTGAGAACCTTAAGCACATAGAAATAAAATGAAAATATGTAGTTCATGGTTCAAAAAGCAGGAAAGAAAACAACTGTAACTCTTGAGAGGAGAAGAAAGACATTGGCCAATATATTTGAATGTATTTGTTAGAAAAGTATGCCCTTATGAAATAGCCTTGCAAGTAGTACTGTGACTTCAAATGAATACCTTTGATTTCTACCTATTATAAAAAAAAAAATCACCATTTCTATTGATGTATTTTAGCATAGAATTCAGCCTAGTCTATATTATACATAAACTGTTATTTTATACATTGAATGAATTTAGCCCAATGTTTTTTAATAGAAAGTGGTTTATGCCTAATGGAATCATACTAACTTCAACAGGACTGTGGAGCATTAAAACACAATTTTGTCCCAGTGACTGAGCTCTGTAATACAAATACACAGTGCCAGTTTTGGAGAAGGCATTTTCAAATTTATACAACTATGATAAACACGGTAATAGGACTTTTATTAAAAGTCAACAAGCTACTATAATGAATAAATATAATAATAAAGTCAACAAGCTACTTTAATGCTTGTAGAAGCATATAGAATCTTAGATCTACTATGTTTTGTTGCGCAATTTTTTCATTGAATCATAGGTTAAAATGCATTAATAAACTATTTTAACATGGGTAGGAAATCAACATAACAAAATTCAGTGTGAGGCCTCATTTATTTTAAATTAAACTAATTTCAGTCACACGCTTTCTCTCATAGATGTATGGTGAATTTCCAGATGTTTTCATTTTTATCTAGAAAGATGACAATATTTTCATCAGTATTTTATATTCAGGAATATCCTTGTGAAATTCAGTCTCTTGGCACAATGCAGTCCTTACAGGGAAAAAAATTGTTTACATATGGGGATCTGCAGATTCTATACAGGGCTTATGTTTTGCAGCCAATACATTTTAGTTTTTACTCTAGAACACCAACCAAATCAATTCATAGCAGATTAGAAAACATCTGTGATCACAGCTGCAGTTACTATTTCTATAACATAATGATAATCATGGTAGCTTAAGGAACTGTGTCACAAGATTTGTGGGGACAGAACATTATATTTAACAAGTGGAGTGGAAAAAATCCACTCGATTTGATCTTCATTGACTCTTCAATCGTCCTGTTTCAGAGCTAAGGAAGGGGATATGTTCTAGATACTTTGTTGCCCCCAAACTGTATCAGTGGGCTAATGAATAGTTTTAATTTAGGTTCAGTATTATATTTATGTATATCACAAATACATTCATAATCATACTTGGAATGTTCAAAGGAATTTGTAAATCCTGGACTCCTATCCAGTCTTAACTCTATAGTTTACACAGAATTAGAGTAATGATACTAGATTCATCCCGTAACACATTCACCAGAAATCAACAGAATATAAGTGGAGTGCTGTGAGTGAGAAGAATTAAGGGAATGAGCCTACAAGTCTGTTGTTTTCCTCTGCTGCACTGAGTTGGCAGCTGGACTAAATAAAATCTCTTTTCATTCTGGTTTTATCATTTCAGACAACCCAAAACAAAGCAGCCGTGTTCCAGTGTTCATTAAGGTTTTGGATGTAAATGACAACGCTCCAGAGTTTGCCATGTTTTACGAAACCTTCGTCTGTGAAAATGCAAAAGCAGAACAGGTGTGTTGTCTCCTTGTACTAAGAAAATATTCCAAATTAAATCAGTTTTGCTACTACTCTTGCATCACCTCAGCAAGAGGGTGTACTTTGCATTGCATCAGACTTAATTGCAAAATTAAACAGTGGCTGCGCAGTATCCGATTTCAGCTAGTATTCTTGCAGCTAGCATGACGGTATGTTTTAGACTGTTATTTTCTGTACTGCACCTTGTTATCCCTGATTCATTTTCATTCTGTGATTCTCTGCTTTATTCATGCCCCTCCACTGTCTCCTTCAAAAACAGATTCAGGCCTGTAACTGTTACAGGTCCTGTCTATGATACAACTATTTCCTGCCAGATAACTCTCCCTCAACTTGTCTTATTGCTAAGTAGTTCAAAGTAGCAGGTAATTTGGAAGATTCAGCCACACTAATTCTGTGACATGAGATTTGGATAGATAAATAGTCAGCTTGGACTGTCTCACCTTTCATCTCTATTGCTTGTCACATGCAAAGGTTTCCTACCCATCTGGAGTGGCATCAACCCAAGCCTTCTGTTGAATTCAACATGATTTTCCTGCCAACTTTCAAATTCATTATGTTGCTGGCTGATGGTGTAGAATACAGTAGTATGGTAATCCTAAACAGCATCACTTTTCTTAAGCTCACTATAGCAACATCATTTGCCTTAAAACAGAAGAAATAAAATGAGAAAGATTACTTTACAATCCTAGATTACATAAATAGACATAAAGTCCACTGACTTTGAAAATAATTCTGTTCTTATTGTTTCAGCTGATACAAACATTAAGTGCTGTTGATAAAGATGACTCTTACAATGGACATCAGTTTTCATTCTCCTTAGCTCCTGAGGCAGCCAGCAGCTCAAACTTTACACTACAGGACAACAGAGGTGAATTGCTGGGAAGACTTTTCTTTGTTATCTCTTCCTTGCTTTCAGCCTTCAGATGAAGACTTAATGCATGCTTTGTGTATTTCCAGATAACACAGCAGGGATTTTCACCCGAAAAACCAGATATAACCGGCATGAAACGAGTACCTACTTCTTGCCAGTGATAATATCAGACAATGATTACCCTATCCAGAGCAGCACTGAAACAGTGACTATTCGAGTATGTGCTTGTGACCATCGAGGCAAGATGCTGTCCTGCAATGCAGAAGCCTTGATTCATCCTACTGGTCTTAGCACTGGGGCTCTTATTGCCATTCTTCTCTGTATCATTATATTACTTGGTAAGTAGTTCAGGGACATTTTGTTGCTTTCTTGGTTATTTTGCATTGCTATAATGATTATTCCAAGACTAGCACAAAGGCAAAGTAAAGACATCTTCTCTTATCCTGCATGTATATTATTCTATTTCCTCCTCTGAGGACTGCTACAGATAGGGTGTACAAAATACAACCTATCTAATAATCTTAGTTATCTAAAAGTGAGCAATATACACGCAAGAGGAGACAGCTAGGCTCCACCCCCTGGTCAATGGAAAGAGACAGCTGTAGAGAGACATTAATCCCATTCCTTACTGGGATCTGAGGAGGACCAGACTCATCACCCTCTGCAGGTGTCCATCCCTTTCCATCGACCATAGAAGGAGGCCAGATAACTTAATTTTAAAGAATTAACTTCCAGTGTCTAAACTGAGGAGAAACAAGTCTCGATGCTTCTGTTCTGTTGGAAAAGTATGGTGAAAGCTTCTAAAGGACTCTCTCAAAGGCTGCAGGGTCCTCCATATCAGGTACCTGCGAATAGGAAGAGGTTGGATCCTGGGTGTGGAAGATGTACAGAGCTCACGTGTACAGGTGGTCAACATTTTTTATATACATATATATATATATATGGACAGTTTGAAACATCTTCACATTCCTTGGAAGTTCTACTCCTCTTGTACTGCAAACAGAGATATGGCCATTAGCCATAGTCTGTCTGTCTGGGAAGAACTGTACAATACAACACAGGCTGTGAGATGTTATTAGTCAGGAAAGAAGGGAGTCAGACCAGTTTTATAGCAGTAGGGACAAGCAGGGGAGAAAATGTTTCCTCGGTGATTCTACTTCATTTTACCCTACTAATATCTTCCTTGGACATGCTCAGCACCACTGCAGAACCATCCTGACCTTCACTATTAACAAAATTTCCCTGTCCAGTAATGAGTTGAAGGCCACATTGTGATTCTCAGACTAACAATATAGTATGGTTTGCTCAAATAAGCACTATCCCATTTTCAGAAAAGGTTCCCACAATAACAATCTTATCTTCAATTCACTGTTAAGTTCATTTTTCAAAACATGGTATCCTTGCCCCTAAGGGTTGAGCTCACTTTGTGTTAAGTTCCTTACCAGAAAAAGAAATGTAATGCTGGAGGTAGTCTTGCACTCGTTAGTACAACTGTGCTCATTAATATCAATCTGACATTAAACGATTTCCTGCATTATGTCAATCGAAAATAATTGATTCTGTGTGCTAAGCAGCACTTTATGTCAATTACTGCTCACGCCACCATGCACCATAAGCAGATTTTCAATTAACTCAGCTATATAATTTTCCATTTTCAGGTTGGTTGCAGAGTTTGAATGTGCAACCACTACTGAGTGAAAAACAATACTCTGGGCAGACCTGAACCACAACTCAAAGTTTAGCAGCAACAAAAAGTGACTGTAAATTGCTAGGTTTATTTGGAGTTTGAGTAAGTCTAGCAGCTTATCAAGAGGCCTCAGATACTGCTAAACACTGACATGCAAATAAAGGTGATGTACTTTATCATGTAACTTCTAATGGGCTTTTTTGCCTGCAAGTTCAGCACAAAATAGTAAAATCCACATATCAGATGTGTGACCTAATTGTCAAAGTCTCATCCTTGCATGTTCTGTGTAACACCTTTTTTGTAATGAGCTACTTCAGCAACCCTTTGATGTAAAATCTGTCATTCCTGCACTTTCTCAGACCATTCTACCAGTCGCTATTCTAGAAGCCCATTCAAAATTGACAGTTTTTCAAGTTCTCCAAAATTTTCTCTACTTATCTCTGTTCTGTCACATACACCTTTCCCCAGTCCTCCCACGGAGTGTCACAACTTTATGCTCTCGAGGAAGAGAATTATCTCTTACTGCATTTTTGCACAGCTGCACAAAGAGGCATCACTCAGATTAGAACCCTTCTGTGACAACACAAGTGAATTCTCATCATTAGTCTGAAAGCCTGAATTGCCGCCATCTGAACCATCTCTCCTAATTCCTTCAGTTTCACCGCCTCACTTACTTCCTTTCAACTCCTAGTGACAGGTGTTCTTCCTTATTCCCAGTATTCCCACGATAAGGCACAGCATTTTCCTACTTTATCCTGTCTTCTTGGTGTCCTTCCATAGTCAATGGAGAGAAAAAATACATCTTCTACAACATGCTTGGGCACACCTACAGATAGTATCTTCCTCTAAGCAATCCCACAGGGGAGCTCATAATTTAAAAACAAAAAAACAAACAAAACCCCCACAAAAATCCCACCAAACCAATGAAACAAACACCACCTCACCCCACTCCCCCAAAAAAATCCCCCAAGAAACCAGCTTTTTGTCTGTCAAAGGAAGCTAAGAATGACAAATTTCAATGAGCTAAAGTTTTGGTTTGGGGATACCCTGAGTCCTTGCCATTACCCTTTAAAAGGTTACAAGTGAGGAAGGAACTGAAAAAAGAGTCTTTAACAGTTACTGTGCTTTGACTCACATACATTTTAGAAACACAGCTGACATGAAAGATAATTGTGATCCACCTTATCATCTCATATCAATGAGTTTAGGCATTTCTGCTTTCCTTTGCTATGAAGGAACTATAAAGACAGTGAGATGTGTCTTCCCTTGGCGTTTGCATAGCAGAGGTGAAATACTGGGCAATACAGACCTCAAACTACCAAAGCCACATTGATAGTAGAAATACATCCCTGCTCCTTGCTGCTGTTCATTTGTCAGTATTCAACCATTTGCCACCTTAATGCGTACTCCAGCTAATAAATCTGAAATTAAGTTCTGTAGGAAAGTGTTTACCATATTCCTTTCCATCTTCTCTGTCCACTTTTCCAACAGTTCTGAGAATCCTTATTGAGCAAAAATATTAAAATTTGGATCAGGGTCATTGAAAGAGTTCTTTATCTCCAAATAAATGAAAAATATATGTATGCATAGACGCACACTTTAAAATGAAGGACATAAAATATTGTTTCAGAAATCTGCCTTTGGCAGATTAAAAAATAACTTTATCGTATATCCTCAGTCTAAGGTTTAAGCCATGTATTTTTTTAAGGTGATGTACATTGTAAAAGCATTCCCTGGAAGTTAATAAAACTCAGACTTTATGCTGGCTCAAAATCCACTCCATATTCCAGGCTTTTTTTTCCAGAGGAGGATAGATTTACTTATCTTGTAATTCAGCTTTGCGAAGCTCAATAGCAGAAGTTGCATATTGTCCCAGAGGTTCAAGGTAAATAACATCTGACGTTACTTATTTTGAAGAAAGTGTTTCTTCCATCCCAACTGTCATAAAACTAGTTCTGTTCTGAAGGCGTCAAAATTACTATTAGGTCTCTGGGTAACAAAGGACCTCCTGACAAAGTGACACTCCACTTGGCTTCTTACAAGCTTGACGTCGCCTTTCTTCTAGTGCACATCCATGCCATTTCATCTCCCAAAGAACTTACAGGCAGAGCAAGCACAGCCTGAAAACCTGGCACGCACATTTTCAGTTTTGCAAAACATTTTCTAAAACTTCAAATTCTAGCCGAGGTGCAGCATTTTTTCTGGGCTTTAATGGAGTTGGGGATTAACCTTCTTTCTCTTTCACTGTTGTTTTTGTTTCTAGTTACAGTGGTGCTGTTTGCAGCACTGAGACGGCAGCGGAAAAAAGAGCCTTTGATTATTTCCAAAGAAGACATCAGAGACAACATTGTCAGTTATAACGATGAAGGTGGTGGAGAGGAAGACACCCAGGCATTTGATATTGGCACGCTGAGAAATCCTGAAGCCATAGATGATAATAAATTGCGCAGAGACATTGTGCCCGAAACACTTTTTATACCACGGCGGACTGCAACAGCGCGGGATAACACGGATGTCAGAGATTTCATTAACCAAAGGTTAAAGGAAAATGATACAGATCCAACAGCCCCCCCGTATGACTCGTTAGCAACCTACGCATATGAAGGTAATGGTTCTGTGGCCGAGTCCCTCAGCTCCTTGGAGTCAGTGACTACAGATGGAGATCAGGACTACGATTACCTCAGTGACTGGGGACCTCGGTTTAAAAAGCTGGCAGATATGTATGGCTCAATGGACAGTGACAAAGACTCCTAATATGTTGCTTTTTCTTTCTTTCTTTCTTTTTATTTCCTGTCCTCATTTTCGGAAACAGCGTTGGGATATGTGAAGTGGCTATTTCTTTCTATTTCTCCACAGCTGTGTGAAAAGGGTTCTCTATTCTACCTGTTTGAATTGTCTAATGACAGCAGTCTGTGTGGGTTAGCCATCAGAAAACTTTTTTATGAGCTTCCAAGAGGCAGAATCCTTATTTTTTAGTGCATCCAGTTTACCAGGCTAGTCTTACAGGCACAGCAGTAGTGGAGGAGAAAGAAAGGATCAGATGGGGAGCAATATTTTTACTTGTTCTGCTTATATTGTAAATTGGAGTATATTACTGTTTAAGCTCACTTGCTCCTTTTACTTGTATTCAGACTATTCAGCTCAGACAATTGCTCTGTCGATTGTGTATTGCACATCCCAATGTAATGAGGTATCCTAGTTTTCCCTATGTATTATAGTTAAAAGTAGTGGTGATGGAACGAAGGTTTATTATACAAGTAGAGTAAGCTGAGAAAAAACATCAAACACGCATTTTACTCATGGAAGTGGTAGAAAGGTTTAATGGTCATTTAAACCTAAGTGTTGCTCTAGAAACTTGCCATTGCCCCCAATGCACTGAATCATACTAACACACACATATATATAGTTCATTGACTTCTCTGTATATATTCTTCTGACCTAACATTGCTGGAGAGATGTGTGTGCGTGCACGTGTGTGTGGTCAGTAGCCCCAATATCTAACTCTTAGATGATTTCCCAGTTCTAACCCAGACCTGCCTTGTGATACAGAGGAAGTCATCAAATCCAACTCCAGATTAGGTCATGACTTGGATGAAGGAACAGATCATAACCGTGCTTTTGTTTGCACTTCTTCAGTCAGCCCCCAGCTGCACATCAGTTCAGTGATGGCCACTGCACTGGGGAGGTGGGAGTCAGGATGTTCATATCCAGCTACTTCTGCCTGTTCTTATGTGCAGGTAGGGAAGAGTGGCCTCAAGGTGATTGCCACCCACTGGGGCAAATGGAGCAATTGCAGAGGAGGAAACAGTGCTTTTTTTGTCCTCACCTTCTCTACCTGGATGTCCAAGGTAGATTCCTGACTTGACTCTCTGCCCAGTTTCGCTATCTGTAAAATGGAGAAATAATGCCTACCTCATCAGGATGTTGCAGAACTATTTAAGTCATTTGGAAAATGCTTTAGAAATGGAAAATGTTGGCATTCTGCTGAAGGAAGTAAATTGTCATGGGTTTGGGTTGTTTTTCTTTTTTTTTTTCCTTTCCAGATTCAAGCCCTGAATGCACAAATAAGTGAGAATTTATTGTCATTCCAGTGGCCTGAAAAAGTAGGGTTTATAACTACAACTCATTTTTTAAAATAAACTGCACAGCCAAGTTTGTTAAAGACTTCACCAAAAGGTAAAATTTAAATCAAAAGTGTCACTTTAAAAGGGACAGAAAAGAAGAATTTTCATATTTTTGTATTTGTATTGTATGCTTTAGAGGGTAGAGCATAGTTCTGTGGTGATTTAGTTTTAAGGTAATGTCAACAGAAAAGCTGTAATTGTATTGCTGGTGGGATCATAGGTAAAATTGACTAGATATCACCAGGATTTAAATTTTTTTTTAATATATATATTTTTTTTAATTAATTGTAGTATTCCAAATCATGTTTTGAATTTGAATAGGTAAGCTGTTTTTCCTTCACCTTTCTTTTATGATGGTAGTTGTTAGTGATTGTATCCATAGGTGTGTCTGGATACGTCAGAGAGTCAAAGAGACATTGGTTTGGATGATGCTAAATGCATCTGTGATCGATTGATGATCTTTTTTTAATTTTTTTTTTTAATCAATACCCTCTCATTGCGATAACAGATTTGTTAAAGGCCATTGATTAGTTCCCAAAGTTAAAAGGGAAAAGTTGTAGATGGTTGTTTTGATTTACTTAGGTCAGCTGCAACTGTAACCAGTTTATTAATTAATATATTAATATTTGAGAGCTCACATTATTAGAACTTTCAATCCTGTTCTCAGGATATTAATTGCATGCCACATATAAGGTTGTCAGGGATGGTGTAATTGTGGAAATACTGTTTTGTATCAACAGCTTGACTCATTAGAGAATTGAAGGCCCAAGCTCACTTGAGAGTTGGGGTTTGTTTAAAGGTATATTTTAAAGTTATGTTAGTATTCATACTTAAAAAACTAGGCATATCTATTTTTTTCTTTTTTATATAGTTTACCACAAGGTTGTAACATTGTTGTCATGCATTTAGAGCATTATTTTTAATTTGGCATCCTATTGAGATTATGTTTTTGTTAATTCCTTTTAGAGATAGAAAGAGTTGATTTCCATTCTTCTTTGTCATGGTTCATTTCTGTTTACAAAAAGTAGTTTAAGCATAAGTATACTTAGAAGTACACATTTTTTATTTATGATCACCCTCTCACACATAAGTTTTATAAAATTAAATGATAATTTTATACCTTGTTTCTGTTATAAACAAGATGAAAGCATAGGTTGTGTTAAAGTAAAATTATTTTTCCCCTTTTTTTTCTTCAGTGAGTAAATTGCTCTTATCACATTCTTTTAATAATGATTGATTAGCATAGATAAAAGAAGTAAGGTAAAGCAAAAAGTACTTAGGAGAATATAAGTATTTCTTAAAAAATGGTAATAGGTGTTTTGGTTTTTTTTTAATTTTATTTGCAGGTCTTGTTTGCATTCTGTAGTTGTCTTTCCTTTTAGGCGAGAAGAAAAAATTAGTTAAATCATTTTAATAAATCCAAAGTCTCCTGAGGAAGAATTGGAAAGGTTAATACATATTTATATAATTTCAGATATGCATAAATCCTAGTATCTACTTCCAAGTTCAATTGGTCGCATTTTAAAATTTTTTATTTAATTAAAGTTATGTATTCATAAGGTAAAAGTTTTTTCCACAGTATTCTCTTATTTAGTAAAGGGAAAAGAAAAGACAAAGTGAACTTATTAAAATTTAAACTAACAATAAATGAAATGGTTTGTTTTATATAACTTGGTTAATAGTTGGTCTTCCAACAAATGGTTCTTAATGAAAACACAAACAAATTACAGGAATTAATAAACTAATAATCTAAGTAATTATTTAAAGTTTCATCAGTCTCAGGCAGTTCTGATTCACTTGTAGGTTGTTCCTATAAAAAGATAAGGTGAAAATTCGTCCTACTATAAATTAATCATTTAAAAAAAAAAACAAACCAACAGAAGGAATAATTCATCGAGTGTAGACTTAGTTTCTTATTACAAAAGTGAAAAGAATTTAAGAGAAGTTCGCTGGCAATCTCTTCACTCAGTTGTCAGTGTGCGTGTGTGTGTGCGTGTTGCATTCCTAGAGAAAGAGGAAAAGGAAAAAAAAAAAATCAAAACACAAGTCCGGAAGGGGTTTCTCTTACAGGTTGTCATTTAGTGAGTCAAGTTGTTTAACACAGTGGTTAAAAGTCAAGCACTGATATTTAATTGTTTACAATAAACCAGCTAGGTAAGAGAAACAAAGAGGAAGTGTAAGATCACATCGTTTTTGCTGAAGTACGCTTTCTTCTTTTTATGTGTATTCCTGTGAAACAGAAGGAGAAAAAAAAAGAAATGTGCTTGGTTCACTCTTGAACTAACGAGGTTGATTAGAAAGAGGTGTTTAAGATTCAAAAAAAATTTCAACTTGTGCTTCACAAAGTGTTTGCCACAGTTAGTTTTTACAGTTTGCCTAGAAGTTTGGGGGTGGATCTCCCCTATGATCAGAGGGAGTGAGACTGCTTGTAAAAATTTGGTAAGAGTCACTTTTTGAGCTGAGTTTCTTTTAAGGTTTTTTGCAGGCTTCTGCCTCTCATCCTGGTAACACTTGTTCCTTTCCGTTTACTCCAGTGGCTGGATGTTGTCTGGAAAGTGGATGCAGCTTCTCAGCATCCCACTGTATTAATATTGACTGGATTTCAATCCCGCTTGATTTATGGTCAGATTTTGATGGTTTAATAGCAGTCAAAAAATTAGTATGCAATTTTTTGCAGCAAAAGGTAATCCACAATTTTCTCTTTACAGTTTTTCCCAGACAGACAGGAAAATTAACAAAGCCTGAGTGAATGATAACATTTTTTTCTTTGAGAGTTGTTACTACCTCGTGAATACCTAAGTAGGCTTGGTGTATTTTAGTTGTTAAGTCCACAATATTAAGCATAGCAGCTGCTAGTAGAGATGTGTTGGCATACAAGTGCCTGTAATAAACAGTTAATATTAATTGTTTTTCCGAGTTAGTATCAACTACGAAAATTCTCTTTCACCTTGCAGATGCAGAGTTTTTAATCACAAGGCTAACGGCAAGCAACTGTGTATTTAGGTGGATTTTAGTAGCTTGGCAAACACTAACTTTAGTGAGTTTAACACTTTGTAGTTTTTTCTTTAATGTATGCACATTCACAGCTTTGTTTGATTCCATTTAACAACAAGCAGTTTCGCTGGCAATTTTTTTTCTTTCTTAGCATGTAACGCCTCTTTTACCTGCAGCTCTTTTTGTTCGAAGCCTGCTGTAGCAAGTGAAAGCTTAAGGTTGTTCGCTTCAGTTCTTAACAACTTGTTTTTAGCAACAAGTTCAGAAACTGGAGTTTTCAGTTGTTCTCCTGTTTCCCCTCTTATGGGATAACGATAACTTTAATACTTTATTTTCTGATTTCAAAACTACATATTCGACATCACTAATCAGTTTAGAAGCAGGTAAATTTTTAGATTTTTGTTGTGCACAAAACACACTTTGTTGTTCGAATTGTAATTCCAGTTTCTCTGCATTTTCTTGCGTTTTTGCCACCTCTATTGGAGAGCAGGAATCATTGTGCAAAACAGTACGTTCATTTTCATTAGAATTAGTTTTGTGTGGTTTTATCATAGCATATATCTCCTTTCCAGATTCCCATATCTGGATGAGTTACTGACTTTTGGAGTTGTTTGACTTCAGCAGGAGTTTGCTTTTCTAGCAGTTGTATCTCTTTGCGGTTCACAAGCAGAGTTTTAAGGTGGTCCATGCATTTCAGAACTTTTCCTTTAGCTTTTTTAAACATTTCAGTGCACTCTTTCTCCACTTGTGACGAGGTAAATCTGCATTTTTGCAGAAGAATATTCATGACATCCCACTTTCTTGGTACCATTTTCTGTCACATTAAAAGGGGCAGAAAAGAAGAATTTTCTGTCCAACCTGTAATAATGTATTTTTTGTCTATCACTGTCCCCCCTCCAGGAGATCAAAGCCTTTTAATGTCCAAAACAGTCTGGTAGTGTCTCACCTAATGAGACCCTTCACGTAACAGATTCGCTGAGACAGACAGGACATTTGATACCTTTTATATATATAGGGACTTAATAGCAGTAGAAAACCCCTTCAGCAGGTTTCTCCTATGAGTTATTTCACCATTGACGAAACTGTCAGCATCTAAGAACAGACTCGCTCTAACAGTTCATGAAATAACACGTTTACTAATGCAAAGTTGTGACAATTTATGGGGTTCGCTGCATCTGGAATAGGGTCTAACTGCAAAAAACCACACTTAAACTATGTAGTAATAATAACAATGCAAAGCATAGGCACACAGGCTAAAGCGAAAGCAACTTACAAATCAGTAAGACAACTTACAAAGACTAAGTAAAGCGAAAAACTTAAGTACACACTATAAAGCAAAAGCAACTTAAAACTAAGTAATAAGGAAAAAATTTAAAGTACTATGGAGCAAAAGTAAAATTAGTATAAATGTATAAAGCAATCATTCACCCCAAGGCGTCCTGAGAAGGTGGAGGAAGAAAGGGTAGCCTGTAGGTTACCTCCACAGAGTTGATGGAACTTCTCCCCAGTTTTTGCTGGGGTCCAATCTCTTTTTATACCTTTTCTCTTTAGGCAGTTTGAGTGGCTATAGTCAGTAAACTAATTTTGGGGTGATAGACAGATGAAATAGGCCCAAGGATCCACTTCCCAAGTTCCTGGCGAGCCAGGACGTTCTCAGAAAAAGGCCATGTTATCTCCATATCACTTCTTTCTTCATTTCAATCCTTTTGTGTCTGGGAATGTCTGCCCAGATGCTGGAGTTTTCCAGGAATCCATCAGGAGGGCTTTTTTCCTTCTTTTGTGTGGCCTTATCTATCACTTTACAACAAGTCTGTGTGTGTGTGTTTATCTGCTTTGCCAAGCTAAGTAATTTTTGTCCGGGGTGGGGGTGAGGGGAGACACCATAATCTTGGGCCAAAACTGTTTTCATTATAGCTTGCGCACCACTCAGTATTTCAGTTGGTTTGTCAAATATGTAATGGCTGCTCTTCAAATTCAGCCATCTAGGAGAGACTGTCCAGAGAAAATCCTAAGGGGCTGCCAATGGGGCATATCCAATTTCCAGGAGCTAAAAGCCACCCTGTGTCCCAAAGTAGCGAACCAACCCATGGCCCTGTGTCAAGGAAAGAAGGAATTAATTTTTTTTAATACGCCTCATACATAACTACCCTCATTTATTTCATTTTGAAAGAGTATTTAATACCGGAATTACAGGAATGGATCTATTCCCCCTCCTCCAAAACTTAAGTGAATCAGTCTGAAAACTAAACATCTCCAGTTTACTCCAGAAATAAAGTGAGATGACAAAAAAAGTTAATAAACAGAAAATTAGGAGGGATTAAAAACTAATCCCTGGGATTCATTAGTCCTAGCGAGTTAAAGCAGTTAAGAGTCCGAAGTATTAGACTTTTACAACCACAGTGACGTAATTTCAGGTTTTGCAAGCCGGCTCACGTGGAAGAGAATGAGCCGGCCATGCTGCGATGCCTGGCTGGGGCGAGAAAGGACTCCTTTGCAGTGGGGAGCACTGCACACCGATGGGTGTAGGGCACGGCGGCTAATGGCTTGCCGATGCCCAGCATGATAGATTGGATGGGTTTATAGAATGGCCCAGAGTTTCCAAGGGTCCTGAGCCCCCTGCCTCCCATAGGCAGGGCTCTCACAATTTTTTAAGTCCAGCAGAACACAGTTCCCAACTCCATCACTTAGGGGGCCTGAGCCCATTGCACCCATCATGATGGTAATGGCACAGCAAACCCTTGTTATGTCCTCCTGAGGGCCCCTAAGTAATTTAAGATGATAAAAGCCTTTGAAAGCCTAGCCCTTCATGGCTTCCTTGAAATCAGAGCTTCTAAGAAGCAATCTGTCCAAAAGCTAGCTCTGGCAGACAGGAGAGACCATCTGGATTTCAGATATGCAGAGGAGCAGCAGATGCTCATCACCACCTGCCCCAAGTCCCTCACTTCTGGCTGCTCCCCTCATACAGTCAGTGGGGCCAGCCTGTCCCTCCAGGGGCTCCTTAACGTGCGCCTCTCTCACCCTTCACTGTGGGGTTGCCTGCAGCAAATAACCTCAAGCTCAGATTGCAGCTGGATGCCCAAAGCGAGCCAGTGAACTGTCCTTTCCTCTCCTTAAGCCCCGAGGAAACAGATCTGTGTGTGGAGGGGATGGCAGAGGTGGCTGTGAAACTGCACAGTTATCCGGCCCTGTGAGCCACCCCCAGCTCACTGGGAAGAGGGAATCACTGGCACTTTACTGAAGACAAACCCTGTGCCCTGAAGGGGCTGGGCAACCCTGTGAGTCAGCCTGCATTAGTCACTTCTTGGGGTGGGATAATGAGAGAGGAGGATAACTTGTAACTACTTTCCTATGTTTGTACAGTGATTTTGTCTGATTTAGTGATTGTTAGTAGCAGTCCAGGCACTAGTTTTGGATTGGTTTGATTTCTTTCCTTTTAACTCAAAGCTGTTTTTTTCCTGTCCATTGAGTGACACAGTAAATAATAGAGAGTGGCTACTTGTGCCTGTTATGTAAATATATTATATATATAAAATTATGTTATGTCACCAGAAATATGGTGCCTGAATAGCAAATGCATTCTTCTAAGAAAATTTGAGGCAAACTTGCATCCAGATTATTATTTATGCATCTAGATTTTAAGGTCTATTTTTTTTCCTGCAAATTACACAAATTTACTATCTCTCACACAGCAAGAAGAGTTCAGTTCTTGCTTTTCTTCTTGCTTCGCAGTACCACAAAGTGCAATTTATAAAATCAGTACTGCGTATTAAATATTGAAAGTGCCATATTGCAGTGAATACAGAACTTTGCAGTAGTATTTCTTTGCACTTTATTGCATGGCAGCGTGCTAGATGATAGAAATGAGTATTTAACAATGCTTTCACTCAGTGCTACAGTTGTCATTTACAGATAAACAAGTGTTGGACTATGGGCTATGAAGTAGGTTTCAAGGCTGTTTTAAGCCTGGTCTTCTTACAATCACAACTATTTAAGAAGAAGTATTATTATTAAGAAGTTTAGCTAAGCCAAGTAGAGAGATAGCAATGCAGTTGGCTTTTAATTTGGAAAAGCATCTGACCTAACAGCAGGAGACCAATTAAAAGATGCCAAGAAATTCAGTGAAATCAAGATGAAACAGGGACCTGGGAGACTATTCCAGCTGTGCTACTGTAGAACAATAGTATCTCTACACTTGGAATAAGGTTTCTATTGTAGCTATTTCATTCCAAATCCCAAAAGAGTCACTTTATCTCAGAAAAATGGGGGGAGGTGGTGCTTTTGTTTTGTGTTTGTTTGTGTTCTTTTTTACTCCCGTAAAATTATTTCAGGTTAAACCCAGTTATATCCCACAGCAGCATCGGTGTGGGGAGACACAGCAGCCCATGCCTCCAATACAGTTGTGCCAGGACATCTCTCAGTGTAGAGAAGTGCATGGAAGAAAGATGAGGCAAACACAAAATTTGGGTGTTCCTACATGGTGTTACCAGCAGGATCACAGGACTGGGATGTGTTCCCAGACCTGATGTAGATGAAGTTGTGAGAGGAGAAAAAAAAAGTTGTCTCTATTTTTCAGTTATTTCTGGTAAAAAAATTGCTGGTACCTAGTAGAAAAAAGAACACTTCACCTGTACCAATACCAGTATTTTCTAAATTTTTCCTAAGAAAAAGATATATTTTTCTGGTCTTAATTCATTCTACGGACGGGTATTTCTTAGCTGTTAAATGTGAATGGGAGAGGCAACCTTCAAATAATCCACTTTTGGAAGTAGCAGGATACATGACATCACAAAAATCCCACAAAACCAAGTAACTGAATATCTGCAGTACCATAAAAAAACAGAACAGTCATAAAGAAGTAGAGCAGAAAGAAATGGCTTTAGCAATATGTGTCTACACATGTACAGTATGATTAAAAAGAAGGGAAATAGTGAACATTGGAAGCTGCCCATGTTTCAGAACCAGAATTACCCATGTTGAGCAGAACCAACACTACACAGTCACTTCTAACACTTTCAGGTTTTCTACTGCAGCCAGAGGGAGATTTGCATGGATAGAGAGAAAGACATCATCTTTTTCAGACCAAGCAAATTAAATCCAACCCATTTCTATGCAGATCTGTAGGAAAGAAAGTAACATGTTAAATTTTTGCAGCAGAACTATCCTGATGCAGGGTGAATTACTGACAGTGGTTCTAAGCAGTAACTTTCTGCAAGCACCACTGTGTTAGCTCTACTTCCTACAATCTCTTAGAATTTTCTCCATGTTTCCTTTGGCTATAAGTAGTATTAAAATTCTTCAGAAGAACCACTGTCCCAATTGGATGCTGTCATCCCCTGACCATTTTGCATTTCAATTAACTGCAGTCTGAGCTCCCTTGTCAAATGAGAGTTGACAAATTAACAGTCATTACACTATTTCCAATGAATATGAACTATGACATAAGCTGTGAAAGGCAGGTTTTTTCCAACCCCTTTAGACCTGTGAAACAGCAGCCTCCTCCAATAAATGTCAAAGCCCCAATGTTTTTTTTTGTTTTCAGTTTAGTCTTCAGAAAGACTTCTCAGAGATTCTTTCTGTACTTTTGGAGGAACAAAAGCATATTTAATGTCTACAGACTCATGCATTGATCCAGAAAGAAAAAACCACAACAGCCAACGCAATGCTTTAATACCAGTCTCTCCCCTCAGTAGTTTTATTTAAGCCAGTTGAAACAATCTTGATCCTGCCCATCATTTTGCAGTATTACACTTTTGAGCCCAAAACTGTGTTTGTCATACACTAAACACTTCCCTGAACAGTTCATAAAGTTCAGTGGTAAGTATCCAAAAGCTATGGCTGGGGTTACAGGGAGCACAAGTGTCAGAGAACTGAAGAGTTTCAGGAAGAAGAACAGAAAGTGAATTGCATG